>JANAVB010006993.1:10416159-10539176 GCA_029216955.1 Iris pallida | reverse complement strand
GGTTATAGATCGGGAGAAAACCAAAATAGCAACACTAAAAACCTAAGCTACTGGCACGCCACCTCCCCTGACGCGGACGACACCCCACGGCCTTGCACCGCCACAAGGCTGGAGGCCGGCCATACAGGGCGCGCAAACGGCAGACGCGCGCGCGACAGAGGAAACAGGACGACAGAAGCCGCGGAGGGCCACTTCGCTACGCATTTTTGCAACGTGGGTAGATCGTTGTCGATCCAATTGATCAGGTTTGTTCCGATATATACAACTCTGACTTCCTTCAAGTATTTCGATTTGTTTTTGCGTCATGTGCATCGAAAAATGAGCCCGAAGATCGGCAAAAATGTCCCAAAAATAGAACAAAACCAAATCCAAATGCCCATGTTTGTACCTAGTTTCCAGGAAACTTGTTCAATATTTTTGCAAACTAATTAAACAATTAAAGACGACATGTAGGGCTTCATAACCTAATTCGTAGTTTCAAATTTATGAACTATGCACGAAAGAAAACAACCTTCAAAGTTCGAGAAAATAATGTTTTCAAAACTGTGAAAATTCAATAAAACATTCCGGTACGACGTGCGTCCCGCCATTTCGGGCGACGTGGTCGCGAACCGAAAGCATCAAAACCTGCGTAATAGTTTCGTGGTCGTGTGGGCTTTGGCAAAATTCAAATTGATCGCGTGTGCGCGACGAATTTGATGCGTATCCGTCGAAATTTACCGTATCGTGCACTTTGCAAATTCTCCAATTACTTTGTGCACGCTCGTCAGATCGAGACGAAACTTGCGCCAATAGGACCGTATCTATTTTCTGGTCCTGCATGCCAAGTTTGGTCCGATTCTGAGACAGTTGGTAAAATTGCCGTTTTGCGGGCCCTACGGTCCGACTCAACGGGTGATTTTGTGCACGGCCCGCCGAAATCCAACTCTGGACATACGGTTGGTTCGTATCGGAAAACCGCATCCATAGACATGTAGTTTGATGACTTTAGAGACCATTGACTCTGGCACGCTTTTCGATGCAAAGCGGGTCCAACGACGGTTATCATTTTTGTTCGAAATTACCGTTTTGCCCCTGTATCCAGAATTGGATTTAAGGACAGGCAATCCTAGCTTATTTGGCTATTCTGAGAATGTTGGTAATATTTATTTCAGCTTTCAGAGACAGTTGTGATGACTTGGACTGTATGGCTTACCAGTCGACTATATATTTGTTGGATCTGCGTGCAACCTCCAGGCAAGTATACCTTGCCTTCCTCTACAGTTTTATTTATATGCATTTCCTTTCATTTTTCAGTCTTTGGATTATTTATGGACATGTGATTTTCGTGTTATTTTCTGTGGAGTAGTTCTTGTTGCATATAGCCGTGTCCATGTTTGACCTTGTGTTTGGAGTTGTTCTCGTCAGTACCTTGTTTGAGTCGTGTCATAGAACGAGTACGTGTAATTGAACTGCTAAATCTTTGATATTGTTTCCTTGGCACCAGAGAGTCCACACTCGGGACGAGGGTGTTTTTCTTGATCTGTTTACATCCGTGAGTCCACACTCGGGACTAGGATGTCGAATATTTGTACCAGAGAGTCCACACACGGGACGAGGGTGATGACTTGACTTGACTTGCACCAGAGAGTCCACACTCGGGATGAGGGTATTTACATCAGAGAGTCCACACACGGGACAAGGATGTAGTATTTGCACCAGAGAGTCCACACTCGGACAAGGATGCCTTGCCGTGAACTAACCAGAGAGTCCACACTCGGAACGAGGGTTAGTACTAACCAGAGAGTCCACACTCGGGACGAGGGTTAGTGTTTAGTTCAAACCCGTGAGTCCACACTCGGGATGAGGGTTTGGTTTCTTCCATTGATCTCGTGATTATCGTTCATCCGGCAGTTCATTTACGCGTAGTTGTTCTAGTGTTCGCGTGTTCGTGCTCGTGTTCGTATTCGTATTCGTGTTCGAGTTGTGTTCGTGTTCGTAGTCATTTGTCTTGTACTTGTTCTTTCTTGTTTATTTTCTGTGCATGATAAAACTGTTAGATAGGCATGTATATATGTATCTTGCTATGTCCTCTGAGGACCTGATGATCTCTTCAGGTTAGTTATTGCGTGGAGATAGTTAGCAGCTCTGGATGGTGGATGATTATGACACTTGTGGGGTCCGGATGTGATGATATTGCTTGCAGAATTCAGGTATTGATATCATATTTATTATCCAGTTCATCCAGCTCGTATTTCCCTTTCATCATCATGATATATCATATTTATTGATTCAGTTTATAGACTCATGTTATTTCTTGGAGTCTAATCGGATATGCATGCTAGTGGGCTGCAGACCATGACCCATACTTGTTTATTTCTTGTTTATGATTCTTATTGTGGATTGAGATATAGTTTTGCCTTGTCTTGATTAGGCCTATTGTCGTAGCAGTGACACCGTTTACGTATTCGAGTCGGGCTGAAGTCCACTTGATGCGTAGCTGGCTTGCTCACGCTCTCGCATCCGAAAAGCGGGTGCGGGTCGTGACACCTAGAGGTCTCAACATAAAAAGACTGTAGATCTGATAAGTGTTGATGTATACCCTTAAATGTTATAGGGTAAGAATGAGGAGAAACAGGTATTATGGAAGCTGTGGGAGTAGGTGCAGGAGGAGTAGGTGCAGTAGGTGGAGGAACAGTGGCAATGCTGCGACGAGAGAGTTTGAGAAACTTGGGCTCAGGGTCGACAGCACAAGTAGATAGGTCATATCAAATCTCTGAAAGATGCGTGGAATAAGAATCGCATAAGATAGGTTGCGGTCTCTCCCGCGACATCTACCCATCATCTAGATGATAGTCTTAGGAACAGAAAAAGAAATCCCCTTAAAAATATGATAAAGAGCAGAGAGCCTAAGTGCAGTGACATCATCTTTAGAAGTAGATTTTGGAAGTAAGGTGGAATAGATGATGCGATGTAACAAGTTCAAGTTATTAGCTTTGAACTTTCCAAGACGAGCGCGTGCAGGCGCACAAAGCTCATTCTTGAAACTAACGAGTGTCGTGCCATCGGGGAAATCAAAATCAGTGATTTCATCGAGCGGGGCACCTTCGTTTGGGATACCAAGAATTTTCGCTAACGTTTCATCAGTGAATTCGATGTCAATTCCTCCGACACGTGTTCTCGCAATAAAAGTGTCTAACACAAAATTATAATAGAATAATCTAATAGCATTAGTGGCAATGGGGAATTGTAAGGTGACAAAATGTTGTAACCCTAATGCCTCAAAGTAAGGGAGGTGATCCGAAAAGACAGTCCATTTTATCGACGATCTGGTACAAATAGTACGCATGATAAAATCGGCATACCACAATAAAGTTTGATCGAAAGTTTTAAAGTAAAACTCGTCCGACGCACCATCGTTCGATTGGACCAGAGAAAAGACGCAATCCGTATGCGGATCTGAAGACGATGCCTCTTCACTGGCATTGGTCTTCTTCCTCTTGAAGGGATTGAACTTAGGCATTCTTTTCCAAAATTTTCTAAAAACCCTAAGTATTGAAAAGTAGAGAAAAAAAGGGATTATACCTTCCAAGAATTGGATATGTTGTAGAGGATGACGTTCTCCGCACGAATACAAAGTTTGGACGAGAAACTCCACAAGGATTGGAAGAACAAGGATGGAGAAAAGCTAGGTTTCGGAGGCGCGCTGCTGCTGTTATGAGGATGTGGAGGAAGAATGAAGAAGAAGGAAGCCTCGAATTCGTGCTGGTACATATATATACCCAGCCGAATTCGCCAAGGATTTCCTGGCTATATATATATATATAAAATTCAAATGAGGCCACATTTTTTTTATTAATTCGTTTCAAATGTTTAATTCAAAGTTTAGTAATTTTAAATCTCAAAATAATATAATTATATTATTTACTCAGCATCTATCTCAGATTAGCTGTAGGATACTGTCCCAGCTAACGGAGGTTCACCGGGGAACTCTTAAGTACCGCTTCGCTTCGATCGTAGTCGTGGTGACAGACAGACTCTTTTTGGGCTTGTCTCGAAAATAGTTTTTGAGTATCGAATAAATTAATTAATAAAACAAAATTAATTAATATTATTGATATCTAAAATGCCTAATTCTCGACGTAAATAATTGAAACGATCTTCCGCTAGAGGTTTTGTGAGTATGTCAGCTAATTGATTCTGTGTGTCTATGTATACAAGGTCTATATCTCCATTTTGTTGATAATCTCTAAGAAAGTGATGTCGAATCTCGATATGTTTAGTACGAGAATGACATACTGGATTCTTAGTCAAATTAATAGAATTAGTGTTGTCACAGAAAATGGGTATGTGTGTAAAATACAATCCATAGTCTTCTAAGGTTTGTTTCATCCACAAAATTTGTGCACAATAACGTCCTACGGCGATATACTCAGCCTCGGTTGTTGATAATGCAATAGAATTTTGCTTTTTACTAAACCAAGAGACTAGAGCTTTTCCTAGGAAATGACATGTGCCGCTAGTGCTTTTTCTATCTACTTTGCATCGGGCAAAATCAGCATCGGAATAACCGGTTAGGTCAAACGACGTAGTTTTGGAATACCATAAGCCGACAGAAAAAGTGCCTTTAAGGTATCGAAAGATACGCTTAACTGCGCACAAATGTGATTTCTTAGGATTAGCTTGAAAATGAGCACATAAACAAACACTAAACATAATGTCTGGTCGACTAGCAGTTAAATATAGTAAGCTACCGATCATACCTCGATACTTACGTATATCGACAGGTTTGTCTTGTTCATCAATATCAAGCTTGGTTGAAGTCGCCATTGGAGTGCTAATTGGTTTTGCTGTTTCCATGTCGAACTTCTTCAATAGATCCTTTGTGTATTTTGCTTGATTTATGAACGTCCCATTGTTGGTTTGTTTTATTTGCAGTCCGAGAAAGAATTTCAGCTCTCCCATCATGCTCATCTTAAACTCATTCTGTATACACTTTAAAAATTCTTGACAAAAAGATTCATCAGTAGATCCAAAGATAATATCATTTACATAGACTTGAATCAAAAGAATATTATTATTCAAAAATTTTATAAACAAAGTAGTGTCACCCTTTCCCTTTGGAAAACCGTTATCAAGTAGAAAAGTGCTTAGACGATCGTAACAAGAACGAGGGGCTTGTTTCAAACCGTATAAAGCTTTCTTCAACTTGAAAACATATTCAGGAAATTTGAAATCAGTAAAATCGGGTGGTTGAGCTACATAAACCTCTTCTTTTATAAAAGTATTTAAAAATGCGCTTTTGACATCTATTTGAAATAATTTAAAATTATGAAAACATGCAAATGCACATAACATGCGAATGGATTCTAATCTCGCAACTGGGGCATAAGTCTCATCGTAGTCGATACCTTCTTTCTGATTGTATCCTTGAGCTACGATTCGAGCCTTATTACGAGTCACTAAACCATTTCGTTCAGTTTATTTCGGAATACCCATCGGGTGCCAATGACCGGATGATCAATAGGCTTGGAAATAAGTTTCCAAACTTGATTCTGTTCGAATTGGTTTAATTCCTCTTGCATAGCATCTAACCAAAAATTATCACTACATGCTTCATCAATATTTTTGGGTTCAAACTGCGAGACAAAAGCAACACAAGAAGCTATATCTTTATTAGAGGATCGAGTACTTACACCCTTGGTAATCTCACCAATTACCAAGTCCTTTGGATGACTAGCCAAGAATCTCGTCTCTTTTGGTGTAGTCTCAAGATTGCTAGTTCCGACTTCTTTGTTTGGAGGTTCATCTGATGCCTGATGTGATGGTTCTGCATCTTTGTGTGAAGGTTTTGCAGTAGCTGTACTTGGTGCAATTATGTCTTCATTGTCATCATCGTGTAAGTGTTGATTTAGCTCATCAAACTTGACGTTGATAGATTCTTCAATGATCATGGTTCTTTTGTTGAAGACTCTATATCCTTTGCTCTTTGCTGCATAACCTAAAAATATACCTTCATCGGCCTTTTCATCAGATTTACTCAAATTATCTTTAGTATTAAGAATAAAGCATTTACAACCAAAAGATTTTGAAATAAGAAATATTTGGTGTTCTATCAAACCATAATTCATAGGGAGTCTTCTTCGATTTAGGTCGAATTAGAACCCTATTGAGAATATAGCAAGCTGTATTTACAGCTTCAGCCCATAAATATCTAGGTAGACTAACTGGTTCATCATAACTCTAACCATTTCAGATAGAGTTTTGTTCTTACGTTCTACAACTCTATTTTGTTGTGGAGTCCTAGGGCAAGAGAATTCATGTAGATAACCGTGTGCGTGACAAAATTACTTGAATTCTACATTCTCAAATTCGCCGTCATGATCACTACGAATACGAGTAATCATGAACCCTTTTTCATTATGTACTTTCTTACAAAAGGTGACGAATTTTGATAATGCATCGTTCGTGTGTGCAAGAAAATAAACCCATGTATATCTAGAAAAATCATCTATAATGACAAATGCATATAACTTACCACCTAGACTAGCAATTCTGCTGGGTCCAAATAAGTCCATATGTAACAACTGTAAAGGTCTAGTGGTACTTATAGCGTTCTTGGATTTGAATGCGAATTTGGTAGCTTTGTTCTTTTCACATTCACTACATACCGTATCCTTCTTAAAAAAATATCCGGTAAGCCGCGTACCAACTTCTTCGTAGATAATTTTGAAATTGTATCCATGTTTACATGACCGAGTCTTATATGCCATAGTTGATTCTCAATACTTTTGGCCATCAAACATCTACCTGTATTGTTAGCATCTTCCAACAAATAGAATACATATATATTGTATTCCCTAATACCTTCAAATATAGTACTGCCAGTTGAACTATCAATAATAGTATATCTATCTTTTACGAAGTTAATGCCATAACCGTGATCAGCTAAATGGCTTATGCTGAGCAGATTATGTTTTAACTCGGTAACAAGACAAACATCTTTAATCACTGGTTAGGGAGCCTTACCAATGTCACCGATACCGATTATGTACCCTCTCAAATTATTATCGAATGAGACTTATCCTTCTTTATTCCTCTTCGACAGTGTTGCAAATAATGAAGCGTCACCGGTCATGTACCGTGAGCAACCGCTGTTGAGTATCCATTTGCTCCTAGCATGTGAAGGGTGTCCCACCTACAAAACAATTTACAGATGAAACTTTTGGTACCCATTTCTTGTAGGGTCCTGACTGGTTAGTTTTCGGTATCCATGCATAAATATTTAAATCTACTAACTTTTTGATTCTACATGCAGAAGATATATGACCAATGAGGCCACAATAATAATATTTAGCATGTTGCGTGTTAAAAGTAGTGTGAGGTGCAGTTTGGTAGGTTTTGGTTTTCTAGTATAGAAGAATGCATGTCTATTAGTCTTCTTAGGCATAGTCTTGGTATGGTTTGGTCTGACAGTGTTGGACATGTTCCGATGATTCGGTAATTGACACGTGTTAGAATAGGAAGCAACAACTTCAGGCCATTTTCCTAAACTAATTTCCAACTCTTTGGAAGTGTCATATAATCTAGTATAGTCAGATGTGAGTGATTCTAATCTGACCTGTGCACACTGGAGACTCTTTCTCTACTTAGATAGGTCTTCCTTTAACTGGATAATAGTTTGGTCTTTTTCTTCGGATAGCTTAACAGTCTCGTGTAACAACAATTTAATAGAAGAAAGCTCACCAGACTCATTTGAAGAGTCATTATCTCTAACATGATCTAGTAGGTCGGTAAGTCTTCCTATTTCACCTTTGTACTTTTTGAGTACCTTCTTAGAGGTTTCATATTTGCTACGCAGTTTTCTGTAATCATTTAACAGTTCACTGAAAGCCTCTCCTAGTTGCTCAAAGGTGAAATCATCATAAGGGTCAAATAGAGGATTAGTGATTACCTGATCGCAAGCCATCAAGCACACATTTGCAGCGTCATCTGATTGTTCATCTTCTGAGTCATTGGCTTCACTTTCATGCCATATGCTTGTGTTGGCGTACTTTCTTGATGTCGATTTCTTCAGGTAGCCTTTGTCATATTTGCTATTTTTCTTTGATGATGATGCTGTTGGACAGTCTTTCTTCATGTGTCCTTTCTTCTTGCATCCATAGCAAATAGGATCTTTCTCGTTGTTGTTGTTGTTGCTGTCTTTTGTTCTTCTGTTAAATCTCATGAACTTCTTGAACTTTCTTAACAGAAGAGCTTGATCTTAAGAGTCGGAGTCGCTGTCGTCGGAATCATCTTCGATGGTTCTTCTATGTTGAGCCTTGAGAGCGATCGTCTTCTCTGACTTCTCCTTTGGTATATCATCTTCAAAGTCTTGAAGTTCTAACTTGTGAGTGAGTAGCTTACCCATGAGTGTTTCTAGAGACATTGTTGAGAGGTTGTTCCCTTCAATAATTGTTGTAGCCTTTGGAATCTAGTTCTTTGTAAGGGCTCGTAGAAGTTTGCGAATCTTCTCATGGTTACTGTAATCCTTGCCTAGTGAGGACAAAGGATTTACAATATCTAAGAATCTTGTAAACATCTGAGTGACTGATTCACTTGGCTTCATTTTGAACGCCTCATACTCCTGAGTAAGTCTGCTGATCTTTGACTCCTTGACTTGTGTTGTTCCTTCGTGGGTTACTTCGAGAAGTTTCCACACTTCGTTTGATGTTGTGCAAGTAAAAATCCTATTGAATTCAGTTCTGTCTAAAGCACAAAATAAAGCGTTAATAGCATGTGCGTCAAGACTGGCCTTTTTCTTTCTTCTTCTGTATATTTGTCATGGGATTTTTCAGCTAAAACACCATTAACATAAATACGAGGTGGCTTTTTATAGCCATCAATAACTACAGACCATAAGTCAAAATCAAGAGAATTCAGAAAGAAACTCATACGTGTTTTCCGATAAGTGTAGTTTGTGCCGTCAAATAGTGGAGGTCTGTTTGTGGCTTGGCCTTCACTTGTGAATTTCACAGTTGCCATGTGTAATGCTGTGATCTATATAACAATTGAATATAACTACAATTTTACCTTGCTTTACGTGTATAACCCGCTCTGATACCAATTGTAGGAACAAAATTGTAAAGCAGAATACTCTAGAGGGGGTGAATAGAGTAGACAGCGGAATATTGCTAATTAAAAACTTGTTAGCAGTTAGATCATAGATATAATAATAATCACAAAAGTAAATAACAGAAATTAAAAGTGATCAGAAGGCAAATACAAACACCGAGATTTATACTGGTTTCTCTCTTGTGAGGACTAGTCCAGTCGGAAGAACTCTAGCTTCCAGTTGAATCCACTATTGGAAAATCCTGTAAGTTTTCATACGAAGTCCTTGTAACTTCTACAGACGCGAGCTTTAAAACGAAGAACTCGACCAACTTCAATTGTGAAGAGTTGAATCTTCTATCAAGCCTCTGATTATAATCGCTCTGAAACTTCTAGACCGTACCGTACTGGCAAATCGACTAGAGGATTATAACTGGCTTGGGATTTGAAAATGAAAGCTTTTAAGAACTCTTTAGAAGAATGTAAGCTCAGGAAGAGAAGAGATTGAAAGTGAATTGGTGATTTGAAATGATCAAAATACTTCTCTATTTATAGTTTTTCCAAAGATAGAACTCTGACAGAATTCGGGCAGAATTCGGACATAACTCTTTGTAACAAACCGCAACTGAAGGATGACCAAGTTCAAAAATCCAACATTCACTAACGTTCCAAATGGCCGAACTCTGGCCGAGTTCTCCTGGGGTTCTGCCAGTTCATTTTTGGGGAAAATAAATTTTGGCTTTTTAAAAAATCCTTCAGAAGCTTTTTTGTAAAAAGAATATTTTAAAAAACGTAGGTCATTTATAAATAATAGGATGGTTTTGAAAAACGTTTTAGGATAGCCTATTTGCCAGTACGACTCGGTGTACAATGTATTCCTAGACTCAATAAAATGAAAAATTACATAGCATAACAGGAAGTACATTCTGAATGGCAAACAGCTTCGAAACAGCTTCGGTCTTGAACATAGTAAATATCCATTGTTGAGCAGTGTCCAAAATGTCATAGGTAAACATCTGAGTTGACTTACAATTATATCGAGACAGAGTTTGATCAATTATTAAAATCAGGTTTGACCATGACCAATGGGCCAAAACATGTGACTTGTCATTCTCAGCCGCATATGACTTGTTATTTTCAGTCGCATGTGACTTATCATTCTCAGTCGCATGAGACTCGAATCCCAGCTGCATGAGTTCGAGACCCGAGCCGCATAGGGTCCCTATCCCCAGCCGTATGGACTTAGTTTTTCTTAGTCGCATATGCATGTTTTATTCAGCCGCATGAACCAATAATTTCCCGGCCGCATGAACTCTAGCCCATAATGTTTTTCGGCTGATTCTGTCCTGAATTGACATTAATTAACATGCATTGTTATCTTAATGAATAATTGATCATGCGTTCCTAGTTGGAACTAAGAGACTGGCTAGTCGTCTTATTGAATTGAATGAATGAGAAGTTCATATGAATTATGAACTATTGCAATCGACTGCTGATCCCGAACACTTACATATGGGCACATGCAGGCTTCGATTTATTGTTCTACAAAATCAGCATGTGTACTTTATGGTCGAGGCATGATTATTCCGTGGCTAGTTTTGATTGTTGCATTACGCTATATAAGACCTACAACCTAACCGCACGGGTATCGTTGTAGAGTTGGGCATATCGTACTTTGTACGGAAGTACTCATTCTGAATGATCATGATCCACGGCATTAGATTTCACTTAACCTAGAGGCTACTAAGTTAAATAAAATAATGATTGCATGGAGAGAATGGATTCCCGAGTTCTTATATGACAGCCCTCTTTGGGACTATTAGTACCCGACAGGCCGGCTGGTTCCCACAGATACTGTAAATCTGCCACACTGGCAGAGAGAAGTATCTGCTTATATTATTTATTATATATTGATGACGGGCATCCCGCTGGAACTCGTCTAATTCATGATTGGCTCAATTGATTGATTGGGCAGACTAGCCTTGCTCGTACATAGTAAGAACTGAAGAATCCTTATTGCATAATTCTAGGTAACTTGGGACTCATAGTAGCAAGCCGTAATAGTTAAATGGCCGTTTCAAATTGATTTAAAATATTTTAAAATATTTTTTTTATTTGATTTAAATGGTGATTTTAGAATTTTATAAATAATTAATTAGTTAATTATTACGGTAGATGACTTTAGTCATGGTTAGAAATTTGAGTACAAGATGACCAAGAATCATGGCACGGATAGTACAGTCGCGTGCTTTGACTAGTGTTTAGCCATGGTAGGGGAATGCCAAGCCATAAGTGTGTTCTAACTAGGAAAATCAGGCCAAGTTGTGACTTGACTCGTATATATTATTTAATTAGATATTTTAATCTTGTTGATATTTAGGATGCCCGGTTGTACCAAATTAGCCCGAACTTGGCCCGAACCCAAGCCAAGCCCAGGTAGCCAGGTGGTGTGACCAACGACATCCATGTCAATATATTTTATTTGTGTATGACGTACTTTGTTTTAATAATCTAATAAGTATATTTTTCTAAGTAATCTTTATTATGATATAAATATCAATAGTATTTGAAATTTTAATGATATTAGTTAAGGATAAATACTTTCCTTAGATGTTCTTGTGCACGTTGGGATTTGTAAACTATAACTACATTTGATTTTACACATATTTTTGGGTTAATTTATTTTGTTATCCTCATTATCATTGTTATTATTATTGTTACTAACATGGCATTATTTTGATTATTTTATAAATTCTTAGAAAATGGTTTAATATAGATAAACATAGATTTATATAGATAAAGTGCCCTTACAATAAATATGAGTATTTTTAGGTGTCTAATATATTTCTGGTATCATTTGGCTTATTAATATCAACTTCATATTTTATATATATATATATATATATATATATATATATATATATATATATATATATATATATATATATATATATATATCTATATATATATATATTTTATATATATATATATATATTTTTTCATATATATATATATATATATATATATATATATATATATATATATCTATTTTTTTTTTTCATATATATATATATATATATATATATATATATATATATATATATATATATTATATCGATATCTATAGAAGAGAGAGATCTAATATCATAAGATATGAATAGGTAGTTTGGTATATATATATATATATATCTATATATACAAAATATATAGTATAGTATATATATATATCTATATATATCTCTAAAAATTATAGATAATATAGATATATATAGATATATATATATATATACAGTATATATAAATAGATATATATAAATAGTATCTATATACTATATATATTAATATATATATATATATATTATATAATATATATCTATATATATATATTTATATATATGTATATATATATATATATATCTATATAAGTATTAATAAGAAATAGAAAAGAAAAAGAAGCAAAGACCAGCCCAACCCCCAGGCCCGAGCCCCCAAGCTCCCCACAAAGCCAGCCTAAGCCAGCTCAACCCCCGCACAGAGAACACCTACAACCCGATCCCCAAATCTTATATAACAGTTGCTATACAAACCGAGTAGAGGAGATCGAAACCCTAACTAAAACCCCCGCACCCGCCCCTGTCTCCTCACCACCTCGCCGACGACCACCCCAACACCTTGCGTGCCACCGCCGTGCGCCGCCGGAGGCCGGTCGTGCGCGCGATAACCTGCCACAACAGCGGCCGCACACAATAGTAATGACAGCAGCGAAGGCTACTTTGCAGCAGCCTTTCTCCCTCGCCAATCCACCAAATCACGAACGGATTTTTTAGGTACGATCCCGTCATAACCCTCTTTCATCCCCATCAAGTAGGTAGAATTCTATGGTATTAATTGCTAAGAAAATCGAATCACAAAACCATGAAAAATTTGTCCAAACTGAACAGAAAGTTCGTCCCAGACCACTAAATTGGAAGGCGAGTATTGGTCGACCTAGTGGCCGATTTGGCAAATCTTTTAAACAATGTGTTAGTCAACCTGTAGGCTATGGAAACCCCATCATTAGTTTTGGTTCTAGTTGTTTATACAATAAGATAATCCAGTTTGAAAATCAAGAAAAAATATAAAAAACAGTTTTTGAAAACTTAGAAAACTCTCCGATACGACGTGCGTCCCACTAAACCGGACGACGTGGTCGCGAACCGAAAGCATCGAAAGGTGCGTATCGAATTCGCGGATGTGTGGACTTTGACGGAATTCAAATTGGTCATGTGTGCTCGATAAATTTGATGCGTATCCGTCGAAATTCACCGTATCGGGCTTTTTGCAAATTTTTCAATTACTTTGTGCTCGTTCATCAAATCGAGATAAAACTTATGTCAACAGGACCATATCATTTTTTTGGTCATGTATGCCAAGTTTGGTCCGATTCTGAGACAGTTGATCGAATCACCATTTTTTCGGGCCCCACGATCCGATTCAACAGATGATTTTCATGCACGGCCCACCGAAATCTAAAATTGGACATATCGTTGGGTTCGTATTATCAAAAAGAATCCGTAGACATGTAGTTTGACGAATTTAGAGGCCATTAACTCTGGCACGCTTTTTGGTGCAAAGCGAGTCCAACGACGGATACCGTTTTGATCCAAAATTACCGTTTTGTCCTTGTGTCCAGAATTGGACTTAAGGACAGGCAATCCTAGCTAATTGGAATATTCTGAGAATGTTGGCATTGTCTGTTTCAGCTTTCGAAGACAGTTATAAGATTTGGACTTTATGGCTTACTAATTGACGGTATATTGTTGGTTCTCTGTGCTACTACCAGACAAGTATACCTTGCCTCCCTCTGTAGTTTATTTCATGTTTATATTATTTCTCCTTTAGTTATATGTTATTATTTAGTTTTCTAGAGTTGATTTGGTTGACATGTCTCTTCTGCTTGTTGACACGCTTGCCACACGGAGATTAGTATCATGGATTCATCATACACCTTGACTGTCTTTTCCATGTTTACCCTAATATTTGCGACTTGATTCCATGAGTACTAGCTGGGCGGAGAAATATCTTAGTAGACGTGTGAACGACTTATTCCATTCCCAAAATGTCTATTCTTGAATAATAGCAGCTACACCCGACACGTGCAGGGTGCCGGATTTATCCCCTAGCCGTTCACATGTCAAAACCGATAATTCAACACACATAGATAGTTCATGTTTCCTTGCTAGCAGATCATTTATGAGTACTTGTTCTCGTGTCCGTGTTTATAGGACTTGTCAGTTTCTGTCTCGTTCCTGGTTTTTCTTTATGCATGATAAACTGTTAGATGGGCATGTCTTATGTATCTTGTTAGTCCCCTGAGGACCTAATGATCTCTTCAGGTAGTTGATTGCACGGAGTTAGTTAGCTAATCGGGATGATAGTTATTTACATTGCAGGATCCAGGTATATTGATATTATGCTTGTTTTCCATTTGTACTTTCATTCCTTATTATGATATATTCTGTTTGCTGGCTTACTTTATAGACTTATGTTAATTCTTGGAGTCTAATCGGACATGTATGCTAGTGGACTGCAGACTACGACCCATAGTGTTCATTCATGTTTTATATTCTTATTGTGGATTGAGATATAGTGTTGCCTTGCCATGATTAGACCCATTACATAGTCCAGACAGCGTTTACGTATTCGGGTTGGGCTGGAGTCCGTTCGATACGTAGCTAGCTTGTTCACGAGCTCGCGTCCAAAAAACGGGTGTGGGTCGTGACAGGCGGTCGCGAGGACTGGCCGGAAAGGCGTGGGGAGGATGAAGGGGGTAGTGGTGATGGTGCTGTGGGTATGGATGAGGAGTTTGTTGAATGTTTATAGTTGAGGAGAGGGAATTGTATGAATAAAGGTGCTGGTAGTTTGGATTAGTAGTGTGGTAGAGAGAGATTTTAGTATGAGGGTTTGAACGTGGAGAAGTGAAATAAGGGGGAGTTGGGAAATTGTCAGGGGTTTGGGTTAAGAAAAAGTGAGGGGATGGGTTTTGTTTTATTTATATTTTTGAAGGGAAAAGAGTCATGGCAGTAAATGGAATGGGCTGGGCTAGGGTCCAAACAAGGTAAACATTCGAACAATTAATAATTCCAATTTCAACTAAAAATATAATTTATTTAACCGATTAATAATAATAATACTAATAATAATATAATAATATTAATAATACTAGTACTAGTAACTAATGTTAATCTAAAATTACACTAATAGGAAATTAAAATCGATAATTCCTGCAAATGTCCAAATTAATTGATTTATTAAAATTTGGGTTTTATAATATTAGATTAAATTAGGCTTTTAGATGATTTATTCTAGAATTAAATAGACTTATTAGGTTAACCCATTAGCCACTTTCTAGGATTTTTAGAGTGGGATTTTCATATCTAACCATTGATCATTTATGTGTCGGGGTAGGTCGGACAACATTGTGAGTCGCGACTTCATCCTTTTCCGTCGCAAGGCAAGTATCACTATGACCTATGTTGCCTTTATTTTATGCTGCATGTTATTCTTTTCCTTAAATTGTTAGTCTTATCTTTTACACCATTGGTGCACGAGAGTTATACTTGTTAGCATGACCATACATGTTCATTTAATACTTTCATTTAATGTTCTATATTCAATGTTCAATATTTAAGTGAAAGTTAATGTCAAGTGATCATGTTTACTTGTGAGAGAGTCGGAAGGTAAAATATAACTAGTATGCATGTGGTCTACGTAATGTACAACTTTCCCCAATGTCAATGTTAGCAGCAGTCGTTGCACCTCACGTACTGACTGCCAAATGTCCTAAGCAGTCCACATACGGAACACTTGTATTCTAAAACACAGTACACATGACTTGTTTGTGTTGACATATTGTCCAATGGTTTGTCTTATATTAGTCATTCTTTCATATTATTTTCGCGCCTTAGTTATACCATCAACTGTTCCATGACATAGTTGTACTCTCAAACTGTTTTCATGATATAGTTGTCCCCTTTGTATCATGTTATATTCATCTTTTCTTTATTGTTATTCTTCATGCTTGTATATTATATTGTGTAATATAGTTTTTGGTGATCTTGCTCCAATCCTGACTGGATAACTGTTTTTCAGCTTTAGAAGACGTGGTTTTTCCCGAGGTTCATGATGCGTATCTTGGTGACACTGACGTTACCAATGTGCCGGTTGCTTCTACTGATGCAGAGTAGCATATTTCTTCCTTATGCTCTTTCGTATTATTCTTAGATAGTGAGCTTAGAGGACTTTAGTTCTAGTTATTTTATAAGTATATTATGAATAACAATATCTGATCTATCAAATCGATTCATCTCGAAAATGAAATAGTATAACTTAGAAAAATCTTTTATTCATACTAAATCAAAAATTCCGTTTTTGATTGGATCATAAATCCTATCATTGGATTTTCATCTTTTTTTTCACTTTTCTTTTCTATAACCTATTATCTTCCTTATACAATTCTACTACTTATACATACAATAGTATATATACAAATACATACAATTATGAGGTATCATATGACCGGTATTCTATGGGTCATACACAAATCCAATTCAAACAGTAGAAGTGAGATGGAAAAAAGGACAGATTAAGTATAAAAAATCGAATATTTAGCTGATTTGTTTCTGAGACTATCTTGAGTTGTAGTGGATTCTTATTTAAATTATTTATTGAGACTTTAAGTTTAATCCTTTGTCATGAATTAGTTGTAGATGATATATGTGGATTGTGTACTTGTTATGGATAATGCTTATCATAGACAATATACTACCGCCGATGTTGTGGCGTAGACTGGACTTGGACACGTACTCGTATCCCAAAAGCGGGGTTGGCTCGTGACAAGTTTTTACGGTGGCCTATACAGGTCAAGTTTCGCATAAGGTTGTGAACTCATGGTTAGTACTTCAACTTAGTAGTACTTGCTGTGAGCATGCGAATAGAATCAAAGAAAAGATTTATAATAACTCCTAGGAGAGTTATATCATCCACAAATAGGATTCTCAACCCAATGAGTAGAATTTTTACCCTCATTTTTCTTATGCATCATGCTTGATTCCGTCTGAGATTTCCATGATATGTTTGTATTTACCGTTCTAACCATGTCATTTCCTTCCTTTTAGTTCACAATGGTTGATATAATGCATAGTACGATCCGTAGGAGAAAGACAGTAGCTAACCATATGCTACTACCAAGCCCAAGGACCGATAGTAGAGAGTACGAAGTTTGTAGAACCTTCCATCGTTATAGTTGTTAGATAGGCTACATGCTTAGTTAGTTGGTAATATGCTTGGTTGATTAAATATTATTAATTAGTTTTTTTTATATTGCTAGTCATTATATCTCTGTGATTTAGCTTAAGAATTATTGTTAGATTTCTTGTAGTAGTTATGTTTTATATTATGCGATTAGAGACGTTTTATTTTTGAGGAAAAAAATATTTTAAGGGGGTTAGGTTGTAGCATCCTCTGCCAATTTTTTTTTATTTTTGATTAATAATTGAATAAATAGAAAACAATAGGAATTTTTGTGAAAATTTTATTTTGAGATCGCAATGGTATGTACCTAGGTCTATAAGTGAGATACGCTAATATTAGGTTATATATGGTCTATATAGTCCCTAGATAGTCCAGAATATGTTATTTTATTATTTTTAAATTTATGGAATTTTTTGTAATTTTTAGACAATTTTAATCTATAGAATTATTATTTATATAAGCTTTCGCAAAGTTTCTGTAGGGTCACGCGCGAGTATTTTTTATCAAATATTTTTTTTAAGTTCTAGACAGTTAAAAATATTTTCTATAAATTTCTTATAGTTTTCTGGATTTTTTTGAAATTTTTGGAAATAAACCTATAAAATTTACTTTTCCATAGGATTTTGGAATTTACTGTGGGGTAACACGAAGAGATTTAGAGGTCAAACTTTTTATTTAGGCTATAGACAACTAGAAGTAGTTTCTAGATTTTTTGTTTCTATGATTTATTTGGATTTATTTGGAGTTAAAATAAATTTGTAATAAAATTTTGTATTAAAATAAGTATTTGCCTAGTCAGGCAACCCTGGCCCACCTGTCAGCGCCCAGATGACTCAGCCACCGCCTCTCTCTCTCCTATATATATATTAAATCTGAAAACCCTAGTTTATTATTTCAGTCTTCTTTGTGATTTGATCTTGGAGATCCTCCAACTTCACGGAGCGATTGTCGCCAACACCGACGTGCTTTTCGTGCGCCCTTTTTTTGTTGGAACCATCTTGAGATATATTTTCTAAATATAATTTTTTTCATAAATTTGGAGCCTAAATTTCTGGAAAATTCGTGGAGTGCCAATTGTCAGAAATTTAACACGTTTGGGTGTTTTCTAGATTTTGGGAGAACCAGAAATCAAAATCATGAACCGTTTGAAGTTTTGGAAAGATGACACAGATATCTACAACATATAATTTTTCCAAAAATTAATACTTTCATCTAGTATTTTAATTAATTCATAGAACTCAATTTTGGTGACGAATTATCGATTTGGTCAAACAGTTAGCCATAATGGCGATATCTTTTGACCAAATTGTGATTTTGGGGCACGGTCGATTGCAATGCACTCGTGATACTGAAATCTACTAGGGTGCGTACTCAAATCATGGAGTTTATGCCGTTTGACTACTTAGTTAACGATATATCTTGATTTGCGTGCCACAGTTTCCGAACTACAAGCCTTGACTTTCCCTGGCCAAAAACTTGTGTTTAACTTTTATTTCAAAATTATATTAGATTAAATTAGATTTTTAGATGATTTACTCTAGAATTAAATAGAGTTATTAGGTTAACTCATTAGCCACTTTCTAAGGTTTTTAGAGTGGAATTTTTATATCTAACCTATGATCATTTATGTGTCGGGGTAGATCGGACAACGTCGTGAGTCGCGATTTCATCTTTTTTCGGAGCATGGCAAGTATCACTATGATCTATGTTGCCTTTATTTCATGCTGCATGTTATTTTTTTCCTTAAACTATTAGCCTTATCTTTTATATTATTGGTGCACGAGATTTATACTTATTACCATGACCATACATGTTCTGTTAATACTTTCGTTCAATGTTCAATGTTCAATGTTTAAGTCTGTCAAGTGATTATGTTTACTTGTGAGAGAGTCGGGAGGGGGAATACAACTAGTATGCATGTGGTCTACGCAATGTACAAAATTTTTTCAATGTCAATATTAGTAGCAGTCGTTGCACCTCATGTACCAATTGCCAGATGTCCTAACCTGTCCACTTGCGGAACACTTGTATTCTAAAACACACAGTACATGTGACTTGATTCGTGTTGACATATTGTCCAATGATTTGTCTTATATTAGTCGTCCTCTCATATTGTTTTCGTGTCTTATTTATACCTTCAATTGTTCCATGTCATAGTTGTACTCTCAAACTGTTTCCATGATATAGTGGTCCCCTTTTGTATTATGTTATAATCAACTTTTCTTTACTGTTATTCTTCATGCTCCTATATTATATTTTGTAATGTAGTTTATGGTGATCTTGCTCCAATCCTGACTGGATAACTGCTTTTTCAGCTTTTGACGACGTGGTTTGTCCCGAGGTTTATGGTGCGTATCTTGCCGATGTTACCAATGTGCTTGTTTCTTCTACTGATAAGGAGTAGCATATTTCTTCCTTATATTTTTTCGTATTATTCTTAACTAATGAGCTTAGAGGACTTTAGTTATAGTTGTTTTATAAGTTATTTTAGCGGATTTGTTCCCGTGACTATCTTGAGTTGTAGTGGATTCTTCTTTAAATTATTTATTGAAACTTTAAGTTTAATCTCTTTGTCATTACTTAGTTGTGGATGTTATATGTGGATTGTGTACTTGTTATGGATAATGCTTATTATAGACAGCGTACTACCATCGATGATGTGGCGTAGGCTGGACTTGGACTCGTACTCGTGTCCCAAAACGGATGCGGATCGTGACACAAAGTCATAAAAATGGTTATAGACAGCTACAAGCCAACTACTTCCTAAAATCCTACAAAAGAACTTCAAATTGAACAAAATTGGAACACACTACAAAAGGGTACCAACATCATATTTCTATTAAAAATAAAAAGGAATTCTCTTCAATTGATAACGTAACTAGCAAATTCATATTTTCGAACCCCCAAGCACAAAGCTACACAATCTCGGATAAACACTTTGTGGGTTTCTTTGCAGTATTTTATAACATGTAATTTTTTATTTTTCCAAAATCGAGAGCATGTACAACGTTAAAACTTTTTTTTTTTTGCCAAAACCAAACCCCTTTTTTTTTTTTTTGCAGAATAGGGGGAAAATTTTGTGACAACAAAATGGCAACCGAGACAATTGCCCTTTTTTTCAGAGCTTTCCCAACCTTTCACTACATAATATTTTGAATGTGTTCATATGATACTATGTTTTTTAGAAAATCTTCTACCAAGTAAAATTATTATATGACGAGTTCATATGATACTCCAACGATCCTATAAGGAAAATTGAACAAACAAACTCATTTTCTCTACATTTTTTGCAATTTTTAACATGTCTGAAGTGTTCAGAAGTTTTCATGAATTTCCAACCAAAAAACCCATTTGTTTCAACATCATCCTTAATTAAAAATTGTAAGCAAGGGTCACCGGGTAGATCTTCACTAGAAATACGTAGTCATCACCTACATCTATTTATATATTGTGATAAAGGTTTCGAGAAAAAGAAAGGATTTGTCGTGTTCGAAAAATCTCTACATGAATCATAAATGTGTTCTAACCTATTTTATCAAACTATTTAGAGAATTATCAAATATTCAATAAATTTTAAAAAAAAAATACCAAAAAAATGTCAAAACATGCCTAGATTGTGATGAAGGTTTGAACTTGAGTGGAATTGAATGAATGGAGAAGGAATTTAGGGTTAGAAATTTGGGAAGTGGAGTTATGGAGAAGAAAAAAAGGGTTTAGGGTTTGAGAATATAGAAGAGAGTAAAATTCGGGCTGTCTCCCTGTAAAAGTTTCACTTTCATAGATTGTCCACTAGTAAGTAATAGCCCCTAACAAAATATGGAATGTCCTTAGAATTAGCCTTTAAGAAAATCTTCGACCAACTAAAATTATTATACGATGAGTTCATATGATACTCCAACAATCCTATCAGGAATTTTGAACCAACAAACTCATTTTCTCTACATATTTAGCAATTTTTAACACATGAAATGTTCAGAAGTTTTCATGAATTTCCAACCAAAAAACCCGTTTGTTTCAACATCATCCTTAATTAAAAATTGTAAGCAAGGATCACGAGGTAGATCTTCACTCGTAATACGTATTCATCACCTACATCTATTTATTTGTTGGGAGTGGATGACCATCTCCAACTTGCACCAAGAACAACAACAATGGCTTCAAGCACCACCGAAGGAGCAAGTTCCAAAGAGCTGCTCGAAGCACAATCCCACCTATGGCTCCACATCTTCAGCTTCATCAACTCCCTATCCCTCAAGGCCGCAATCGAGCTCGGCATTCCCGACGCTGTCCACAGCCACGGGAAGCCCATCACCCTCACCGAGCTCGCAACCAAACTCTCCATCCCACCTATACGAATCCCGAACTTCCAACGCTTCATGACCCTCCTCGCCCACAACGGTTTCTTCACGGTGACCTCTACTGGCAACGGGGACGCTTACGAAATCACCACCAACTCCATTCCGCTGATCAAGGAGAAGGGTGCTTGCATCACTCCATTCATCGAGCTCATGCTCGACGAGCCGCTTATGTTACCGTGGCAGTCTTTGAGCTCGTGGTTCAGGACCGAGGAGCCGTCGACCGCGTTCGAGAAGGCCCATGGGACATACCTCTGGGAGGCGACGGGCACGATGCCAGGGTTCGGCAAGCTGGTAAGAGAAGGGCTGGGGAGCGACTCTGGTTCGATCACGAAAGTGCTCATCGAGGACTGCGGTGATCAGTTCCGAGGGGTGAAGAGGCTGGTGGAGGTGGCGGGCGGCACGGGGACGATAGCGCTGGCAATAGCCGACGCGTTTCCGGACGTGAAGTGCACTGTTTTTGATCTCCCGCATATGATCGAAGCTCTCGAGAAGAGCGATAAGGTGGCGTATGTGGGGGGAGACATGTTCGAGCGCATCCCTCCCGCGGATTTACTCATACTCAAGGTAGATACTCGTTATGAGATTTGCACGAACACGAATAGGACACTATACTATAAGGATACAACAATACGGACACGAAACTCGATGAAGGTTGCATATAAAAACACACACGAAAGTACCCATCTAAAACGATACAAGTTCATAGTTTTGGAGTCTTGATGTTTCCTAGTTCGTGATTGCCAAAATTAATGCAACAATCATTATCAATATGCAAGCCTTATCCCATCAGAGCGGAGTTTGACAAGTAGCATGAAAAAAAAACTCTATAAAGAACTACATTTTTGAGGACGACTATGACAAATCTATGAAGTGGGTGCCAAATTCATTTTGAAAGTAGCTATGAACAAGATAGGACAGTAATCATTTAAAACAAATTAATAAATAAGTCACCGCCTCAACAATATCTTTGTAAAATTGATCATCACTTGGCAGTGGGTACTGCACGGATGGAACGACGAGCAGTGTGTCGAGATACTGAAGAACTGCAAGGAGGCCATTCCGACAAAGGAGAATGGAGGGAAAGCAATCATAATTGACAAGGTCATGGATACTTCCGACGGTGTTCATACCAAGCAGACCGAGACGCACCTTCACTTCGACATGCACATGATGGTTCATAGTACCGGGAAGCAGAGAACCGAAGCTGGATGGAAGACCCTCTTCGACGCGGCCGGATTCAAAGAGTACAAGATACTGCCTGCACTGACCGGACTGCGTTCGATCATCGAGATATATCACTGAAATCTGCACGATGACGTACTGCGAATAATCATCCGAGATGCTTTGGTTTGTGTAATAGAGCTCCTATGCATTTCCTTTCTTGCATGTATTTGGATTGGGACTGTGCAATATGTCTTTATAATTATATAGCAGTCTTGTTGTGTATCACATCTTATGCTAATAAAGTTCTTAAAATTGAGATAAATTCATATGTTTGTTTGATGGCTGAGGCCTTGCAAGTAAGAAAATCTTTCCACACAAGACTTCAAGATATATGTCACAGGGATGATTTTACTTTTTTTAATATTCTAAAATTTATCTATTTTCTTTAATAATGAAACCAAAAGGTTGTGTGGAAAGAAAATCTTTCAACTTGTGGAATTTATCTTAATTTGATTAAGATATATTTCTAAACTTTCACTTTTTTTTCTCTACATATCAAAAGCTTCGGATCTACTCTCTAGCAGCGCTACTAGCGCAAGGATCATATCAGACCATTCTCTCACCACCTCCAATAGCTCCTCTCGAATGACTTATGTAGTGGGGTGTCGATAGTGGATATATACAAGCATGCAATAAAATCTTTCCACACAAATCTAAAGTTTGCCCATGTCAATTAGGTCAAGTACCTGAGGGTTTCACCCAGCCTTTCGTATAGTGTCAGTTTTACCAGATCCAAACTCTAACATAGGATAATTTCGAGATTCAAATCCTAATTTTTATATATATGTGGGACCCTATTACTAAATCTCTCTTTTTATTACTCCCTTATAGTTAAATCCTGGCTTGCATTTTTCGCTAAATTTTAGACTTTTTTTTTATTCAGGGGCTGTACTAATGAAATAGATAATAAAATTTCAAACACTAGGTTAGTTAACTTCTAGTGTTGGAATTATATTCTTACTGTATTTTGTCTTTTACTTTCTTGGAGACTTTTTACATTCTTAGAGAATGATACACTAAGGGTGCGTTTGGTTATAATGTGAAAAATATATGAAAAACAAATTAATTCCACGGAATTATTTTACTAGAAAAAAATTTCATGTAAAAAATTCTACGGATTTGACTTGGGTGTTTGATTCTCGTTATTTTTCATAAAAAATAGTTATTTTTCATAGAAATTGATATTTTCCTATGGACTGGACTAGTTTTATTTTCCACCATTCTGGAGGAATATAAAAAATGATAGATTTTTGGAAAATAATTTTATGAAAAATATACGCTATCAAACACTACAATTGATGAAAATTTTGTGATGGAAATTTTTACATGAAAAAAAAAAAAAGCTCAATCAAACACGCTAAGCATTTATAATTTTACGTCCATTCCTTGACAGAAAAGATACTACCGAGAAAATATGACTGCAAGATATGCTGTGTCATTTGGCTTTCGTTTGATAATGAAGTTAAAGAAAACAAGGGGATTTGTCAAGCATGTTATTATCAAATGGTAGGTGAAACGTTTGGTCAATATTGATGGAATGGAGACAGAATAATAATATGTTACATGGTGAAGTGATAATTTTTCTAGATATGCTTCGGTCCATCAATGTGTTACCTTCATCAAGTTTATGAGCGATCGATAATGCCTGTCATGCCCAAGTTTATGTTGTTGATTTGAAGGAAAAAAAACCAAAAAGATGTACATTCCATCATATGATGGAAAGGAAAGACTATTTCTTTCTTTTGTGTTTGGTAAAATGGAAGATAAATGAAATTGATACACTTTCCTTTGTTTGATATGGAAATAAAAGTGAATGAAAGAAAAATAAAAATATAGACTTTACCAATTATTCTCAACTAACAATATATTTATTACCATTCGACTTTATTGAACTATTTTAAAATAATATATTTCATATATGATATAATTGTAAATTAAAAATAAAAATATTTTCTTCCACATTTGGACGAATTGATTTTCTTAGATTATAAGGAAAAACTAATTCCTTTTCCATTTTTTCTTCCTTCCACCATTTTTTCTCGTACCAAACACACCCCAAGTCTCCTCCATAGTCTCATTGTCTATGTAACCGACTAGCCTTTGGTTTCCTACACTTAAAATGACAATAAAATTCCTAGATAAATAGTGCTGAGAACTCTTAAAGAGTGCATTATGTTTGGCCTTGTCAAGGTTTTTTTTTCTTTTTTTAAAAAACCGAGGCCCGTGGACAACGCTACCCAGCCAGCACTACCAAAATACAGGCAAATAGCGACTGAATTATTAGCGACGGACAAATCAGTCGCCTATTAGCGACTGATAGGCGACGGCATAGATTATTAAAATATATCATAATGTTAGCGACTAACTAGCGACATGGTATCGACGGATCATGTCTAACGATGGACTAGCGACGGCAGAATCTGTCGCTACGTTTCAGTAAAAATCGAAACAGAGGATTTTATTTTCATTCTGAAATTTTTCCCCCCTCTTCCCCGATCACCCGACCCCTCCGGCGTCCCCCCCCACCCCCTCCGGCAACCCCCCCTCCGTCGACCCCCCCTCCGTCGACTCGCCCTTCGGCGACCCCTCTCTTCCCCCCTCTCTTCCCCGATCACCCGACCCCTCCGGCGATTCCTCCCACCCCCTCCGGCGACCCCCCCTCCGTCGACCCGTCCTCCGGCGACCCCCCCTTCAGGTACTCTTTTTTTCTCCTCTCCATCTCATTTTTCCTAATTTTTGGATTTTTGCATTTTATTTGCTTATTAGGATTTCGATTATGGGCGAGGAGTTTTGACTTGGTACTCGAAGACGTAGCACGTGTTCTCTACATGTATTGTTGCTACGTCTTCAAATGGTAGGGTGCTAACTTGTGTTATTGGATTGAATTGATACTAAATAATTGAATTGATACTAAATAATTGATACTAAATATAAGAGTTAGTTCAATAGTTAAGTATCAGAGTTGGTTGAGTAAATAATTGATACTAAAATCCACTAATTTGTATATTAATTAGAATAATATAAATATATATTTATAATGATGTCAAGCAAATCGTGAAGTAAATAAAATGTTTAATTAAACTTTGGGTTCCATAAACATTCCTAACTATGTCTAGCTTAAGGTTTGTATTCACTACTAAAATAAGGTAAATTAGCGACGTCCAGATACGTCGCTAATTAAGGAAAATACGTCGCTAAGCGTAATTAGCGACGACATTAGCGACGAAAGATGAAGGTTTCGAAAAAGCTAGTCGCAGATGACAAATTCGTGGCCCTCCGTCGCTGTTTGCGACGTCACCCCAATGTCGCTGGGTCGTCGCAAAATTAGCGACGGAGGGCGACGAATTTGAACGTCGCCAAATTAGCGACGTAGTGCGACTACGTAGCGACGTTATTTCTTTTTATGTGATAACATGGCATGCCTGCCACGTCAGCAGGGTAGCGACGTACAGCGACCGAATTAGCGACGTCAACTGTTAGCCACGTCAGCTACTGAGTGACGGATTGCGACGGATAGCGACGTGACGTCGCTAATTAGCGACGTCTGGATACGTCGCTATACGTCGCAGAACGTCGCTATACGTCGCAGATATTATGAAATTTTTTTTAAAAAAATGTTTGGTATTTTTGTTATGCTGTGTTTGTGTTTACACAGACACACATCATCACAAAAATACCAAACATATTTTTAAAAAAATTGGGCAGCACCTCCTTTGTATATCAGATCATCGTTTATAACCCAACGTAGGCATATTTGTCATCCCCGTCGCAGATATCACAAACATACATGTCCAATTAAATATCATACATGTACTCAATGAAAATACCAATATTGATAAAGTAAATATCACAAACATACATGTCCAACAAACATACATGTCCATAATGGAGGGCAAATAAGAATAAAAATTAGTGTACAGAACGGTCAATGGGCCCATAGGGCCAATACATAGAAAGATGATAAAAAAAATCTACTGGATCACTGAGGACCCCTGCCGCGCATCTGAGATAGCATGTACTCATACTGCTCCTGTGTGAGCTGTACCGAAGGGGCAGTAGGAGGCAGTGTAATGTCTGGAGTCGGTGCCATCGATGGACCGGGAGGACGTATCTGCTCCAGCTCTCACACTCGCTCACCATGCACAGCAAGGGTACTCACCATCCTCTGAGTACTCTCCTCAATCGAAGTTTGTACCTGAGTGAGTGAGGCAGACATGGTCCTCTGCGATCCCTCCAGCTCGACCTGTCTACGCTCTGTGCGCTGCATGGACTCGGTGAGTGTGTGCAAGCTGGCAGCTGTAGCCTGCTGTAAACTCATCAGCTCCTGTATACTACGCTCGACTGCATCAAATCGTTCGGTGATCATCGGATCGTCGGATCGTCGCTCTGCGGTATGGTGATCAGAAATCTGCTGCTGCAACTCGCGACGCAGCTCGTTGATCTGACGACCAATATCCTGAGCTCGTAATGACACCTGCGAAGCTGGAGACTGCGCACTGACAGAGGGGGCCCGGGATGACTCTAAAGCCAAATAGATGCCGTAGGATCCTGTACCGTAGTACGTACCCTTCTGAAGACCACCAACGGCGGTCATCCAGAGGTCATCCTGCGATGGAGCTGTAGGCGACTGGGAGGAAGTACCAGCCCCTCCCTCTGCTGGCGCACTAGCAGCAGCAGCCGCCTCCTCTTGTAGCCGAAGAAACTCGGCCTAGAATAATGTTTGCTAACGTCTAAGTGTTTGCTAAAGTCTATATTGATATCTATTTTCCTGTTTTCTAAATTATAGTAAATTAATATAAAGAATAGAACGAACATATGCCTGCGTCGCCCTCTCGTCAATGAACTCCTCTGTCCTCCGATGGGTGACCAAGAAGACGGTCACCATGTTGGGGTCCTCACCCTTTTTTACCTGTTAAAATATATTATCTATTATTAGTATAAAACATTCTATCCAACTATATATAAAATGATGTCCGTCATAGAAAATGTACCAGACGACGAAAATGCTCCGTCATCAGAATGGAGCCACCACACCACTTACTGGCGCTCGACCGCGCCACCTTGGCCTTGTCAGACCGCTCCTGGTACCTGGCCTCGCCGAATCTAGCCTTCATCGCAGTCCACTGCTCTGGCATGATCCAACCATGGATCAGCTTTCTGGAGCGATCACGAGACTTCTGGTCGTGGATCGCATCACGGATGAGCTTGCCTGCGACAACAGAAAATTGGGCCTCGATCTTCGCCGCCCGGTGTGGTGGATAGAAATAGGTCCTCTACAAGAAGTAAAATAGAAAAGTTATATAATATACACAAATGATTATTAAAATTTAAAAATAAACAAATTTTTTATCTTGAAGTGGGCCAACCAAAAGGCCTTCCTATCTGCGGGAGCATCTGAGTAGTTAATCCAAGGCCCACCATAGTTCTGCCTCAGAAATAACCCCAGTTGTCTCTGTACTGTTGGAGGCTGATATCTATACAATAATAAATTTAATGAATATATATGTACATATAATCATTTGAGAAATATATATTAACTAATTAACTTACTTCGTAGGCCCGTCCGTCCAAATCTCCATACGCGTCTCGTCCGGGGGAGCGCATGGAGGGTCGCTCTCACCTCCTGCCTGGACAGGATCAGTCTGATCGCCGTCCTCCATATGCTCGGCGTCGTCTCTCCCCATGGAGCCATCGGCGGGAGGAATGCTGGACACGGGAGGAATGTTGTACATATGTCAGCTCCACAATCTTCCGTAGGACGCCATAGAAATCGTTGCCCGCATCAACATCTTTGTAGTTCGAAGATCTGATACACAAACAGCTGTTTTTGGTGGAGTCGAGATCCACAAAGTTGTCTCTGATCGGGCAAGTTGTTGACTTGAACCTAAGCCCATTAACACAGTAGCTTGGCCATATTTTTGCAGCATAAATTGGTCCCTTGGCTAGCGTTCTAATAGACTCATTCTCAAGTCTTGCGTATGGACGATCGACCTAAATACAATAAAAAAATAAATTAAGCTCATTCTCAATCAAGTGCATATATAGAAAGGTAATTACAGAGTTCTCAAGTCTTACATATGCACTCAACCATGATGGAAAATAACGCCTCATTTCTTGTTCTAGTTCTTCATCTATTATGTGTGCCTACCTGACCTCACATCATCATTAAATATGCTGAAAATAACATCGTTCAATTAATATAATAGTATAATAATCAACACTATTAAAATAATATAGACGTATTAATTACTTACCCCTCCAGCTTCTCTACTTCATCATCGTCGTAGTTGAGTAATACATACACCTGAGCAGCCCTTAGCTCATGATCGTTCAGATATATCTTCTTCATTTTACCCGATGGCTTTCCTGGAGCATTGAATACCTTCAGTATTGTATCATTACATTCATGATCTCCAACATCGTTTTTGGAAGCTCTTGTTCTATTAGTTGCAACATGAGGCTTGAAATACATCGAACAAAAGTTTGTAATCTCCTCGAGAACATAGGCTTCACAAATAGAACCCTCGACCTGTGCCTTATTTTCACCTTTCTTTTTAGGTGATTCAAATGTCACTCGAACGGGTAAATCCATCGATATTTGACGGGTCCACCAACACGTGCCTCATAGGATAGATGAATCAGCAAATACTCCATAGAGTCGAAGAATCCAGGAGGAAACACCCTCTCTAGCTTGCACAGTGTTACCGCAATGTCCTTCTCTTGCTTTTCTAGACGATCAACGAGCAATTTCTTAGAACAAAGATCCCTGAAGAATATGCTAAGCTCCATCAATGGATCCCAAACTACCTGCGGTAAGAATTCCTGAAATACAATTGGAATTAACCTCTCCATGAATACGTGACAATCGTGGCTCTTCATATCCGTCAATTTGTTTTCCTTCGGATCGACACATCTTCTCAGATTTGACACATATTTGTCTGGAAATTTTAGGCCCTGGATTCACCGACAAAGTCTCACTTTATCCTCCTTGTCCAGTGAGAAAATTGACTACGGCAGGAACTGTTTTCCATTCTCCTTTATCAAATGCAACGCAGGGCATTTGCATATTTCTTCTAAGTCCAACTGTCACGATCCGCACCCGGTCTTCGGATGTGAGCTCGTGAGCAAGCCAGCTACGTATCGAACGGACTCCAGCCTGACTCGAATACGTAAACGCTGTCAAGGCTATGGTATACTGCCAAATCATGGCAAACAAATCTATATCTCAATCCATAATAAGAATATGAAACATGAATGAACACTATGGGTCGTGGTCTGCAGCCCACTAGCATAAATGTCCGATAAGACTCTAAGGAATACAACAAGAGTCTACAACTGAAACATGAAACAGGATATCTCATGATAAGTAATGAAAAGCACGAGCGGATAATAAACACAATGGCGATACCTGAATCCCACAAGCGTATCATTGTCTCCGTAAGACCCACAAGAATCGCAAATCCTCTGCCATCCAGAACTACTAGCTAACTCCATACAATCGCTAAACCTGAGGAGATCATCAGTTCCTCAGAGGACATAGCAAGATACATAATATACATGCATATCTAGCAGTTTATCATGCAATAAAGGAAATACAGGAAATAAACGGGAAAAGACCAAAACCGTACGAAAATACGACTATACATGACTGGAAGAACCACTACGCCTAAACGAACTGCTGGAGAAGAACAAAAGAACACGATATCACGATGTCAATGGATAACCAAACGAATACTCAAACCCTCGTCCCTAGTGTGGACTCGCAGGTTTGAACAACTACTAGCCCTCGCCCCTAGTGTAGACTCGTAGGCTAGCATCACCCTCGTCCCTAGTGTGGACTCGCATGCTAGCATCACCCTCGTCCCTTGTGTGGACTCGCAGGTGTAGACATATAACTACTAACCCTCGTCTCTAATGTGGACTCGCAGATTAGCTTACTAACTCTCGCCCCTGGTGTGGGCTCGCAAGTTAGCTTAACTACTAACCCTCATCCCTAATGTGGACTCGCAGGCTAGCTTACTAACTCTCGCCCTTGGTGTGGGCTCGCAAGTTAGCTTAACTACTAACCCTCGTCCCTAATGTGGACTCGCAGATTAGCTTACTAACTCTCGCCCCTGGTGTGGGCTCGCAAGTTAGCTTAACTTCTAACCCTCGTCCCTAATGTGGACTCACAGGTTAGCTTAACTACTAACCCTCGTCCTTAATGTGGACTCGCAGGTTAGCATCAAGATTTCAAGACAAGGAGGTAAAGCAATTTCGATATGACTTATTCATTCTATGATACGATACGACTCACAACACGGTACGAGAGGGAACCAATCTGATAGAACCACGACATCCAGTCAAGCATGATAACGATAAAAGAATACGACTAATAAACCAGTAAACACTGTCTAAAGTAAAGTATGCAAATCAAAGAACTGTAATAACTAACTGTTAACATATAAAGATATAGGGATTAACTAAGCATGTAAATCATGAACAACTAGAGAACTATATGTATACTAGCATGCACGATGTACAAATCTCGTGTCAATAATCAACTAGTAAAACTGTATAATAATAATAGAAATATGCATGTAAATAAACTGTAGAGGAAGACAAGGTATACTTGCCTGGAGGTTGCACGCAGATCCAATAACAATCTAGTCCACTGCTAAGCCATAACGTCCAAATCATCACAACTATCTCCAAAAGCTGAAACAGACAGTGCCAACATTCTCAGAATAGTCAAATTAGCTAGAATTGCCTGTCTTTAAGTCCAATTCTGGATACAGGGGCAAAACGGTAATTTTGAGCAAAAACGGTGTTCGTCGTTGGACCCGCTTTGCACCGAAAAGTGGGCCAAAGTCAATGGTCTCTAAAGTCGTCAAACTACATGTCTACGGATTCGGTTTTCCGATATGAACCCAATGGTATGTCCAATTTTGGATTCCGGTGGGCCGTGCACAAAATCACCCGTTGAGTGGGACTGCGGGGCCCGCAAAACGGCGATTTTATCAACTGTCTCAGAATCGGACCAAACTTGACATACAGGATCAGAAAAACGACACGGTCTTGTTGGCGCAAGTTTCGTCTCGATCCGACGAACGTGCACAAAGTAATTGAGAAGTTTGCATAGAGGCCGATACGGTGAATTTCGACGGATATGTATCAAATTCGTCGTGCACACACGACCAATTTGAATTCCGTCAAAGCCCACTCGACCACGTAGCCGTTACACACCTTTTGATGCTTTCGGCTCACGACCACGTCGCCCGGTTTGGCGGGACGCACGTCGTATCGAAGAGATTTTAGATTTTCTAAACTGTTTTACATATGTTTTTCTCGATTTTCAACATCACATAACTTCGTGTACAATAGACGAAAAATAGTTCTACAAAAAGCGTTATAATCTCGTATAGGTTGTCTAAACTACGGTTCAAGTAGTTTCTCAAATCTGTCGATCGCTCGACAGGAAATAGGCTTCTAAATCGGGTGTCGAGACTGTCATATACGTCCTATTTTGACAGGATTTCGATCGACTTTGGGTCGATTTCCTGGGCAACCTAGGACCTTCAAATAAAAACTAAATGAAGGGGTATAGACTCGTATAGTTTGACTACATACCAGAGGTGACGGTTCGAAAAACGGTACAGCGAGGCGACGGAAAACTCTGCACGAAGTGGGGCTCTCCCAGCCGTTTACTGCTGCTGTCGCTTGTTCAGTTTGCACGCTCGTACGAATTACGGCGGTCCTGGCCGGCCTCCAGCGGTGCGCACGATTGCTGGGGGCTGCGCCAGAGAGAGGGGAAGGTGGCGCGTGGTGGAGGCTCTGGTTTCGTTAGGGTTTTGAGAGTTCCTCTTCGATATATATATGTAGCCGAACGAAATTATCGAGCGGATGAGCTTTGGAAGCTCGGGTTAAAGGCTGAAGGGGTTCTCGGTTACTGTAGGCTCGGTTAAAGGGGTGGCTGGTCCAGTTATTTGGCCTTTAGTGTAGCCTGTGGGCCTGTCAATATTTATGTTCCAAAGGGTCTCACAACATAGCTTGGCATGCATTTGGCATAAGCAGACTTGTCCCAAGCATTAATTAGACGCATATTATTTTGTATTGGGTACATCTTGGAATTAGTTTAGAACTTATATTACTTAGACATTACGTTTATACAAGCATATAAGTATATAAATATACAACCATGTATACCTCTGTTATTCTAGAAACTTTTAAGAAATATTGTATCCGCAATCCTGAATGATTCCAACTTTCATATCCGTATTCTTACTCATGACCATGTAGGTTGAGGTCGGGCTAAGGGCATCGGCAAACCTGCATGCATAAGCACAAGCTAAGGCAAGACCCAGGTTCAGCAGATCAGAAAGACTTTGCAAGTTATGAGCACGAGTAGAAGAAGTCTATGCATCTGTCTTGATTCAATAATGAGTAACCTATAAACTCAATCAAGAGTCACATAATAATCTGATCAATATCTTTCTAACTAGAATTCACGTAGGTCAAATTACAAATGAAATTATAAAATATTATCAAAGATATTAAAATGTTTAAGAAATGAGAGCAATGTTGAGATTAGAATATTTGACATCTAACTTTAAAATGTAAATGTAAAAGAAAACTTGTAATTTGTTTTTCTTCTATTTTCTACATAAAAGATTTGCTAACCATGGTCAACCTACACCAGATCACAACAGACTTTAAAATTTTATACAAATGAAATACAATTATATTGCTATATATACATAAGCCTAATATTCATATACTATAAATATACTTCTATATATAAACAAGTATATATAATCTAGATAAATCCAAAATCCAACATATCTGCTAAGGAAATCATTTACTGTATTATCAATAAAATATTATTTAAAATCAAGGACTCATAATATATATATAACCACGCTTGGGGAAAAATCATCTACTAAGTTACTAAATTAAAATACTGCTACCCAATGCATGTCTATAATGACGTCTTGGGATGCACTATATAACTACTTGGGCTTGGGCTCAGTTCGGGCTAGTTGGATACAACCCGGTTTTCTATACGTCAATAAATTAATTTAATAACTAATTAAAATAACTATAGAGATTGGTCACAACTTGGCCTGGTTTTCCTAGTTAGAACAATCCTATAACTCGGCCTTCCCCTACCATGGCTAAACACTAGTCAAAACACGCCACTGCACTATCCGTACCATGATTCCTAGTCACCTTGTACTCCAATTCCTAACCATAGCAAAAATTATCTACCGTAAAAACAAACTAAATATTTATTTATAAAAAATTTTAAAATCACTATTTAAATCAAATAAATAAATAAAAAAATATTTCAAAATTCTGGGAAGGGAGGCTACAAATCTACCCACCTAAAAAATAATTTCGTCCTCGAAATTCTAATTTCTAATTATTCCTAGAATTCAAAGGAAGTCTACTATTATCTAAATCTCCTTAAATTTAATTCCTCAAAAATAGTTTACAACCTTTCCCTAGCAATTTTGTAACTACGAAATCTCGAGGACTTCCACCCACCTTTGGTCACACTACTCCTCAAAACAAGGTCACTAGAATCGTATGGTCTTCTAACTAGTTGCTAACAATTCTACCGGCAGATATCTAGGCATATGGTATCTTTACTCTCTCATATCTATAAACAACCCAAACATTCAATACTCAAGCAATATTATATTATAATTTAAGAATTTCTAATAAATCCTAGACAACACGATCGTTCGTCGCTCCGAAATAGGAAGGGACGAGAATCAACGGTACGGAAAGCAAGAGAGTATAATCGAGAGCAAATATGGAATTTTCAAGGACGTAGAGAATTTCTAGGAGAATTTTTCAAGGCAGAGTGGATTAAAATTTCTAAGGTTTAGTCATTGTCGCAGGCTCGTACCGGTATAGTTACGTAACCGATACGATATGCTCTGACCTGCATGGGCCACCAAAAAACTTGTCACGACCCACACCCGGTCTTCGGACGCGAGCTCGTAAGCAAGCCAGCTACGTATCGAATGGACTCCAGCCCGACTCGAATACGTAAACGTTGTCAAGGCTATGGTATAATGCCAAATCATGGCAAACAAATCTATATCTCAATCCATAATAAGAATATAAAACATGAATGAACACTATGGGTCGTGGTCTGCAGCCCACTAGCATAAATGTTCGATAAGACTCTAAGGAATATAACAAGAATCTACAACTGAAACAAGAAACAGGATATCTCATGATAAGTAATGAAAAGCACGAGCGGATAATAAACACAATGGCGATACCTGAATCCCACAACCGTATCATTGTCTCCGTAATACCCACAAGAATCGCAAATCCTCCGCCATCCAGAACTACTAGCTAACTCCATGCAATCGCTAAACCTGAGGAGATCATCAGGTCCTCAGAGGACATAGCAAGATACATAATATACATGCCTATCTAGCAATTTATCATGTAATAAAGGAAATACAGGAAATAAACAGGAAAAGACCAATCCGTACGAAAATATGACTATACATGACTGGAAGAACCACTATGCCTAAACGAACTGCTGGAGAAGAACAAAAGAACACGATATCACGATGTCAATGGATAACCAAACGAATACTCAAACCCTCGTCCCTAGTGTGGACTCACAGGTTTGAACAACTACTAGCCCTCGTCCCTAGTGTAGACTCGTAGGCTAGCATCACCCTCGTCCCTAGTGTGGACTCGCAGGTGTGAACCATATACTACTAACCCTCGTCCCTAGTGTGGACTCGCAGGCTAGCATCACCCTCGTTCCTTGTGTGGACTCGCAGGTGTGGACATATAACTACTAACCCTCGTCTCTAATGTGGACTCGCAGATTAGCTTACTAACTCTCGCCCCTGGTGTGGGCTCGCAAGTTAGCTTAACTACTAACCCTCATCCCTAATGTGGACTCGCAGGCTAGCTTACTAACTCTCGTCCCTGGTGTTGGCTCACAAGTTAGCTTAACTACTAACCCTCGTCCCTAATGTGGACTCGCAGATTAGCTTACTAACTCTCGCCCTTGGTGTGGGCTCGCAAGTTAGCTTAACTACTAACCCTCGTCCCTAATGTGGACTCGTAGGTTAGCTTAACTACTAACCCTCGTCCCTAATGTGGACTCACAGGTTAGCATCAAGATTTCAAGACAAGGAGGTAAAGCAATTCTGATATGACTTATTCATTCTATGATACGATACGACTCACGACACGGTACGAGAGGGAACCAATCTGATAGAACCACGACATCCAGTCAAGCATGATAACGATAAAAGAACACGACTAATAAACCAGTAAACACTGTCTAAAGTAAAGTATGCAAATCAAAGAACTGTAATAACTAACTATTAACATATAAAGATATAGGGATTAACTAAGCATGTAAATCATGAACAACTAGAGAACTATATGTATACTAGCATGCACGATGTACAAATCTCGTGTCAATAATCAACTAGTAGAACTGTATAATAATAATAGAAATATGCATGTAAATAAACTGTAGAGGGAGACAAGGTATACTTGCCTGGAGATTGCACGTAGATCCAATAACAATCTAGTCCACTGCTAAGTCATAACGTCCAAATCATCACAACTATCTCCAAAAGCTGAAACAGACAGTGCCAACATTCTCAGAATAGTCAAATTAGCTAGGATTGCCTGTCCTTAAGTCCAATTCTGGATACAGGGGCAAAACGGTAATTTCGGGCAAAAATGGTATCCGTCGTTGGACCCGCTTTGCACCGAAAAGCGGGCCAGAGTCAATGGTCTCTAAAGTCGTCAAACTATATGTCTACGGATTCGGTTTTCCGATACGAACCCAATGGTATGTCCAATTTTGGATTCCGGTGGGCCGTGCACAAAATCATCCGTTGAGTGGGACTGGGGCCCGCAAAACGGCGATTTTATCAACTGTCTCAGAATCGGACAAAACTTGGCATACAGGACCAAAAAAATGACACGGTCCTGTTGGCGCAAGTTTCGTCTCGATCCGACGAACGTGCACAAAGTAATTGAGAAGTTTACACAGAGGTCGATACGGTGAATTTCGACGAATACGTATCAAATTCGTCGCGCACACGCGACCAATTTGAATTCCGTCAAAGCCCACTCGACCACGAAGCCGTTACGCACCTTTCGATGCTTTCGGTTCACGACCACGTCGCCCGGTTTGGCGGGATGCACGTCGTATCGAAGAGATTTTAGATTTTCTAAACTGTTTTACATAGGTTTTTCTCGATTTTCAACATCACATAACTTCGCGTACAATAGCCGAAAAATAGTTCTACAAAAAGCGTTCTAATATCGTATAGGTTGTCTAAACTTTGGTTCAAGTAGTTTCTCAAATCTGTCGATCGTTCGACAGGAAATAGGCTTCTAAATCGGGTGTCAGGACTGTCATATACGTCCTATTTTGACAGGATTTCGATCGACTTTGGGTCGATTTCCTAGGCAACCTAGGACCTTCGAATAAAAACTAAATGAAGGGGTATAAACTCGTATAGTTTGACTACATACCATAGGCGACGGTTCGAAAAACGGTGCAGCGAGGCGACGGAAAACTCTGTGCGAAGTGGGGCTCTCCCAGCCGTTTACTGCTGCTGTCGCTTGTTCAGTTCGCGCACATCGTACGGATTACGGCGGTCCTGGCCGGCCTCCGGCGGTACGCGCGGTGGCTGGGGGCTGCGCCAGGGAGAGGGAAAGGTGGCGCGTGGTGGAGGCTCTGGTTTCGTTAGGGTTTTGAGAGTTCCTCTTCGATATATATACGTAGCCGAACGAAATTATCGAGAGGATGAGCTTTGGAAGCTCGCGTTAAAGGCTGAAGGGGTTCTCGGTTACTGTAGGCTCGGTTAAAGGGGTGGCTGGTCCAGCTATTTGGCCTTTAGTGTAGCCTGTGGGCCTGTCAATATTTAAGTTCTGAAGGGTCTCACAACATAGCTTGGCATGCATTCGGCATAAGCAGACTTGTCCCAAGCATTAATTAGACGTATATTATTTTGTATTGGGTACATCTTGGAATTAGTTTAGAACTTATATTACTTAGACATTACGTTTATACAAGCATATAAGTATATAAATATACAACCATGTACCTCTGTTATCCTAGAAACTTTTAAGAAATATTGTATCCGGAATCCAGAATGATTCCAACTTTCATATCCGTATTCTTACTCATGACCATGTAGGTTGAGGTCGGGCTAAGGGCATCGGCAAACCTGCATGCATAAGCACAAGCTAAGGCAAGACCCAGGTTCAGCAGATCAGAAAGACTTTGCAAGTTATGAGCACGAGTAGAAGAAGTCTATGCATCTGTCTTGATTCAATAATGAGTAACCTATAAACTCAATCAACAGTCACATAATAATCTGATCAATATCTTTCTAACTAGAATTCACGTAGGTCAAATTACAAATGAAATTATAAAATATTATCAAAGATATTAAAATATTTAAGAAATGAGAGCAATATTGAGATTAGAATATTTGACATCTAACTTTAAAATGTAAATGTAAAAGAAAACTCGTAATTTGTTTGTCTTCTATTTTCTACCTAAAAGATTGGCTAACCATGGTCAACCTACACCAGATCACAACAGACTTTAAAATTTTATACAAATAAAATACAATTATATTGCTATATATACATCAGCCTAATATTCATATACTATAAATATACTTCTATATATAAACATGTATATATAATTTAGATAAATCCAAAATCCAACATATCTGCTAAGGAAATCATTTACTGTATTATCAATAAAATATTATTTAAAATCAAGGACTCATAATATATATATAACCACGCTTGGGGAAAAATCGTCTACTAAGTTACTAAATTAAAATACTGCTACCCAATGCATGTCTATAATGACGTCTTGGGATGCACTATATAACTACTTGGGCTTGGGCTCAGTTCGGGCTAGTTGGATACAACCCGGTCTTCTATACGTCAATAAATTAATTTAATAACTAATTAAAATAACTATATAGATTGGTCACAACTTGGCCTGGTTTTCCTAGTTAGAATAATCCTATGACTCGGCCTTCCCCTACCATGGCTAAACACTAGTCAAAGCACGCCACTGCACTATCCGTACCATGATTCCTAGTCACCTTGTACTCTAATTCCTTACCATGGCGAAAATCATCTACCGTAAAAACTAAAAAAATATTTATTTATAAAAAAATTTAAAATCACTATTTAAATCAAATAAATAAATAAAAAAAATATTTCAAAATTCTGGGAAGGGAGGCTACACCAACCTGGCCTTGGAATTGTCTTTCGTTTTTCCCTTTACGTCCATCACAGTATTAATTATGTTATCAAACATATTTTTCTCAATATACATGACATCAAGATTATGTCTGATCAGATTGGTACTCTAGTATGGCAGATCCCAGAATATGCTCCTCTTTGTCCAGTTATGATCTCTACCAAATCCATCGCACTTGTACCCAGTTGTAGGATCTTCGATAGCACTTGAAAAATCTATAACCTCCTCCCATATCATGGCTCCGCACCACCTTGGTGGTGGATCACCCTTCTCTATAACGCCGGTACGGAATGCATTCTTGTTCCTTCTGAACGGATGATCTTTCAGCAGAAATTACCGATGACAATCAAAGAAGCACGGTTTTCCTCCATTTTTTAAGCGGAAAGCCTTAGTACGGTCCATGCAATACGGACATGAGAGACAGCCATGAGTGCTCCATCCAGATAACATTCCATAGGCCGAAAAGTCGTTGATGGTCCACATAAGGGTTGTCTTTATCTGAAAATTCTGCTTCCTAGAAACATCGTACGTGTTAGCGCCTACTTTCTATAACTGATTCAACTCATCTATCAAAGGCTGTAAGTACACATCAATGTGGATTATTCGGACCAGGAATTATAACGGTTAGAAATATGTACTGAGTCTTCATGCACATCCAAGGTGGTAGGTTATACGGAGTGACAATCACAGGCCAACACGAATACTGGGATCCCGAAAGACCAAAAGGAGTAAAACCGTCAGAAGATAGCCCTAACCTGACATTACGTGGATCTGAAGCAAAATCAGGATACACTCGATCAAAGTGCTTCCACGCTTCTCCATCGGATGGGTGATCCAACACTCCTTCAATCTATTCTCGCATGTGCCAACTCATATTTTCGGCCGTCTCTTTCACCATAAATAATCTTTGCAACCGCGGCTTTAAAGGCAAGTAGTGCATTGAATCGGTCGGTCTTCTTGCACCGGTAGACCTTCCTATACTAGTTGTCTTATAGCGATCAGCACCATAAAATCTGCACACATCTGCGTCCTTGTCGTCTTTGTAGTACAGCATGCACCCATTGCGACAAGAATCAATTTTCTCGTATCCCATCCAGAGCGATCTCACCATCCTCTTAGACCGATAGAAGTCTTTAGGTAACTTAGCACCCGCTGGTAAGATCTCTATAATCAACCCTAACACTCGGTTGTAGCATTCTTGCGACATGTTAAAATCTGACTTAATGCTCAACAGTCTTGTAACCACCTCCAACGGTGAATGATCCTCACAACCAGGATACAATGGAGTCCTTGTATTCTCCAGCAACTCCATGAACTTTGTAGCATCGACATTCGGTGCCTCCTCAGCTGCATCATGAACGAAACTAGGCCCCGTAGCATCGAAAATCATGTTCACGCACCCGTCGTCGTATGCATGATTATCTGAAACAAAATTAGGTCCCGCATGCATATACGGCTCAACATAAGGCTACGGCTCTGATGCTAAAGACACAAGTTCTCCGTGTGCAGTCTACTGATAGTAATTAGGCGTGAAACCCCTCGAGTACAAATGATATGTCACTTTCACTTCTGGATAAAATTTTACGTTATGACATTTCACACACGGACACTTAATTTTGGTGCCATCCATGTACTGAGGGAACGCCTTAGCAAACTGCAGGAACTGCTCTACTCCCGCTATGTATTCATCCCGCACACCACACATATCATCAGGACGACGATTGTACATCCATGAACGATTTCGTAAGTAGTAGTTCATATCCATTTGGAAATAATTCTATAAAGACGGACACACATGTTCAGCGCAGTAACTAGTCAAACTGGGTGAAGTTGAGTTGACTAAGTCAATATCCGTCTGGAAAAACTAGTCAAACTAGGTGAAGTTGACTAAGTCTAGGCAATTATCCTTCACTAGACAGACATGGAAGAAACACTGATATTTGTAGTGTCTGAACTTCCTAGTGTATATTATAGTAGAGAGACATGGTAACCGTGTGTAGGGGTGCAACTCGGGCGGGTTGGGTCGGGCTTGAGATCAACCCGAGCCCAACCAGATGAATCATAAGCCTAATCCGAGCCCAAGCCCGGCCCGACCTCGGGTTCAACATATGAAGCCCAAGACCAAGCCCGGAGGATCGGGTTGAACTCGAGTTGGGTCGGGTCTATCGGGTAATGTTGACCAACTGTTGACTTTCAGTCAGCTGGCACAAAACCACATCCTATTACAAAATATTACATGACTATATATTTTAATGATTAATTTTAATTAATCTCCATAACTCGATGACATTGGCACAAAAGGTGAGGTTGCACAATATGGTTAGAACGCTCCCAAAACATGCTCTAAATTCACGAAAAATCCTCAAAAAATTGTTGGAGCTCCGTTACTGCCCTACTTATATTATATAATATGTTGCAAGCAAAAGATGCTGTGGTAATTCCAACTATAAGTGACCAGATGCGCCTAATTAGTATCTTATATGGCATGGTGTTCTTACAAAGAACGTTTGTTTAATTACTCTTTCAGAGGTCCACTTGGAAGGGAAATAAATCTAATTTTCTTGTGGCAACTAAGGTTCTGTAGACTGTAACATAACCTTTCTTGTGGCAACTAAGAAATGTTAAGAAATTTCATTTCAATGTCTTTTGGGTATCCACTTATAGGGTAGTGGAAACCTTTCTTGTCACTCTATGCAGTACAATACAAGGTTATAGGCATCACGATTATGTTTAATTAGTATCATTATTGTCTTGATGGAAAATGCCAATGGCCCTTAATCTCTCTTGTAATTCCTATGATCCTGTTATTGAATCTTTCCCTTACCTCCCTACTTAAATCAACAATAATAACAAAAAGTTTTTTTCTGCATCTGTTTGATTTTGTTTACTTATTTGTACACGCTGTAGGTTATCCAGATTCTAAATGATCTTATTCTTTATGCATCTGTGAAATCTTACTAACATATCTTCCACAATTTCCTCACTCTCTAACACAGACCAAGACGGACAAGCCATCAGACTTGGACATGAACCCGACACATGAACCCGAGCCCAACCCGATTGTTGATCGGGTTCAAATATTTTAACCCAAATCCGAGCCCGAACCCGAGTATCTTCATCCCTAACCCAACCCATTAAAGGGTTTATCCGATTGGGTTCGGCCCGTGTGTGTGTGTGTGTGTCGTGTATGTGTCCGTGTGTGTCTCTGTGTGTGTGTATGTCCGTGTGTCCATGTGTGTGTGTGTGTGTGTGTCTGTGTGTGTGTGTGTGTGTCCATGTGTGTGTGTGTGTCCGTGGGAGAGGAGGATGAGGAGGAGGAGGAAGAGGAAGAGGAGTTAGGTTAGAGTTTACCTGAGGAAGAGGAGGAGGAGCTCGGATTGGGGGAGGAGGGGCTCGAGGAGGAGGAGCTCGCCAGGGGGGTAGGGGTCGCCGGGGGAGGAAGGGAGTCGTCGGGGGGGGGGGGGGGAAGGGGTCGCCTGGGGGAATAGCTCGTTCTGAAATTTTTGAGTTTTTTGAGTGAGGGGGGAAAAAGAAAACAGTGTGCCCTAAGTAAAAAAGTTAGCGACGTCAAGATTCGACGTCGCTAAACGTCGCCAACATTTTAATATATGGCGACATATTTTAATAATATGTCGCTGAATATCGCTATACAGTGACATAATTTATCTACTGTCGCTGAACGTCGCTATTCAGCGACGTTTTGCAATGTCTATAGAAAGGAGTCGCTATATTACATATTTAGCGACGTTATTTATTACGTCGCTAATATAGCATATTTTAGTAGTGATTATGATATGACGGTTTATTCGTATTGACCATCCAAAATTAGTAATAAATATTTTAAGGTTAATTAGAGTTAGGATCCCAGAAACATTCTTGTCCTTTTAAGTTATGATTCAACTTATTTATTAATAAATTTTGGATGCTCAACCCAATTCAACCACATTCAATGTCGAAATCCTAAGTTGGACATTTTCAAGATCCAACTGTTAATTTTTGAATACTTCTGGAATACAAAGTCTAATTAACCTTAAATAAAATAAAGAAATTCAATACATACAAGGATTAATTATTTTGTTGTAGGGTAAATAAATATTCAAAAGTTGCATTTATGTTTTCTTATTATTCATAAATGGATTTGGATCTCGTTCTGGCAGTTGACTTGAGGCGACTGTTAGATTTCGTTTATGTTAAAGTTTAGTTTTAGCCTCATATAATATTTGAAATTTGTATTTATGTTTTTATTTTGTACGGTCATTCCAAGTCTACAGTGATGAGAAGATACAAACCATCTCTTGAACAATATAAAGATCTAAACGTAAATTTTGAATATTATACTTAGAGTAGAAAGCTAAATAACTTATACATACAACACATGGTCGGTTCTAGAGAATTGTACTTGGTTGGGGGAGTGAATGGAATTATACATCCTCAACTCTTAACTGTTTTGATATCAACTATTCGGTATAGTGTTGGCAGGCACTGCCTTGCCCTGGTACCTGACCAACAGCAAGGAGGGAATCCCTACTACAGATAGATGAGTGGTGGTATGCCTAAGAGGTTAGAGTATCAGACAAGGATGTATCAGAGAGTAGGTGTTGGTTATATTTTTTGAGGGGACCCCTTCTCTTTTTTTTCATGTGGAATTGTATTGTAAGTATCCTATGGGAGCATGAGTGAATGTGAGAAAGTTAGATAAGTGGTGGTATGCCTAAGAGTTTAGAGTATCAGACAAGGATGTATCAGAGAGTAGCTGTTGGCCTGTGTGTGTATGTTCCAGGTATTTAGGAGTGGTTTAGAGAAGGTGAAGGCCACAGGGCATATGGTAGTAAAGTGTAATGTGTCTTATGGAGGCTTTGGCTTTAGCCACTACTGTTTATAGAGTGAGTGGGAGTTTGACAAAAAGATTTTAGGCATTGTGTGTATCAGTAGAGGGTTTGGTATCAGAGTGTGGCCTTGAGTCTGGCTATTAGGCAGTGGCCTTGGCCAAATGTTAGACGTGACAGCAGTTTGTAGGGCATACACAACATGTATGCTGCAGCAAGATAGGTTAGGAAGAGAGAGAGAGGGGTCGAGCTTTTAGCAGATTGGCCATAGGCTTCTGTGAGGGATTAGTGATTAGGATATTAGAATTTGATAAGTTAGTGTCTTAGTTAGTATCTTGGGTTAGTAGTGGTTAGGGTAAAATATATAAAGGGGATTAGGATATGTGTGAGTATCAGTAAGATACTTTTGTACCAGATCCTTAGGCCTAGTATATGGAGTATATGTATATGTCTCGAGAAAGGGAGTGTTTGCAGCAGGACAGGGCTTGGCCAATTGGCTATATCTTCATGGCTATGGGCCAGGTTGGGGTAGTACTGTGTTAGAAAGAGGGGTAGAGGCTTAGTATCAGTTGTTAACCTAGGATTTGGGTTCAGCCTATGAGAGAATGTTAAGGATATGTAGAATGAAGAGTGAATATCAGATCAATGAAATGTATCAGTCTTTTGGTTTGATGTGTGAGTGAATAGCCTAGTTGCCCTGCTGCACTAGGCAGCAGGGGTTTGTTCCCCTTTAGACTAGGCAAGGGGTTTAGTGAGAAAGGGTTAAGGGAGGTGACATGTTAGTTAGTAGATAGGTAAGTGTGGACAGGACATTCCTGTACGAGTTACATACACTCTATATATAGTTTAATACTTATATGGACAGGACATCAGTACTTATAATTAATTAGCCACTCTAGGTGGTGTCTAGGCGGTAGGTAAGTGTTGAAAATCAAATTTAAAATATCGGTATAGAGTGAGTATCCTAGAAGGATATATATAAGATATCTTAGTAGTAGATAGGTAAGTGTTAAAAATTAAATTTACTTATGCCAATTCTTTTGGGTCTGTCAGAGTTATAGATCTTTTCGAAAATCTAGTATAATGCTGATTACCTCAAAAGGCTTGCATAAGTAAGAGTGTATAGAGTGTATACCGTAGGCGGATGAGTGTATAGAGTGAGCCTCCCTACTCTCCTTCTTCTCATTCGGGTCACGAGGCATCCTATTCCGTATCATATGATATACATCTCAACCAAAGCGTGGAGAAGTGTAAAAATATTAATATTAACCAAGGATCAGTATCGGAATCAGTATCACCAGGAATCTCATAGCTTGTTCTAACAGAGCATAATATAAAACCAAACGTGATTCACAATATTAGAATGTGAAGCTCTGATTCACACGTTTGGTTTTATATTATGCTCTGGTAGAAAAAGCCATGAGATTCATGATGATACCGATTCCGATACCGATCCTTGGTTAAAAGACCCTATGTCGCTAAAATATGTTGCTAAAAATGCAATTTCTTGTAGTGTTCTCTACTCTTTGGTTGAGATGGATATCATATGAGAGAGTCAAATGAGAAGTAGGGAAGTAGAGGGGAGTTAGAGAGGGGGCCTTCTGAGGACGCAGAGGACGTCTAAGAGTCGAGTTTGTGTATATAATCATTTGATAGTATCCAGGTTAAGAAAGTGTAAAAAATTAGATAGTATCATGTGTCAGGGTGTGTGTGTGTCTAGGAGTCGAGTTAGGACTGAGTATCAGGCTCAGGGGGCCAATTAATAGAACATGTCATTTTTGAAAATATGTAAACTATACAAGCATTATGATAGTTTATGATTTCGATTTACTCAGTTGCGATCAATATGCAAGTACATTATCTAATTACTCTAATTAGATTTTTTTTTCCTTATTATAATTGTCATGAGTCATGTTTAGTTCATATAATGTTCACCCTATCGTCCCTGGTATATTGAGATTTGATACATGTTTTTACAAAAGGTGAACGAGAAATTCTAGTGTTTCTATATATTGATATCATTGAAGTGTTTCAAGTATTAGTTCTCATGACTCTTGTAATATAGTAGTTAGTAGGGATTTATTGGAACAATAAGTAGAAACGTGGACTACATTAAGAATGCAGCTTTGTATTTACTTGTGATCTTTTACCCTTTTAGTTCAGGTATAAATTGGTAATGCCTATGTTTATCCATCCCATCCATGTGTCGAGATTTGTTCCCTCAATCACACATACCAGTACTTTGTTTACATTTTTTTTCATCATTCACATTCTAGTTTAATATTCAAGTTTCATGTTATCGTCTAGTTATTTATAGATATGTTGGTTTTACTACTTATACTAGTCATATTGTTCAACTATTCATTTTATTACATGCTTTTATAGTTTACATGTTCTATTTTTTTGCTTGTGTATTACATATGCATTTTTAGATTTGCCTATGGCGGGACGCGGACGTGGACGTTTGCAGCATGGGTCTGGCTCACGTCCGGCGCTGTCCGTTCATGATGGGTTATCTCCGGGCGCTGTCCGTACATTTTTAGATTTGCCTATGGCGGGACGCGGACGTGGACAATGAGGACGAGTTCCTAGATGTTCATGATGGGTTATCTCCGGGCGCTGTCCGTTCATCGGTCGGGGGAGCTACTCCTTCGGCTAATACTCCGACGACTACTCCGACGACTACTCCTACGACCACTCCGGCCGCTTCTACCCCTACGACCGCTCCCATTGCGGCCAATCCCTATTCGAACTTGGTGGTCGAGCGCGGAGTCTACAGACGACGCGTAGGAGATCCTCCGACGTTACCGGAGCGCCCAGCCGACGTCCATCTTCCGGAGTTATGGGCCGATGGGCAGATGTAAGTATATGTATTTTAGTTTATTATAAATTCATATATTTATTCATATATTCTTCATAGTAGCTGATGCCGTACATTGTTTTCTTGTCTCAGGTTTTTTTCGATCCGTGTCGGACGAGAGCTAGGCGACTTGATTCGCCTTAATTTCCATGGGCCGTACCTGAACTTCGGCGACATCACGGCGGATATGCGATTCGTTTGGATTGACGCGCTGAGGGTATGCATAATGGTCTTTCTTTACAATATGTATCAAAAATTTGTTCATTCATGTGCGTTTATCTTATTTGTAAGCGTCGTACTGGTGGCCGGAGCATAGGGACCACGCCATCCGGAGGTGCTACAAGACCGTATCCAGCAAAAGGATACGTGACATGATCCACGACCAGAAGGCGCTGGAGAGCCTGAGAGGTAGTGGATCAGAACATGGGTACAAGGAGTGGCTTAGAGCAGATTTCTGGACGGAGATGAAGAAGAAAATGGAGACCCCGGCCTATCTGGCCAAGTCTGAGAAAGCGAAGGCTGCCCGTGCTAAGGCTGGTCAGCACACGAGTGGTTCGATCCCGAGTGCGGAGCACATGCACCGATTGGTGAGTATTCTATTAAATTGTCAAATTTTTAAGTCTTAAACTCTACAAAATGAGTATTAATTTATGTTTAATTGTACAAGCGCGAGGAGGTCGCCGGGAAAGGCGGAGATCCGGACAACGTCGACTTCCTCACAGTCTTTGCGTATACCCACAAGCGCAAGAGCGATGGGAAGCTCGTAGATGAGCGGGCCGCTAAAGCTTATGTAAGTTTTCTTATTCTTTATATGTATTACATTTTTATAATTATAGATGATTGGACTACGAGTATCGATATCGGTACCCTATACTCATATAGTAATGGGCCGATACCGATTTCGATTGCAATACCGATACTAATAGGAATGGTCCGATACTCAGAGTATTGGTACCGGTCATTCCTATATAAGTATCGGTATCGATCTATTACTATATGAGTATGAGTATCGGTATCGGCCCATTACTATGAGTATTGATATCGGTACATTACTATGAGTCTTTATAATAACTCTAAATTTATTTACTTTTATATAATATAGAAGGAGTTTGAGAGTCGGGTCGGTGAGGGGGGTGAGGGAGGTGAGGGGGCTTGACCTAGCCAGCCGACGGATAGGAACAAACTATGGGTAGATACGGTCAGAGTAGGGAAATACGGCAGCATATACGGTATTGGATCGTTTGCATCCCAGTCGTCCGTCGTTTCCAGAGCTCCACCTCCACCTCCACCTGTACCAGTACTTTCCACCGACGGTGCTGCCGTCTACGACCAGGACACTATTACTGTCACGCCCCAGAACCAGAATACTGGAGAGCGGGGGCAGACACAGCCAGCTACGTATATTGAAATAGAGTACATCTCAACTATACGGTCACGGCTGTCTAGATATGAGGGTTTACTACAAGCCAGCAGTCTCTTAAGGTCAAGCCTATTGTCTCAATCTCAAGCAATTAATAGAGTTACAAGATGTTAGAGCATCAAATATATATATATATAAGGCGTCCCAAATATTACATATTGGATGATCATGAAGCTAGTCGTACAAAATGATGGGACTAGCAAGAGTTCAGTCATACATGATCAACCCTAGGATTTGTTAATCATGTTTACAGCCCGTAGGCAGACAGTAAGTAAATGTGCATCGAGCTAACAGGTGCTCGTCGGCTAAACGCCTCAAAAGAATAAATTTACATATAAGTGGGTGAAACAAAAAGGAAAAACCCACTCGTAGCCCGGGTTCCGTCTAGTGTTCACCATTGGGCTGGAAGCTGGGTAGATCCTCGGGAGCTGCTCCGAAATCTGGCCACACAAAACCAGCTGGGTCAAACCCCAGAAAGAGCAAGTGCCACAAAGGAGGCCACAAATAAGAACAAAAGCCAGCATATCAGAACATAAAGAATAAAGGAAAGTACAAGTAATAAAAGTACACAGGACGATAAACGACTAGGGACGTGGAACCATTCCGGGAGCCAGGTTACAATCCTTAAACCAAACAAGGACCGGGATTGTACCCCTTCGCCTGAATAGCTCACTGTCTCTACCCATTTATCGTTAAGAATAGTAAAACAAACATGCTCAGGAGATAGCAGGTACTGGAGCTAGACAAGACTTAGACAAGGCTGGACACCATCCATTCGCAATCGGCCAAACAATACTACGGCTTACTACTTTAACTAACTAGGGTTATCACAAACCTAATTACTAACAAGATGCAAGTGAGAAACTCCCAGTCCCAAGCCCTGCAGACCATCCAGTTATCCTTCCGCGGGTTGAGAGTATGGTTGGGTACATCGTCCAGGAAACGATATACCCTTAGGTGACTTAGAGGGTGCAACACATGACAGTGTGCTGGAAATGTGCTCTACTCGTCGGCAAGCTACAAGTCCATTAAAGTGCCCAGATAACGAGATTGCCTGTGACTGGGAATTCTCCATATTCTAGTTTGATCTAATCATTAGCCTAATCCAATTCAGTGCGAGTCCCTGGCCGTGGTACCCAGGAAGTCACGTCCTAGACATGATGCAAGACAAGACAAGTGGATTGTGCAACAAGCAAGCAGGAACACCCACGGTGTCAAGGCAAGTCAAGTCAAGTTATCAAGTCAAGTCAAGTCAAGTCAAGTCAAGAGTGCGCCGCCACGGGCCACTATCAAGTTATCAAGGTAAATCATGTCAGGGTACTTGTCAGGGGTGCGCCACGACGGGCCACTATCAAGTCAGGTTGGTCGTGTCAGGAGTGCACCACTACGGGTCACTGTCATGTTAAACTAGTTCCTTGTCATACCATGCTGTGTACAATAGTTATTCCAAACATATTAAGCAAAATCAAGTTCATGCCAAAAGGCGTAAGGATATAAAATGGGCGTAAAATACCTAATAAAATACTAATATAAAATAGGACTATAGAAGAGCCAAGATCAAGAAATAACAAATTCATCATAGACAAGTAGGTTGTGCAAGGGGGTCAGGGATAGGTCTGCGCAGGGTGTGTACTGCGCATGGAAGAGCTGCGCAAGAGTTGTCTTGCGCAAGGGTTACCTTGCGCAAGGGTAGACTGCGCAGGGATTACCTTGCGCAAGGGTGGTTTGCGCAAGGGTGGGTTGCGCAGAAGTGAATTGCGCAGGAGCGGTTTGCGCAGAAGTGAATTGCGCAGGGGTTACTTTGCGCATGGCTGGATTGCGCATGGCTAGCTTGCGCCAGCGCAGTCCAGCGCAGCGCAAAGCACTGGCCAAGTGACTGCGCAAACGGCCATGCGCTAAAGAGCACAGGCCAGGGGTGCGCAATCGGCCATGCGCTAAAAAGCGCAAGGCAGGGGGCTGTTCTTCCTGGCCGAGAGCAAGTTCAAAAACACCAAGAACTTCAATTCTTCATATTTTTGTCAAATCAAAACCAAATCTAGATTTTTAAAGTTCTAACTTGAGTAAAATTGAATTCTCTTCCACATGGAAGCATCAAAACAAGCAAAAATCAAAGTTTAATAGATCAAAACCAAAGATTTCTGAAAATGATTAAAACCTAGATCTAGAAGAATGAAAGCTCCAAATCACAAAATTCCAAGTTCTAATGTTGATCTACCTGTCCTAATCTATCAAATGGACAAATAAAATTGGGTGCTTATTTGTTGGCAAGGTGCACTTGCTTATTGGTTGGGGAGTTGTGTGGAAGAAGGAAGAAGAAGAAGTTTGTAAGAAATAAATGAGAGAATAAAGAGGAGAGAGAAAAGTAGGTGGTGTTATAAAGTGGGGGAGTTGTGGTGTGTTGAGGGAGGAGTGTAGGTTAAGGTGTTCCATTCATGATGAACCAAACTAAACCAACTTTCACAAAATAAAACCAAGCCATGGTCCAAAATCCATTTACGAGAAACCAAAATCCGCAAGTCGAGAAAATAAAATACGTGCCAAAAATCAAATACGAGCATAAATACGAAATACAGGAAATGGGGGTGACAATTACCCATATATTATGGGATTTACAAAATTACATATACGGTAGTGCAGGAGCTTCCACTCCGACACCTATAGTACCGATCATTCCGGCTCCGACTGCGGCTCCGGCGGTTCAGGCTTCGACCGATTCAGCTCCGCTACAGCCTCCAGCACATCCGACTATAGCACCTCGAGCTACAACACAGACGGATCCAGCACCGACTTCGAGAGTTCCTCTGTCTCGGCAGGATTTCGAAGACGCATTGCGAAATGTGCTGGGTAGCTACACCCACCCGCCGCCTCCTCCGCCGCCGTCGACGTAGATATTGTTTGGAAACTGTTTGTATTTGGGAACAATTTGGAAAACTGTTTGTAAACTGGAAAACTGTGTATTTGGAAAACTGTTTGTATTTGGAAAACAATTTGAAAAACTGTGTATTTGAAAACTGTTTGTATTTGGATACTGTTTGTAAACTTTTTATTTGGAAACTGTTTGAAAACTGTTTGTATTTGGAAACTATTTGAAACCTGTCTGTATTGGAAACTGTGTATTTGGAAACTGTGTATTTTGAAACTGTTTGTATTTGGAAACTGTCTGTATTGGAAACTATTTATATGACTGTATATTGTGTGTGTAACTGTCAACATGAATGAGGAGTGCAGGAAAAACAAATATAGACACACAAAATTGTATTTAGCGACGGGACAGCGACGGGACATCGACGGAACAGCGACGGAATATCTGAAAAATTGCAGTATAGCGACGGAAGAGCGACGGAATATCTGGAACATTCCATCGCGAAGGTCCTGGAAAATATAGATTTAAAGTATAGCGACGGAATAGCAACATAACCGGTTCGTCGCTACAAGCCTGTCTGATACCAATAGAGTATCAGAAACACTTTAGCGACGTACTTTTCCGTCACTACAACCGTCACAACTAGCGACGGAACTTCCGTCGGTAGTTAGTCGGTAAAGGTAGCGAAGAAATTTCCGTCGCTAATACGTCGCAATTTGTAATAAATAGCGTGTCGCTAAAGCCGTCACTAATTAATCACTATTTCCGACAAACTAGCGACTGACTGAAATTAGCGACACGTGATTCCCCGACAAACCGTTTCCGTCGCTGATATGTCGCTATTTGGCTTTAGCGACGGAAAAAACGACTCTTAGCGACGGATACCGCCGTCGCTAAAAGCCTATTTTTTTGTAGTGCAGCCTTAGTCCGGAGGCCGTGGACAACACCACCCAGCCGCCCCTATGGGAGTGGGGGCTCGAACCCGTGCCCTCACCCCCGAGTGCTAGCGATCTTACCGGTGTGCCACCGTGCCACTGGCCCTTGTCAAGGTTATGTACATGATGAATAGTGTTAGGTTTACAGGCGTTCCTAAGCAAATTACTCATTAACTTCATATATTGTTACTAATAATTGTTGTTAGAAACTACGTCCGTTGATTCATGAGATGAAGAACATAAATATTAATTACGGAAGCGTACCTAAATTCATTGTTTGATTTTATGGATCTTGTAGCTGCCTTTTTTTATGTGGTTCGATCTTCCAACTTGCTATGACCCTTAATCACTATATATGTGTTTTGATATTTCTAATTTGGCTCCAGAACAAATTAGGATTATCTCTGGTATCTACATATTATTTCCATGGCAATTATACCCTCAAGCTAATTTTAATTAGACCACTTTAACTTGACTTAATTATTTAGGTAGCCAACACAATTAATTTTACATGTGTGATCTCCTAATAGTCGAATAATTTCAACAATTGTGTCACTTGGTGTAACATATATATATGTTGATTAATATCAAAAACAGTTATTTATCATACTTTGTTGCTTTGTTGATCATCATTGATCATCAATCATTAGCTAGCATTGACGCCAACGACGTTCATTTGACAATCATAAACCTCCAAAAAAATTTATCATGCATCCATATGGCAATGCGCCAACAACATTGTCCTCCCTCCAGCTTCTCATTTCAATCCATCCTGATCTCATGATCCATGCATGCCCCCACTGCTAGCTATTGTCATTGATGGTCATTGCATCCTTACCTAGACAAGCAATTTGTAATGGGTCTTATTATTATATTTTTCATTCTCTCAATTATTTTGAAAGATGATACTCAATATTTTTCATTGTACTTATTTACTTTCAAGCAAACAAATAACTTTTAGAATGAACCCAACTCCGCTAAGTCTACAAAAATTCAACAGAAAAAAGTTTATTACTTTTTTTTTTTATAGATGCCCGGCGATACGCACGGGACTCGGTACAAGCTGCATCGCATACATGTTGGACTCACTATCTCCAACTCCCACCAAATAAATGGAAGGAATAATATGCCCCCGTGACTCGATTCACTGATCTTTCGTCACCCAATCAGAATCTTATACCTCTCCTCGGTAACCACAAGAGTCATTCGAATTCGGTAATAAGTTTATAACTTTCAAATAGTTCATATTGCCAAACATATATGCTCTTAGGTTAGTGACTACATATAAACAGCTTTGTTAAAGAAATGTGGTGGTGGCGTTAGCTACATCAAATCTTGATACTAGATATTATCATATAAAGAGTGTCATATTTGGAAACGTGCCATATTTGAAATGTTTGGGTATCCCAATCTTAATTATCTGATTGAAAGATACTTCTTTTCCGCAAAACAAACGTCATTGCCCACATCCTTAGTTTTAAATTAATATAAAAGGCAAATATCAAAAATAAAAGATGACCCATATTGGATATTTATTTCAATGAATTTAAATTCGTGTTTGGTTGTAAAGAAAGAGAAAGAAAGGAATAAAAGGAAAGCATGTCCCAAAGGCCAATCATTCAATTAACATTAACAACGTAGAATTACGTCATAAAATTTCATGCATGGTAGACATTTTCGTTTGCAAAAATTCTCACATATTTCAATTGATATAGTTGGGTGGAAATATTATCAGCCTATATGAAAAATATTTCGGAGTACAACAAGCACTATCAGTGTGTTGCAGTAGTTCGGAAATTCGAAGACGACGAAGGAGAATCGACCTGGACGTGAAAAAATTTGGAAAAAATAATATCAGTGCTAGTGGTGTACCCCATGTATATCAAATCCCTCATTTGCTTCATAGTTACTCAAAATTGTGTCACTTCGTGATAATATATATATATATATATATATATATATATATATATATATATATATATATATATATATATATATATATATATATATAGGTAGCGGATCAAAAGTCCCCCTTAGAAAGTCCCCCAAAAATCTCCCTCACTCTAATTCGTAATATTAATGTTAATATTAATGTTAATATTAATGCTAATATTAATATTAATATTAATGTTAATATTAATATTAATTTTTTAATATTTTTTTTATATTAATGTTAAAGTTAATGTTAATATTAATGTTAATGTTAATATTAATTTTAATGTTAAGTTTAATGTTAATTTTAGTATTTAATGTTAATATTAACATTAACATTAACATTAATATTAACATTAATATTATGGATTAGAGTGATGAGGATTTTTGAGGGGCTTTCTAAGGGGGACTTTTAATCCGCTTCCATGTATATATATATATATATATATATATATATATATATATATATATATATATATATATATATATACTGAAATAAAACAGGTTTAATGATTTGAACTATGTATCTAATGAAATAGTTGTCAAAAGCCGTTGTCAGGATTTGGTACGATATTGACATTTTTCTTCAACTTTTAAAATATGTACCAGTGAACCAACCACCTCACTCGTGGTTTTTTTTTTTTCCTCACTCGTGACTTCATTTCCTTCTTATCCTATGGCGAAGTTCTATTAACATATACTCTACGTAGTCCAAGTCGTCCAAGCTCCCTAGCCCAAGTGGTTAGGGAGGGGAGACTCATTTAGGGGAGGTACCAAGTTCGAGCCCGCCACCCCCCCCCCCCCCCCCCCCCCCCCCCCCGTGGGCATGGGATGACTGGGTGGTCGCGGGGCGGCCACGATCCCAAGCTGACGGCCTCAAGAAATGGACAGCAAAAAAAAAAAACCGTAGTCCAAGTTTGACATGTCACTTTGTGGGACAATTTCTTGATCAACAATCAGAGAAATTAATGGTCAGAGAATTTATTGAGTCCAATTGTAGCTAATTGAGTTTGCATCTAAAATTACAAGCAAGATCACTATGGTTGGGATCCTAAATGCAATTTCATAATTTCACCAAAAGAGAGCTGATGGTTGTATAAATTTACTGGTTATTTTTAGAACACGGTGGAGAATGTTGGGAAAGAAACGCGGAAACCTTTCCCCAAACCGGAGAGTACCTGCGAGAGGACCGAGCAAACAACGCACGAACCCAAAAACAAGCACACAAAAACAACCACGCAGACACAGAGAATTTTTGACGTGGAAACCCTTGCGGTAAAAAACCACGGGACGATCGGAGTCCAACCCTGAGAAGCCTCCACTAATGGAATAGAAGAATTACACCCTCTACAAACTCCTCCCGATCCAAATCGGATCCCCACAACACTCAGAGATAAGAACAATGATTACAAGGCTACGAAGAGCGAGAACGACGAGTAGAGATTACCCGAACACGATCTCCTTCGAACAACGACCTTCAATCCTCCGTCTTCTTCTCCGAAATTGTAATGGCACTCTTGCCTCCTTCTCTCTCAAACTTGTGTTGTCCAATGCGATTATGAGTTAGCACTACAACAAAATATGTTAACAACGACACTTATTTTACGGCACTTTTTAAATAAGTGTCGTTTATTTTCTATAATGATGACACTCTACTAAAACGTGTCATTGTAATTAACTATTTATCGTAATCTACGACATATTTTTTAAAATGTCGTAAATATAAATTCGACAACACATTTTAGGACTCTTAAACATGTCGTAAATAATTATATACTAAATACGACACATTTAAAAGTGTCGTACACAATTATGTTCAAAATACAACACTTGTTTAGTGTTGTCAAAAATTTTAGTTCCCACAAATTTTTTTTCATTTTACCGCCTTTCCCAAAAGTTCGCGCTCACATGCCCGATAATTTGCTTTGGCTGCTCTTTGCACAAAGAAAATCACTTTCCTCTTTTTCAGCTGCTCTCTCCCAAAAGTGAGCGCTGCTTCTTCCTTTCTCTTTTTCGATCGGTTGCTCTTCCGATCGGTCGCTATTCGTCGACTTCGGTTTCAGCGGATTTTGGCTGCTCTTCGTCGACTTCGGTTTCCGGCGATAGAAGATTTTGGGGCTGTCGTACGCCACCATCGGTTTCCTTTTGACATCGCCGTCATCTAGGTCAGGTATCAATCCTTCATCTCCACCCCTCATTTTTTTTAGTATTTCTTTCTTGATTTATTATCTAGGGTTAAATATTAGGGATTTTGTAAGCATCAGAATAGTTTTGATCGTTATATAGGATTTTTCTTTCTTGATTAGGATTTAGATGAAGAAATCAACATCTAGGGTTTAATATTCATGTTTTGGTGCTTTTTATGAAATTTGATAATGATTAAAAAATTTATGTCCTGTTTTGGTGCTATATGTCCTGTTTGATAATGTTTTGGTGCTATATGTCCTGTTTGAAACTTCAAATGAAGTTGCAAAAGTTTTCTAGTTGATATTTACCATTTTGTTTATTTTAGGCCAAGTTATTGGCACACAACACAGAGATATCCAAGGTAAGACACAAACTTAGCTTTTTGTTTCCAGACTTTTTCCCATTCCCTATGTGTGCTCATGCCATGTGAGGTTGTCATATGGATTCATGTCCCAGTTTTCACAGCATATACTATGGTATTAACAACCTTAGATGGGACATTGGATGTTTGCATCTGATTTACTATGATATAAAAGCCAAGAAGCAAGAGATGGGACATTGGATGTTTGCATCTGATTTACTATGATTTGCATCTGATTTACTATGATGTTTGCATCTGATTTACTATGGTATTAACAACCTTAGATGGGACATTATAACTCCAGATCAATCATTTGGCCCAATCACAGTTTAGAGGTTAGTAAATCAGATGCAACAATGATCCATCCTTATAACTATGATGTTTGCATCTGATTTGTAAACTGTAGAGGCTAGTAAATCATTTGGTATCTGATTTACTAACCTCTACAGTTGATGTTTGAGAGGTTTGTAAACTGTAGAGGTTTGGCATCTGATTTACTAACCTGTTGATGCATCAACAGTTTACAAGCCTGATTTAGTAACCTGTAGAGGTTTGGCATCTGATTTACTAACCTATTGTGTGCTGTCCTCATTCTCTAATCTGATGTTTGCATCTGATTTCACTCCTGAACACCAATTGTGTGCTGTCCTCATTCTCTAATCTCCAAATTCTCCACCACCATTCCATTGATCATCTCTAGTAAAACTCATTCCAAGTTGTAATAGAAGAGCCACAGAAGCATTCCAAAGTTCTCTAAAATGTATTTAAAAGAGAATTGACACCAGTACTAATTAAAGGGGTGGCTTGACCAGTGGAGCCATGGGTACCTATAGTTGTACCATGCTATTTTCCTTCTATTTCATCTCTATCTTATTAATTTTCCTATTGTTTTTTTTACATGTTATTCAGTATTGTATTGAATGAATTCACATGAATGAATTCACATGTTAGGCAGTCACTACCATGCATGTCCATTGAGGCACTGTAACATAAAAACCATTGAGGCACTGTAACATGAAAATCATTGCATTACAGCAGCCTAGGGTCTTAAAGTTGGCTTTAGTTGTCTTCGTCAAGTCTTCTAGAATCACTTACATTGAACCTACATAAAATCATAAGAAAGCAACTGGATCATATTGGAATCTAATGTTAAAAAGTTCAGTTTTCTTTCTTTTCCTCTTTTTTTGAATTTCTTGATACTCCACATAAATACTGAGTTTACGAACATGTTTGGATGTTTGAAGTATAACTTCACTTAAAATAACTTGGTAACTTTGATCATTACACGTGTGGCATATAGGTCATAAAAACTTCAACTTTCTTATTTCAATTTTTTTAAATCCAGATACCAAGCAAGGAAAATACAACTTCAGTCCAAGAAAATACTTCAGTAGGACCTTACACCTAATTCTGTAGAACAATTACCTCAGAACTCATTTTCCAAACACACAAGTAAAAATATATAACAAATTCTGCTACATTGTACTTAAAGCACTACATCATTTTGGTATATACAATCAGGGCCAAAGATCAAGCAAGGAGTAACTGCCAAAACTCCCTTTGACCTGAGAGTTGTATAGATGGAGAGGATAGATGATAAGATTTACTCTAACAAATTGAAAACATCAATGGCATACAGAAGCCAAAGATCCAAATTATACGTTATAACATGTCAATCTAGAGTTTATGAGAGGACGGAAAAGGAAGTGAATGAAAAGGAATTATTATCTCATCATTCAAAAAGACATCGAGCACGAGTATTTATAGCCCTCTGTGCAGTCTTTGCTGAACTAGTTGAATGATGAATGGTCTCCCTGGACGAGAGAATTCCAACCATAATAGAATCCGGTATACCGATTGACAGTTCGATCCAGCTGTTACACCAGTATGCTAGTATGTAAAATCATAACTGACTAGTCTCAACCTAAGTTACCTAAAACGTTCCTTTGTTGTTTCCTAAAGCAAGGAAGAGTTTACTTCCCTGCATCTACCATCGGTTTTAGTCAACACATAGCGTACTGCAGATGATTTCCGTTGCATAGGGATGCCTATGTTGTATTTCCATATTGAAACATCACAGGTAGTAGGCTCTAAATGGGAAGGAGTCTTCCAAATCACATGTCTGATGATATTGTCATTTTCAATCTAGTAAACCGAAATATCTAAAAGTATCCGAGGGAGACACTAAGATTTAGAGAACCGAAGAATCAAATTATGAAAGACCATCATCAGTATATAACTGTAATAGAGAGGAGTTTCTCTTATGTTGTGTTTAAGTATCTTCTCACCGTCTCCTCAAACTATGGAATATGGATGAAGTACAGTATGTTAGGTATCCAGAGCCACAACATCAAACTTTATCTGACCTTATGACTCCTTATCATAGTTACCACGTTACCTGAAATGCCGTATGTCCTAAATTATGGTATGGGTTAGGAAATGGTGTACACTTCTTGTATATATTTACTTGTCTATATTTTCGTTACCCTAACGGTAGCCTCAGTTGGTTCGCCAATTCGGTTCATTGTACGCTTCAAAATAATACTTGGGTCGATGTACAGTCAAGAGGTAATGGAGAAACAATTGTTATAGGAACTAGAGAGTCAGAATCCAGACAAATGCAGTACAAACTACCTCACAGTTCATAAAAATGGTATAGTTGTGGAGCCCCAAATTAAATTTGATAATAAATCTCTTTTTCTTTTCCAAAAACTGTCATTCAAAGTATTATATAAAGCAAGGTTACAGTGAGATTTAAGTGAAAGATTTGGATCGCCAAATCGTGCTCTATCCGAATAGCAAAAGTACCCCGAACACAAAGACTTGTATCCTTGTACAAGGGTGTGGTTCGATGGGTGTTAGGTGTCCCAGGTAAGTACGGTCCTTACTGACAACACGTTTTTCCACCCTATTAGTTTCAGAGGATATTGTACTTAAAGAGTTAAATGAAAAATAAGGATCCATGTACCCTATGCCAAGTGGGATATATCTAGTATTATAGTTACCAAAGTTCCAAATTATCCATCTCATCAATATAGCATGACAAAGTAGTAATCAATAATGCATCACAGATTCACATAAATGTTTTCACCCCTTTTGATGCAGATCATGAGTGCTCAGGGTCGGTTGGTGTATGACTCCAATTAAGATTAGAATATGCTACCATATTCTTAACTATTGTGATGATCTTACAATACTCCTAAAATCTAGTTCTCTGACTCAATAGAGCTTCGGAAGTGGTCCGGGCTTTTTTCCCCCTTAGCTGTTTATTGTCTATATATTTTTAATTGGTATTGAACAATCCCAAATGAGGTAGTACTTTTAGGTTTTTTATATTTTTAACTGTATGTAATTGTTGCTTATCTATACAATACACTAACTTTCATTTTTGGTGTCTATGATAGGTCATTTTTTTGGGATTATTGTTGTTGCGAGCATCCAACAAAGTCACTAAATTTGGTTGTTAAGGATGGATAAAACTTGGATTAATTATCCAAGGTCCTTCTAAATTTTCTTGATATTTTTTTTCCTTTTAAGCTATCAAATATATGAATGATTAATAAATCGTAAAAAAAAATTTCTTCTATTTGTAGGTCTAGTGATGAGTACTTAGAAGGAGTGAAGAGATTTATAGCAAATGCTAAGGAGTATGCTAGGAATCCCGAAAGGATCGTATGTCCTTGTAAAGATTGTAAAGTTGAAAAGTCACAAAAAAATGATGTAGTATATGATCACTTGGTCCGAATTGGTTGTGACATGCACTTTTTCTTAAAATACAGAGATATGACAAGCTTTCTCAGGTTGGCATCCGCTAATAAAATTCTGCCAATTCTCTTGTTAAGCTTTCTCATGCTCCATGTCCGACTCCATTTAATGGAAGATTCAGGTAATTAAATTATTAATATTTACGTTTAACTTGAGTCCATTCTATAATATTTATAAAGCGGGCTGTTGAATAATACATTCTTTCATATTGAGTATATGTACATCTGTGGTAATCAGTTAATCTTTCTTGCTTATTGTTTCAGGTGAGTACCAATAGGTTGCTAAGTTCTTGACCGATAAAACTTTTTTCTATGGTAATGTCGAAAATGCGACTGAAGTTGTTTTAGGTACGACAAAATTTTCATCCTCCTTATTTTGATATGCAATTTGAACTGTTACATATATATTGGTTATTAACCTTTTTACTATATAATTTGCTGAATAAAGTCTGGGAAGGTTGTTACCTGCATATTGAAAACTCATCCTGAAATCCGCTTCAGCCCCCCGACACACAGAGTTCGGCCAGAACTCTGTGTGGAGCAACCAACACTGGATGGCCAAACCCTGGAACGGCCAGACCGAGTTCGGCCAGAACTCGGCCTGGGACCGAGTTCGGCCCGAACTCGGCAGACTTGGTCCAGAACCCCCTTTGGGGCAGCAGCAGCAGTAACAACTACTCCCGAGCTTCTCCGACATCGGACGGCGCTCGTCGCACTCCGGGATCTTCTCCACATAGGTTGGGAACCCCACCCACTCCAACAAATCTCCTCCTTCACAACTATGGGGAGGATGTCGTCATCCCGACGATCTGCCTGCAGTACTCAAACTTCCCCCTTGGTAGAATCTTCGTGAACATATCAGCTCCGTTGTCATCTGTATGCACCTTCTCAAGCTCCGCGTCCTTCTTCTCAACCACATCGCGTATCCAATGATACCGAGTCTCGATGTGCTTGGACCGGCTATGAAACGTCTGATTCTTCACAAGATGGATAGCACTCTGACTGTCGCAAAGCAAAGTATACTGCTCTTGCTTCAGTCCCATTTCCTGCAACAGCTTCTTCATCCACAACAGCTCCTTGCAAGCCTCCGTCGCCGCAATGTATTCCGCCTCCGTCGTCGACAAGACAACACACTTCTGCAACCGCGACTGCCACGACACTGCTCCTCCCGCAAACATCATCACGTATCCTGAAGTCGATCTCCTCGTGTCTACATCTCCAGCCATATCAGCGTCAGTATACCCAACCAGCTTCGGCTTGTCACCACCAAAGGAAAGTCTCCAACCAACAGTGCCCTGAAGATATCGTAGAATCCACTTGACCGCACTCCAATGTACCCTTCCAGGATTCGAAAGATACCTGCTAACCGTACCAACTGCATGAGCAATATCTGGCCTCGTACACACCATGGCATACATAAGGCTTCCCACAGCTGAGGCATATGGAACCCACTCCATATCTTTCTTTTCGTCCTCGGTAGATGGACACTGCTCCTCAGTGAACTTAAAGTGAGCCGCGAGGGGGGAACTCACTTTCTTCGACCCGTCCATCCCGAAACGCTGAAGTACCCGGTGAATGTACTTCTTTTGGGACAAGTGTAGCAGCTTGGACTCTCTCTCTCGGCTGATCTCCATCCCAAGAATAGTCTTCGCTGCGCCCAAATCCTTCATAGAGAAGGCCGCGCGCAGTTGGCGCTTCAACTCCGCTATCCTAGTGGCATTCCGACCCACTAATAGCATATCATCAACATAGAGCAATAAGATGATAAAATCATCATCGGCAAAGTACCTCACAAATGCACAATGGTCCGACGTCGTCCGTGCATAACCATGCTCCCCCATAAACGACTCGAACTTTCTGTACCACTGCCTCGGAGCCTGCTTCAGACCATACAAGCTCTTCCTCAACCGGCAGACCAAATGTGACTTGTCCTTCTCACAGAATCCCTCCGGCTGCTCCATGTACAACTCCTCCTCAAGATCACCGTGGAGGAACGCCGTCTTCACGTCCATCTGCTCGACCTCCAAGTCGAAACTGGCTACTAATGCTAGCACCACCCGAATAGACGAATGCTTGACGACAGGCGAAAAGATTTTATCATAATCCACGCCTTTCCGCTGACCGTAGCCCTTGACTACCAGCCTCGCTTTGTATCGAGGAGGGCGAGTAGCATCATCCGTCTGCTTCACTCTGAACACCCATCGATTCTTCAAAGCCTTCTTGCCCTTTGGCAACCGCACCAGATCATAAGTAGAATTGGTGTGCAAGGAACTCATCTCCTCCTACATAGCTACCATCCACTCCTGCCTGTGTTCGTCTTCCATAGCCTCTGCAAAACTTTCGGGCTCTCCCCCGTCAGTCAATAGCACATACTCATCCGGCGAGTATCTCGTAGATGGTCGACGATCCCTGTTGCTCCTTCTCAGTGGAGCCACTGGTGCTGGCTGTATACCGACAGCCTCCTCTCCTTCAGGAACTGCCTCCCCGACATGCTCATCCTCCTGAGGGACACCCTGACCACCATCAGCAGGCTGATGATCAAGGTTGGGAGCAACTCCATATACCGGCTCCCCCATAACTGGATCCTCTGCGATGTCCTCTGGAAACTGCTCGAAGCGAAATGACTCTAACTCAGGCAATTCCTCAGCCTCAGAAGGCGTCTCGGAATCCTGAGTGTTGGTCATGGTCTGATCCTCGACGAACACCACGTCCCTGCTTCTGTAGAGCTTTCCTTCCACTGGGTCGTAGAGTCTATAGCCAAACTCATCCCGACCGTAGCCGACAAAGACGCATCGCCTCGTCTTCGGCTCAAGTTTGGTCCTCTCGTCCTTCGGTACATGCACGAAGGCCTTACAACCAAACGTCCGCAGGTGACTGTATGACGGCTCCATGCCGTACCATACTTTGTCAGGCACATCACCCTGCAAAGGAGCACTAGGAGACAAATTAATAATATAAGCAGCTGTGAGAAGAGCCTCACCCCAATAACTGCCCGGCAAGTTTGCTTCTGACAGCAAACACCGCACCCTCTCCATCAGTGTCCTGTTCATGCGCTCCGCTACACCATTGAGCTGAGGTGTCTTTGGCAGAGTCTTCTGGTGTCGTATCCCTTGCTCTCTGTAATACGCATCAAAGGGACCGATGTATTCGCCGCCATTGTCGGACCGAACACACAACAACTTCTTGCCCGTCTCCCTTTCAACGGAGGCCTGAAACTCCTTGAAAGTAGGCAGCACCTGATCCTTGGTCTTTAAGGCATAGACCCAAACCTTCCTGGAACAGTCATCAATAAAAGTCACAAAGTAAGAAGCACCACCAAGAGATTTTACCTTCATAGGACCGCAGACATCCGAGTGAATCAACTCGAGCAACGTCGGCTTCCTCGAACTTGGGTGACTCTGGAAAGACACCCTACTTTGCTTCCCAGCCAAACAGTGCGTGCATTTCTCCAACTTTGTAGACTTGAGCCCCGGAATCACTTTTCTGTTCACCAAGTAGCTCATCCCCTTCTCGCTGATATGGCCGAGCCGCCTGTGCCACAACTCGGTAGACACGTCACTGACTGCGTTCACCTCCTGTGCCCCCTCTGCGCTCCCCTCCATATAGTAGAGACCGGACTTCTTGCTTCCTCTGGCAATCACCATCGAACCTCTGGAAAGCTTCCACTGACTATTCCCGAAGAGACTGAAGAATCCCTCGTCATCCAACCTTCCAACCGATACCAGGTTGAAACGGATATCAGGGACATGACGAACATCCTTGAGAACAAGAACCGCACCCGTCTTCGTTCTCAAATGCACATCTCCAACGGCAACCGCCTTCGACACATCTCCGTTGCCCATCTTCAATACGCCAAAGTCTCCTGTCGTGTAAGTGGCAAACAGTGCCCTATTGTGAGATACATGTGCTGAAGCCCCTGAGTCCACCAGCCAAGAATTGTCATCGCAGGCGAGGTTAGTAATGACCTCATCACCTACGACGATCACATCGCCTCCATGCACCGAGGCCGCCGCTGTAGTGTTCTCTTCTTGCTTCCCCTTGTCGCCCTTCTTTTCTCTCTTCCAAGCAAAATAATTCCGCTTGATATGGCCCTTCTTACCGTAATGATAATACTCTGAGTCCTCGTACCGACCTTTGGACTTCCCCCTGCTCTTGTCTCTGCCACCACCTGGACCCCTGCTTTTGCCCCTTCCGCGGCTCTCTGAAACAAGTGCCTCTGAGTGGTGGGATGTGGATGAAGTGCCCTGAGAATGTCTCCGCATCTCTTCATTCAACACCCCGCTCTTGGCAAACTCCAGACTGACCACGCCCTCTGGAGCAGAAGCGATCATAGATACTCGTACGGTCTCCCACGAGTCTGGCAATGTACACAGCAGCCACAGTCCCTGAACTTCGTCGTCGAACTTGACTCCCATAGAAGATAGCTGGTCAACCACGCCCTGGAACTCACTCAAGTGATCCGAAATAGACGCCCCATCCTTGTACCGCAGACCCATCATCGTTCGGATCAGGAACAACTTGTTTACCCCGGTCTTCTTCGCATACAAGGATTCCAGCTTATCCCACAACGTCTTCGCGTGCTCAATATTGGCAACATGATTGTACACGTTCTCATCAACAAACTGCCGTATGTACCCACACACCTGTATGTGCTCGAACGTCCAGTCCTCCTCGGATTTATCACTGGGCCTCTCGGATGCAAACACGGGTAGATGCAGCTTCTTGACAAATAGCAAATCTTTCATCTTGCTCCGCCAATAATGATAGTTTGTGCCATTAAGGTTCACCATGCGCACCGGCTTCGCGTCCATCTCTCCTCTCTGGTTCCTCTGTCAACTTCTGACACCCTTTGAACCCAAAGCTCTGATACCACTCTGTTGGGAAAGAAACGCGGAAACCTTTCCCCAAACCGGAGAGTACCTGTGAGAGGACCGAGCAAACAACGCACGAACCCAAAAACAAGCACACAAAAACAACCACGCAGACACAGAGAATTTTTGACGTGGAAACCCTTGCGGGAAAAAACCACGGGACGATCGGAGTCCAACCCTGAGAAGCCTCCACTAATGGAATAGAAGAATTATACCCTCTACAAACTCCTCCCGATCCAAATCGGATCCCCACAACACTCAGAGATAAGAACAATGATTACAAGGCTACGAAGAGCGAGAACGACGAGTAGAGATTACCCGAACACGATCTCCTTCGAACAGCGACCTTCAATCCTCCATCTTCTTCTCCGAAGTTGTAATGGCACTCTTGCCTCCTTCTCTCTCAAACTTGTGTTGTCCAATGCGATTATGAGTTAGGGTTGAGAAAACTCAATATATCTCCCTAATCCCGCAACCAACCTGGACCGTTGGATTAGATCCAATGATGAAAACTCATCCTGAAATCCGCTTCAGCCCCCCGACACACAGAGTTCGGCCAGAACTCTGTGTGGAGCAACCAGCACTGGATGGCCAAACCCTGGAACGGCCAGACCGAGTTCGGCCAGAACTCGGCCTGGGACCGAGTTCGGCCCGAACTCGGCAGACTTGGTCCAGAACCCCCTTTGGGGCAGCAGCAGCAGTAACAACTACTCCCGAGCTTCTCCGACATCGGATGGCGCTCGTCGCACTCCGGGATCTTCTCCACATAGGTTGGGAACCCCACCCACTCTAACAGAGAATGCCTCCGGTATTTCGTTAAATAGCGATTAATGAATACAAATATTATCAAAATATTATTCCCAAAGCAATGGTAAGGAAGGACTGCAGATGAGCATTATCATAAGAATTATTTCGAAACTTGTCTTCAAAATCGACATGGTACGAGAAGTTGATGGTCAGGCATCTCTATAATTCTTGACTATGAAGTGGGTTACTCTCCAAACTAACAAAGCCATGAAAATGGTTAGAGACAGCTTCAAGCCAACCACTGCATAAAATCCTACAAAAAAAACTCCAAATTGAACAAAACTGGAACTCACTACAAAAGGGTACCAACTTCATATTTCTAAAAAACAAGAACTCTCTGCAATTGATAACAAAGCTAGCAACTGCATATTTCCAAACACCCAAGCCTCAAAAAACTACCAGCAAATCTTCATCCAAAGACGGAAGATTTGTTGGGAATTTATCCAAAGACAGCAGATTTGTTGGGAACGAAGCGCGGAAACCGTTCCCCCAAACCAGAAAGTCCTGCGAGAGAACCGAACAAAAGCACACAAACCAAAAACGTCAAACACAGTCGCCGACACAAAGATTTTTGACGTGGAAAATCCTTACGGGAAAAACCATGGGACGATCGAAGTCCAACCCTGAAAAACATCCACTAATGGAATAAAGAAAATACACCCTCTACAAGCTCCTCCCGTTCCAACACGGATCACCACAACTCACTTGAAAGAAGAAATTTTTTGATTGCGGGCTCCAAAGAATAAAAGATGCCAAAAAATTATTCGAAGCAATCTCTCCTTTACAATAGTCCTTAATCCTCTCTCTCTCTCAAAGATTGTAAAGTACACTTGTTTTGAGATGAGTTTTCAACTAGCATGTGTAGAAGCATGTAAAATAATAATAAAGAAAGAGCCATGCGGCCAGGAAACACCATGCGGCTCAGAAAGTCCATGCGGCTCACCGCGTCCATGCGGCTCTGTGATCTCCATGCGGCTCAGAGAGGCGCCACGTAGCATACAAGCAACTCTTTCCCTACTGCATTAATTGTCTCGACGGCTGACATCTCTGACAAGACGACAGCCCTGACACAAAAGATGTAATTATGACTCTGTCATAATGACAGACTCCTAGGAAAACGAAGGAAGATCTCTGACATAATCCCCCGAGATCCAGAAAATGCCACGCAGCCTAGGCACGTGGACAGTCATATGTGGCTCGAGCGAAGACCTCCCATGCGGCTCAGGCCAAAGTTACCCTATGCGGCCCTGATCGAGACAGCCCTATGCGGCTCGAGCAGACGCTCCCACCATGCGGCTCAAGAGGATCATCTCCATGCGGCTCACGAAGGGGTTATCCGTTATGCGGTCACCTACGTCCATGCGGTCCAGAGTATTATGTGATTCGAAGGTTCGGGGGCCACTCCCCTAACAGTCTTGACACGTGGCCGAGTTTATGCGGCTCAATCTTCATGCGGCTTAGATCTCCTTAGTGGCTCCCAGGACACGTGTCATAAAGCCAATCAATTTCCCAGATTTCTGCAATCAAAGATTGGGTCAAATCCCAATAATCTGGGACACGTGGCAGGAGAATGAATTAAACTTATTCATTCAGATTCGCAGACATCAGCGGATCATCATAAGGGAAATTTATTCCAATCAGTATTAATTACTGAGAGGATTTGGCACAATCTACATTAATGGCCTAGATTCATTACACTCAAAACTAATGGCCCAGATTGATCAATCAACAGACCGCCGCCACTTTAAGGGGCAATTATTGTAAACCCTAATGATGTCCCCCCATTCTTATAAATAGCAGGGTGCCATTCCCTTACAAAAAAGACACACAGGCATATACAGAGACACACACACAGAGATAGAGAGAGACAGAGATAGACAGAGATCGATGCGCATAGAGAGCCAGAGAGCCTGAAGAGAGAGCATTTCTTCATCAACGCCCAGCAGTTCTTCTACAGAGCCAAAGCTGCACCCGATCGTCCAAGGAGTAAGGCAGAGCTGCCGTCGCTTTCCCGAGCCTCTATCGTCACCCCCCAGAATCTAAAATAAATAATTGTACTTAAACTGCTGTACCTAGGTTTTCGTCCCAAGGCTTTCTTTGTACAAGCGAGTTTGTAACATGAAGTAAAAGTCCAGTCCTCCGATAATTGTTCTGCTCTTTTATATTTCATGGCAAACACGATGGCGACTCTGCTGGGGACAAACTTCTCTACGGCTGAGGAGTTGGTGACGCAATCGGATGCAGCCAAACTTGGCTCCACGCAATAGAAGATGGTCGTCCGCTTCGACCAACAAACGTTTGAAGAAATGCTCTCTGAAGGAAGTACTGGCCCGATCCAGAAGCGAACCCGCACAAAGAAAGCTCGCTGCGAGTGGAGGCCAAAATCATTTGCTCCTCCACAAGCTCTGGACGGGGTACTCTCTGCTACCCAAGACGGCGAAGGCGATTCTCATACGGCTCCACTTCGAGCCGTAGAGCACTCTGCTGTCCCCAAGTCCGGCAGAGGAAAGCACTACGATGCTGGACTTGCAGGGACAAAGAGCGACTCTATGCGCCCCAAGAAGAAGCCGGACACTCCTGTGGCCAAATCTGTCAATCCCATGCAGGAGGCTCATGCGGGTGAATCTGTCAGCCGCATGAAGAAAGTCTATACGGCCAGATCATCCAGTCGCATGAAGAAAACTCATGCGGCTGTGACTCCCAGCCGCATGAAGAACGCCTATGCGGCTACATCTGCCAGCCGCATAACACCCATTCCGCGTGGCTCTGTCTTCGATCGCCTTTCTTATGGTCCTGATCTCTTGTGCTCCCAAGAAGACATGTCTGACTCTCTCCAGTATCACTTAGACTCTTCCTACTATGTGCCCTTACGCACTAGAGCGAAGAAGTCTAAGGCAGCGCGAGCCTGGCGAGTTCGGTCTGCTGATCTGATCTCTGGCCATCCGAGCATTCCGCATACTGTTATACGGGCCTCGGATGGGAAGTTGTACAGAACCACTCGAGTCCAGCCCTCGGCGGCAGACGGACAGAGAGGTTCGCAAAAGTCTCCCAAAATCCCGGGAGCAAAAATGGTCGATCCAGACCCATCTGACTTGCGTGAGGCCATCCTCCACAAACAAAAGAAAAGAGAAGATGCATCGGGGTACAGAGAGTCCACCCACGGACATCACTGCACCCAAGTCATCGTCAACTGCTGCTGCAATAACGCGACGGTGCGAGAAGACCGACAGTCCGTCTTTCAAAGACTGCAACAGCCATCTTCAGAAGACGAGGCAATTCCCGTCGTCTCCTGCAACTCTGCTCAGAAAGTCCCCATCGATGGGAGAGGGAAGAAGACAAATGTTCCGAGCCCAAAGATTTCGACCACTTTGACCAAGAGACTGTCGTCTAAACGGGTGCCCGCCACCGGAGTTTTCCAAGGTACCCGTTCTAAGATGAAATCTGCTACAGTAGGAGATTCGTCGTCCACATCACTGGGGGTTGCTAGGACTGGGGGTAGCGCTCCTCCAAGCCTCCACGACAATCCGATGTTCCGGAAAGACGAGCCGGGGGAAACAACCCTCCCCTCAGATGCAGCGAACCCCGACGTCCCCAAGGACGTCCACAATTTCCAAGACGAGGCGAACTCGGAAACTGGGGTACTGTTCCCTCTGAGTCCGAACCAGAGAAAAACATTCCCACATACCCCGATGACTTCTCACTACAGGGGTACGACTCGGAGGACGCTTCCTCCACCGCTCCGTCCATCTCTCCTCACGTAAAGACGGTGTTCATGATAGACAGTAGCCAAGGTGGTTCTAGTGATCGCCAACGCATCGACACTCTCGAAGCCATATTACTTGCCTTGGTCAAGTCTGTGGACGAAATCAAAGCAGCCCTTCCTACTCTGCAAGGAGGGACGCCTGGCCAAACAAATGCGGGTCCTGCGGTCAATGCGGACTCAAATTCGGCGGCACCAAACCTGGGCAACGAGCCTCCTGAAATAATGGCCCCTACCGCCGTGGACGAAGCCCGCGAAGCGAGAAGAGAAGTCCAAGAGCTCCGAGCCATGCTTCACGCTCGAGAAAACTTCCAAGACCTCAGAATACGGCAACCATACCCTGCTGCCTGGAGGGATGTTCCATTCCCACCAAGATATAAGCCGTTCAATATCAATCCTTATGATGGCAAGACCTCAGCAAGTCGGTACATCACTTACTTCGAGGTCACCACCGACCATCTGCCCATGACGATGCCATTCGCACACGATTATTCATCGGGGCATTGGAGGGGGTCGCCTTCGACTGGTACCGCAACCTGCCAGACAACTGCATCCACTCCTTCGCCAGCTTCAAGCGCATGTTCTTCGAGAGATTCTATGAAGTAGGGCAGGACATCACAATGTCCACCCTCATGGACGTCGTCCAAGGGGAGAAAGAGCTGACAAGAAACTATATCGAGCGGTTCCGCCAAACCGCCATGAAGTTGCCCTCTAAAAATCCGGATTCCTCCTTGATTGAAATTTGCCAAAAGAGACTCCTCCCAACAATCAGTCTCTGGATGGGCGAAAGTCAATTCAAGGACTGGAAGACGTTCCTCATCAGTGCTACAAGCGCCGAAGAACGATTAAAGAAGGCTCGCCAATTGGGATTGCACATCTCAGACGGAAAGAACAAGGGCAAGCATCCTAACACCAACAACGATAGTGGGGGTAGTCCCTCCAACAATCGGGACAACAGGGGCAAGCAGGTTATGGTGGCCGATACGGCACAGAAACCTGAGCCAAAGCCGGCAGACAAATAATGGCCACAAATCACTTACTCCTTCGAAGATGGTCACGTCAAGCCCATCTTGGACATGCTCATACAAGGAGACAGGATTCAGCTTCCTCCACCAAGATGGGAACCGCGGCCGGCAGAGATGGAGAACCCAAAGTACTGCCATTACCACCGCTACGTCCACCATGCTACACACGACTGCTACCAGCTGAAACGGTACATCCAAAACCTCATCGATTCGAACGCTCTGGCCATCGATTTCGAAGAGGTAATCGTGGCAGCCAACATGGTGTCAGTACAATTCGGCAGCTTCCCTCCAACGGAAACTCAAGACGGTGTGGTCCCCGTCCCTCTGGTAACAATGGAGATTACGAATCTTCCACCTCCCCGAGATCAGACTGCTGGTCTAGTGCCCCACACCACATCACGAGGGGAGGTCATGTGGGTCCATCCAGACTTAGTATCAGAAGTGACTCAGCCCACACCATCTTTCATCGGCAAGAAGAAGAGTGGAAAAGTCAGGTCCTGCTGCACAATCTCGGCAGATGTCGAAGAAGCTACAGCCGTCGTCACACGGTCTGGGGCACAATCCCAACCTGCGGCTGACAACTCGGCTGAAGATCATCAGCCCGCTACAAACGACGCTCCGGGACCGGCTCAGCCTCCGACGACCGACAAGCCTAGGCCGAAGGAGACTCGCTTTGACAAATCCCTCCGAAAAGAGACACCACAGGGGCTGGAGAGACCCTACAACTTCGACATCTTGGCGCAATTGGCCAACACACCGGCCAAGTTGTCATTATACGAGCTTCTGAGACTCTCAAAGGATGTTTGTGCGGCTTTGAGCGATGCACTCCAAAATGCCGACGCGTACCTGGCCCAGGTCAACCTCACGGGAGAGAGCCCGCCTGCAGATCTCCAAGACAGTGCTTGCACGGCAGCAATGCCCAACATTGTCTTTACTACGTAGGACATGCTCATCAAAACCAACCTGTACGATCGCCCATTATACTACACTGGATATATCGGCGACGTAAAGGTAGATCGGATGCACATCGATCCTGGCTCTTCCATAAGCATTATCCCGAAGGGTCTGCTACATCATCTCCGTATCCCAATGCATCGCCTGACGCCTACAAGCACCGCCATCAGCGGTTTCAATTCGGGCGGGAGCTACCCAATTGGGAAGATTCGTCTAAAGTGTCAGATTGGCGACCTCCAATCAGAGGTCACTTGCTACATCATAGATGCAGACACCTCTTACAACATCCTCTTGGTGCGCCCGTGGATACACGATTATATGATCGTGCCTTCCACGCTGCACCAGTGCTTCAAATATGCCGACAAACACGGCTTCGTGAGGACAGAATTTGCTGATATCGATCCCTTCAAAGGGATCGAATCCTACTACTCAGGCTCCTGCCTATATGAAAAGTCGAAGAGGCACCTTGATGAAGGAGACGTACAAGCTCGTACCGAGACAGCCACAGGATCAGAAGAACCTCTGACGATCCACCTCCAAGCTCGCAAACCTGGCAAGTCCGTACCCCTTACAGCCACTCTGCGTAAGGACGCAATCAGCCTCTCGGCACAAGAAGAGCAGATGATAATCCGGCTGCCAAGGTCTGGCCAAGTGCCAAGACCCACAACAGAGCCACTAACAATCAGGCTGCCGAGAGTCGGCCAGCCGCAAACGGAGAAGCTCGATCCCGCCGACAAGCCAATGACGATACGCCTTCCCAAGAAGGATCGTCACCCCGATGCAAGGCCTGGAACTTCTAACGAACCAACCACTCCCCGCCCGGCATCGAGCACCAGACTGGGGGTCGCTAGTCTGCCAACAACTCCACGCTCTGCTCCATCAGCCGAGCCTCTGACGATCAAGCTGCCCAGGTCGTCCTCTCAGTCTTCATTTATACAGGGGGTAGCCAAAGAGGAACCGGAGCTAGCCAAGTATGTGGCTGCCCACACTGATGTTCCCTCCGCAGATGATATAATCCCCCTAGAAAAGATACCTTACTTTATCAATAAAGGGCTATCTTTGAACTACCACGAGCTTAATAAGCTTTGTACGATGTATGCTATGGAACACGGTATAGGCACTCACCTACACACACAGGTGACAAATGTGTACACCACGATCTAGCTTACTCCAGTAGAAGACGCTTACCGTATAATCGAGGGAGGGGACCATCCAATCATCTTCGGCCAGAAAGACGATCCGCATCCCTTCACCATAGAAGAAGTCGACCTTGAATCAGATGCCGGGAGACTGCCTCTGTATCTTTATAGCCCCCAATCCAAATATCTCATGTAAAAATAGGGGTATGATCTGGAGACGACGCCAGGCCTGAACTACGGCACCGGACGACGACTACCTTTGAAGCCCCCGGTCCCGGCTGGCAAACCACGGGACTACTATAGCAAGACTCGATGTGGGTTAGGGTATGTTACACCCACGACGAGCCCCGAGAGTTCAGATGAAGAATGTGACTGGCATTCACATTCAACCGGGTCACCAACTTATGATTCGGATACCAGCATCGGAGATGTATTCAGACAAGTCTTGTCAGTCAACATGGCATTCGCCGACGCTTATGAAGAAGACGAAGACATCCCCGAAATCCTCGAGCTAGAGCCGTGGGCCCAACAGTTGGATGCGCAATGGGAAAAGCGGTTCGAACTGAGATAACCTCCTACTGAAGATGAGGTTATACAGGTCGACCTCGGCAGCAAATCTTCTCCGAAACCAATCTTCGTCAGTAAAAGCCTAACAGACGAAGAGCGAGAATCGCTACTAGAGCTTGTCAAAGAATATATCGATGTGTTCGCCTGGAGCTATGAAGACATGCCAGGGTTAAATCCCAATATTGCTCTTCACAAGCTCAACATTCGGCCAGATGCAAAGCCAGTCAAGCAACAACAGCGACGCTTTCGCCCAGGCATCATGGATGCGATCGAAGCTGAAGTCAACAAACTAATAGCCAGCGGCTTCATTCGTGAGGAGCAACATCCTGACTGGGTCGCCAACATAGTACCCATCCTCAAGAAGAATGAAAAGATTTGAATCTACATCGACTTCCGCAATCTGAACGAGGCGTGCCCCAAAGATGAATTTCGTCTTCCTATCATAGACATCATGATCGACAATACTTGCGGCTTCGAACGTATGTCATTCATGGATGGCTTCTCGGGGTATAACCAAATCAAGATGTCTCCTGACGACGAAAAGCATACATCGTTCCGAACACCGATTGGCACATACTGTTACACAGTCATGCCTTTCGGTCTGAAGAATGTCGGCGCCACATATCAAAGAACCATGAGTATCATCTTCAGAGAACACTTACGCAAGACGGTGGAGTGCTATGTTGACGACATCGCCGTCAAGAGTCGCTGTAAGGGAGACCATCTGCAGGATCTGAGGACGGTATTTGACCTAATACGAGCGCACAATCTGAAGATGAATCCGACAAAATCCTTCCTGGGCGTATCTAGCAGGAAGTTCTTGGGCTTCATCATCACGGCCCAGGGTATCCATGTAGACCCTGAGAAGACGAAAGCAATTATGGAGATGGGTCCCCCGAGAAATCTCCGCGAACTCAGATGCCTTCAAGGGAGGTTAACCTATATCAGGAGGTTCATTTCTAACCTCTCCAGGCGATATCGACCATTCACCCACCTCATGAAGAAAGGCGTCTCCTTCGTATGGGATGAAGAATGCCAGTGTGCCTTCGACAGCATCAAAGAATATTTATTGAACCCTCCAGTCCTGGTGGCCCCGGTTGCTGGAAAACCATTCCTGCTCTATGTACGGGCAATGGAGCATTCTCTCGGCGCTCTGCTGGCACAAAACAATGATGCAGGCCATGAACAAGCCATATATTACCTCAGCCGAATGATGATTGGGCCAGAGCACCGATACACCGCTGTGGAAAAGGAATGCCTCGCCCTGGTGTTCGCCATTCAGAAGACGCGGTACTATGTCACTGGACAAACAATACATGTGATCTCACGAGTCAACCCTCTCAAGGTCCTCATGACTAAGCCAGGGGCACTTAGCTCCCGCCTCGCTACATGGGCGATATTGTTGTCCCCTTATCATATGATCTTCGTCCCGCAAAAGGCTGTCAAAGGTCAAACCCTGGTGGACTTTTTGGCCGCCCACCTAGGCTCGGAGTCCTCCAGAATATATGAAGAGATCCCAGATGAGGTCGCTAACTCGCATACAACCTCTCACGATAGTATATGGCGAATGTTTTTCGACGATGCTTCGAGAACTGGACCCAAGGACAACATCGTCGTCGGAGTCGGGGTGGTGCTGGTTTTCCCTTCCGGATTGGTGATCAACTGCGCTTACTCCCTCATAGAGCCCTGTTCTAACAATGTAGCTGAGTACAACGCTCTGGTCATTGGCCTCCAACTTGCAAAGGAGCTGGGGGTAGAATATCTTGAAGCATACGGTGATTCCCAGTTAATCGTTAATCAGATACGGAGTTCATACGAAGTCCGCCATGAAGACATGATCCCCTATCACCAAATAGCAATCGACATCATCTCATCATTCGAGGGATTCTTCATTGAACATGTTCCCAGACTCCGAAATATCGAAGCCGATGCCTTAACAGGCCTGGCCGCTTCCCTAGCAGTTCCGAGTTATACTCGCCAATCAGTAGATGTGATAGGCCATGAACTGGTCTGTCCCAAGAACAATGTGTAATTCATGGCGAGTTATTCCGCCCAGATGATCGACGATGCCCCGGATTGGAGACAACCATTCATTGACTTCGTCGTCTACGATATCCTACCCGAGAACCCAAAGGAAGCCACTTCCATCAGAAGGCGTTTTCTCAGATTTTTCTACGATACAGAGGCGAAAATGCTGTATCGCCGATCCTATGATGGATTATTGCTTCGGTGTCTATCAAACGCAGAAGCCAAAGAAGCCGTACGAGAAGCTCATGACGGTGTCTGTGGGGCCCATCAGCCTGGCCCTAAATTGCAAGGCCGTCTTCGCCGAATGGGCTACTACTGTCCCACGATGGTAGCAGATGCGATAGACTATGCTAGAAAGTACAAAGTTTGCCAAGTCCATACGGACTTCATCTACCAACCATCCGAATTTCTACATCCGACGGTGGCATCCAGGCCATTCGAAGCATGGGGGATGGATATCATCGGTCCAATCTCTCCACCTTCCTTCCGAGGACATCGCTTTATACTCGCCATCACAGATTACTTCTCCAAATGGGCGAAAGCTGTCCCACTCGCAGAAGTAAAGACTTCAAACATGAACAGCTTCCTTAAGCATCACGTCATCTATCGCTTTGGACTTACCCAGAGGATCATCCATGATAATGGTCCACAGTTTGCAAGCCACGCCTTCTATCGGTTCTGCGACAAGCACCGCATTCAGAATATTGCTTCGACGCCATACAATCCAGCAGCAAATGGGTTGGCAGAAGCATTCAACAAAACCATCATCAAGTTACTCAAGAAGTTCGTATCGTCCAACAAACGTGATTGGAATGAGAAGCTTGGTGAATGCTTGTGGGCGTACCGTACCACAGTCCGAATGGCCACAGGGAACACACCATTCTCCCTGGTGTACGGCAGTGAGGCAGTTCTCCCATTGGAGACTCAAATACCCTCACTCCGCGTCGCCCTCACTTATCAATTGATGACAGATGATAACTACCGACGTCGACTACAAGAGTTAGAGGCCTTGGATGAAAAGCGTGTCCTGGCTCAACAAAGGATTGAACTATACCAAGCACGCATCTCTGGAGCCTTCAACAAGAAGGTTAAAATCAGAAAATTCCAAGTGGGCGATCTTGTTTTCGCAGTCCGGAGGCCGATGGTCATGACTCACAAGACCACCGGCAAGTTCCAGCCGAAATGGGAAGGTCCATTCACCGTTGAGGCTGTATTCTCCAACGGTGCTTACCGCCTCATAAAACAAAATGGAGACTTGCTCATGTTGTCCGTTAACGACAAGTTCCTGAAGAAATATTATGTCTAAATGATATTGCCCAGATCATCGAGCCATGTACCTGCTGGTGCCGCTGAACTCACGACAAATATTCCAGATTATCGAGTCATGTACCCGCTGGTGCTGCTGAACTCGCATATCAACATTCCAGATTATCGAGTCATGTACCCACTGGTGTCGCTGAACTCACATTCCGGTCACTCTTTCAGATAGTAAGTCATGTATGATCATACCTCTGAACTTTCTTCCTGGAAGAGATCCTCCCTCATGATCCACTACCCGCACTCCCAGTGCACAAAAAGGGTAACCGATCCGCAAATTTCTAAAACGGCCATGTCCTCATTACCTCTGAGTCGTTCTCTGTACCCTCCTTCATTGAGCCCACTCCTGTCATGTCCTCATTACCTCTGAATGGGAAGGCTCCGTCGAAGAAACTTTTATGCTTGCCATGTCCTCATTACCTCTGAGTAAGTATGATGATTCCCTTTCGACTTATTATCTGTACCCACAACCGGAGTACGCCAAGGATAATAGGTCCACAAATATTCCCCGCTGAGTCCACTCCTGCCATGTCCTCATAACCTCTGAGTAGGAAGGCTCTACGGTAAAACCTCCGTACTTACCATGTCCTCATTACCTCTGAGTAAGTATGTTGATCCTATCTCGTCTTATTATCCGTACCCTGAACCAGGGTATGCCAAGGGTAATAGGTCCACAAATGTCCTCTGTTGACCACAAATGTCCTCTGTTGACCACAAATATCCTCTGTTGACCACAAATATCATCCGTTGAGTCCACTCCTGCCATGTCCTCATTACCTCTGAGTAGGAAGACTCTACGGATAAAACCTTCATACTTGCCATGTCCTCATTACCTCTGAGTAAGTATGTTGGTTCCCCCTATCCTATTATCCGTATCCTAAACCAGGATACGCCAAAGGTAATAGGCCCACAATGTCCCTTGCTAAGTCTCTTAGTACAGGCACACTGTTCCTCATCATGCCCCGGGAGCCCAGCTGCCCCATGGCATTCTATCTTCCGATACCCCGAACACCCACGACCACCTTGCCGTAGAATTGTTCTAGGTATCCCCAATCAAACTTGTTATCCGTACCTAAAACCAAGGTATGCCAGGGGTAACAGGTCCACAAACAAGTCCCCTATACGGGGCAAACATCACCACAAATATCACAAGCAAACAAGCAATACAAATGAAGGGTAGAATGGAAGGTACTCTTTATTTGATGGATGAAAAGAGTATTACATGTTTTGGGACCACGTCCCTCTCAGAGAAAAAAAAAAGAAAAGAAAAAGAAAACAGGAACAAAACCAGAAAAAGGCCGACTACAGCTCGGCATCACACAGTTCCAAGAGGCGGCTTCTCACCAAGGCAATACCCCCCTCGAGCCTCTGCCTAGCCCGGCGCTCAGCCTCCTGAGATAACTGCTCCCCATTATCCAGGTCCATGAGTGCCCGACAGTCATCTTCCAACTTCTTCAGAGCCGCTTCCAAGTCAGCCGAAGCTTTATTGACATTATCAGCTTCCTGGATAATCAGCCCTCTGTTCATCCGGGCAGCCTCGAGCTCAGACTCAAAGAAAGATAGCTTCCTCTGAAGCTCAAGAATCTGTTCCCGCGTGTCAGTAATCCGGCGAGAGGTAATGGCTTCTCGAGCTGTAACATCCTCACTCTCATGGCTCAATTGATCATATCGACCAGACAAGGTACGAAGATCCTTCAGTATGGCTGGCCAAGTCTTATCCTAAGCAGCCTTTACCTTCTCTATAGCAGCTGCGAGAGAGTCGCGCTCCCGATCAATAGCAGCAGACAGATCAACCTGCCGTAATGCTTGAAGCTGGGCCACCAATTGATCAATCTCCAGCAATTTTGATTCCAGAAGTGCGGCCACCCCTGCCCCACCAGGAAGGGCCTTAAGGATATCGATTTGATCCTGGGCGCATTGTCGGGCCAAGACGAAAGAGGTCCCTCTGTCCACGGCAACTTCTATCCCCATTTTTAGGTGACGATGAAAGCTATCAACCACGTCTTGTAAAGATTCGTCCAGGACCTCTGTCGAGGACGGCATCAGAGGGAGCGTGGCCGGCAGTACCGAAGGAGCGGTGCTAGAACTGGCCACCAGGGGGGCGACCTCCGAATAAAATAATGCACGGATAGCAGCCAACTCTTCCTCTGCCACCCGAAGAGCCCGGACGCTTGGCAGGGCGGAAAGGTCGACTCTCTGGGCCACCCGAGCAGAGGAAGACGCAAGGACCATTGTCCCCTGCCCCGATTGTCCCATCACCAGACTCGCTGAACTCGAGCCCGCAAGAGAATCATCAAGGTAAGCCGGAGGGGGAGGAGGTACGCCCCTCTCCTCCAGTGCCCCTTCGACAGAGCATGTTTCAACAAGGTTCGTCCTCGGCACGGGAGGGGCAGGACCTGCACGTCCACGGCAATGATCAATCGAGGTGACCCAAAGGATGTGGTCATAAAGCAAATAGGCTTCCTCGCAAGTTAAGATTTGGCTTATCTTACCGGGAGAGGAGCATCGAGGCTGCAGCTCGTTCGCAGCTGGTAGGGTCTCCTCACCTGCAATCGCCAAATTAAAACTGGCCAGATCCCCCGACCCGGCCACCCCAGGGAGAGGGGCAATCAGATCAGCATCATCTGGACGAAATTCAGCAATTTTAGGGACAGGCTTACCGGAGCCCCCGTCATTACGAGTCACTATCTCGGCCACTCGAGAGTCCTCTTCTTCTGACGCCTACAAGAGGGAAGGAAGACGATTAAAATCAAAGCTAAAAGAAAGGAAGGACCGGTAGCAACTTATTTACCTCTAAGGTAGCGTCGATTTCTTTGCCTCTTTCCTTTATAGTTAGCCCGCGGTGTCTGGTTGCAGCTAGTTTCTGAGAGCGGGGAATGCCGACGATAGGAGAAAGTCGCCTGCTACGCTTTCGTACAACACCAGGTGCAACAGACGACTGATCAACCACTATCTCATCTGGCAAAATAGGTGGCTGATCCGTCCCCGCGTCTGCCACCGGAAGGGAAAAGTCATCTCCATCAGGCTCATCGTCTTCGTCATCTGCAGCATCAGAGTCCAAATCCGGCACCTCGACTCTGTTCTTCCTCTTCCTCGTCTTGGCCCCCTGGGAACCCTCATCCAGGTCGGTACCAACAATAAAACTGGTACATGGGTTAAAATCGACAGGGGGCTTATTCGCCATGACGTGGTACATGTCACGCCCCGATTCATAGAGTCATTTATTCACATATTTTATCTCTTGGAATCGATCGTCCTCGCTTGGGCGTGATGCCGTACAAGTCTGGTATTGCACTTGTACAAGGCAAAGATGGTACATACTCGATTATTCTTCAAATAGGAACACATCGCAGCGGCAGAAGCAGATAAATTGAATTTAGTGAGGACAATCTTTCTTATTGAATAGAAGTACATCACTTCTTTATAGCAGCGGAGAAAAAGAGTAACTTAAAGCCACACAGAGATATATAGAACTTTATTCTCTTTATTGATAGTTGAAGGAGAGTACAAGACTTGTATTGAAGTACAATGATTACAGCACATCTCTCTTTACATTGGAAACCAACTGAACAATGCTATACAGCTTACATTTGATATTTGGATACAATGGATGACAACTCGATATACCGACTTGGCTTACAATCTCAATGGTACAACTGATTACAATGTTCCATACATTATGCCCTTTATAAACAGAAGACATCATCTTGTGCAAGGAGAGCTTCTGTATGCCCAACAAATCTTCGATGCCGCGGGACCAATCCAGCTAAACTTCGTGTGTAGAACATTCCAAGCACAAGCACCTGCCCACAAAACGTGGGTCAGCACATCATCTATGTACTGGCGAGCAGAATCCAACCCACTCGCATAAACCAACATTTAAGTGGTCATTTAAGCATGCATTTATTAGAGTGATCTTTCTATTTGGGGCCTAGCATCAGTTTACAGTTCATGGGCAATAATCAAAGTGAAGCATGTAAACATATTCTTAGTAGCATTCATGTGGACATATCATTTATCATTCTTGGTGTTATCATGAAAAGGCATCATTGAGGCATACTAGGTGTTATCATGAAAAGGCATCATTGAGGCATCGTTAATATTAACAATTTAAGCATGTTATAACAGTTCTCACTTCAAGCATCACTTAGCATGTATGTTGGGTTGAGCAATGATTATAGCAAGGCATCTTTCTAACATACTAAATGGAACATGTTAAGCAGGCAAGTTAAACCAACTTATACAATATCACAATTATGTGATTTCTTACCGATAGCCGACTCCTCGTACCTGTATCAATTACAGGTTATCTGATATACTTACTCTGCCTGCACAAAACATTCATTAGCATGCATCCTGACTACATGGTCACTGGTGTTGTTAAACCATATGGACTCTTCTCATTTCATTTCATTTTAAGATAATGCGGTCAGCATAGTAGGTGGCGAGCCTCTATGCCACCCCGCCTTATCCGTGCTCCCATAGCACTCATCATTATTTCCTCCTAGGCCGAATCGGTCCCCAGGGCCCTAGGAACCGTTCGAGGAAATTATTACTCAAACCTTGTATACAAGTTGTCCATGACCATGCGAATGCGTGTCCGACTCGATTGTGAACAAAATTGCATGGTAAAATGTATTAAGGAAAGTAAAGGCAACAGTGCATCATTAGTCATATTTAATGACTTATTCATTTCATCATTTCCATCATTTCATTCGGTGATCTCAACGATCCCAGCTTTATCATTTCTTATTCATTACTTCATTTCAAAGTATCTCATATCATTCCTTTCTTAAGAGGAATGTAACATTCATTCATTTCATGGGGACATTTATTCATTCCTAACTTTCTTATAAGGGACATGCAGCATTTCATATTCTTGCAACAGATATACAGAGAGTACATGATTCTAGTGTTTCATTCAGTTCATTGATTCAATAGCATAGCCAGTTCATTTCTTATTCTATCATTCATAAGGCATCTCATTATTCAAGTGTCTACTTGTTCCAGCAGTGTTAAGCATAAGGGGCAATATTATCAATTCATTCTCAGGCAGCGAATCATATTAACAGTTCAATGTGTTGTACATTTCAATAATTCTCAACAAAAGCATCTCTATTATTCAGCAACTAACATAAGGGACATTTAGGGGCAGTTCATAGCATTTCAATACTTCATCTATTAAGCATGAAGGAGTAAGGAGGAGGAAGGACAGTTCCACTCACCCAAAATTCCACTAAGCGTAGCTCCACCAGCGAGCCACGTTCCAATATCCATTCCGTCTAGCCAGCTAAGAGAGACTGCATCAGTCTCAATTCTCCTGATTCCCAACATAAGTCATGGTCCAATATTCTGATCCCATCCAATAAGCCAACCAAATGCCTCGTGCGGAGCGGGGCATTACATAATATACCACTCAGAAAAAGTTTCGTCCTCGAAACTTAAGGAAACAAGTCTTCTACAAGATTCACTTAATCACCATGAGTTTACTCATTCAGCTTCAAATCAATATTCATTTCAGCCCACTCGGTCATTTCAAAATATCTATCCAACTGTACCATTTAAATCCATCAACGATTCGATCTGTCTATCTCTTTTTCAATTACTTGTAACTTCTTATTGATTCGCCAACATTTTCCTTACATTTCTATTTCAGTCGCAACATATCACTTCGTTTGGATCCATACACATATTTTAGGCGTCCCTAAAACATATGCATTTCAGCCAAAGTCCGTGCTAGTACGATAAATTCTTCCCATAATGTTATCTCAGTCACAACCAATCACTTCTGCTGGATCCATACACATATTTTAGGCATCCCCAAAACATATGTACTTCAGCCAACTTCCATGTTAGTGCGATTCGATCAGCCACAATATAATTCTCTTTTCTAAATCCAACTTAGCATCCTTTCAATTGACTTATTGCTTTATTCACTTTGCCACAATCACTATCTTCCAGGCCACCACTTAACATCAGGGACAATCTCCATCCAAACATAACATTTCTAACATTCGATCAAGGGTCTAACTTAGAGCCAATCATATCAAGGTTTCACAACGACAATCATTTTCCTTCCCAAATCCAACAACATTTTTTTCACCGAGGCAATTCATCTTTTCTAAAAGATACAATCCGAAGTCACCCACTATCGATTACCCGAATCAGGGTATAATTCTATGCAACAGTCAAGGTTAACTTAGCTACCCGACTATAGGTACACTCAAGCCTTACCTTACGATTGCAATTCCCACTTATGGCCGACATATAATCCTCAATGGTCAAACATCTCTTAAGGCTCAAGTTGAAGCATACATTCCCTTAGGTTAATACTCATTAGCACCATCTCTCATTCAATGCCACAAGGTTATTCTATGGGTCTCCAATGGTCACCTATTATTCAATCAATCTCTAAGGTTAGCTACACTGACAGCTAAACTTAATCATTCAGGTGACTTCCCTAGAGTGGACGGCTACTAGGGTTATACTAGTTTCTGTTTCTTAGGGCCAACAAGCAACCAACAGTTCTAAGGAACTCTACCCAAACCTATGGGTTTTAACTCTGTCTGAATAACTAATCGCCAATTGGGCTAAGCCAGCAATTGGTAAATCAACAACTGGTCGCTAGGGTCAAGTCTATCTATTCAGGGTCTTCCTCAAGGAAATAATTCCCACAGAGGCTCATTCTAGACTTACCCAACAATCGACTAAGATCGATCTATCAACATTACGTTAAATTCCAAATCCGACATACGATCTTCATCGTTCTAATAATCCATCAAGTAAATTTCCAATGATTCAATTTCTATTCCAATTCCTTTATACTCACACAAACCCATAAGCCAATGCTAACTATTCAAGGGTCATCGATTCCGATAGTTTAACATAACTATGGAATCATACTATTCGGTCTGTATGACAGAGTCAACCCACTAAGTCATAAGCCAACAATCTATATCCCAACCAACAATCACCTATACCGACATTATCCAACATGTTTACAATTTCTCGTGTCCATTTGTTTCTCAATCATCAAACTATCTTACGGCATTCTTAATCTCATGCAGTAATGGTCAAGTAGTTCATCCCATTCAATCCGACAATTTATGTAACACTTAACCATCCCTTAGGCAACAACAGTATTCTGAGTCACTACTTGTTATTTTTCTAGTGCAATTCAATTCCTCAGCATACATGCACATAGGCAACGACTATCCTTTGGTGATCTAGATGGGTTAACATCTATTACACCTTAGGGTCAAGGCACAAAACTCTAATATTCCTTTGATTTACCGACAATATTTTCAAACTTTCAGCTTGGCAACCAACTTTGTATTAGCAACATTTGATTTACATTCAACCAATCGAAGTCAACATTCAGATGTTCTAAGCCACAATATTCTCTATCCAAGTCTATTTACCCATAGCATACTAACTGTCTTTCTAGCTCGAGTCATCACTCGACTAAACAATTTCTAACCCAGCCAACCGTTATCATTTCTACAATCTCGCTACCCAACATAGCATCACTGTCAGGGGACACTCGAGTCATCTAGCACAATATATGACTCCCAGCTAAGTCTCGGCACTACCCAGTACCCACAGATAGTCTCATTGCTATTCTATGGAAAGGTCAACATACATCTCGTTCTGAGGTGGTAGAGGCAATATACCACTCAGAAACGAAGCCATCCTTAAACAATACCAACTCAATCTATTCCGGACATTCATGATCTTATAATGATCATAATACTTAACCAACATCTCGGGGTCTCAATATCACAAGCCAACATTCTTAGGGTCTAGAAAGCAGTAGCCAGCACGCATGAGTCAATTCACCAATTCTGTTGAACTCATCCATCAATTATTTCATTCCCAACTCTTTCTGCATCACATGCAATTCTCAACTTGTTACAGCATACCCAGCCACTTTTCTATATTCCCACATTTCTAACAACATTCACAATATAGCATACTATGGCATCGAGTCATTGTTGGGTTATTTGTGTCCAAACCAACAACAATCATTCTTTCAGGGGCATCACAATGTATATAGACTTATTGTATGGAACATCCAGTGAGCAGCCAAGAGGGTCAATGATCTTTCAGACACGAACAACATAGGATGATTACAGAACAACAACAATATAATCGCGGAAGCAATCTTTGATTTAATCGCGGAAGCAACGTTGAGTGATCGCGGAAGCAACTTTGGTCACTCATCGATGCAACTTTGATTTTGAAACGAACCAAAGAAGAGACCAAGGACGTAAAGCCGTGCTCTGATACCAATTTGTCACGCCCCGATTCATAGAGTCATTTATTCACATATTTTATCTCTTGGAATCGATCGTCCTCGCTTGGGCGTGATGCCGTACAAGTCTGGTATTGCACTTGTACAAGGCAAAGATGGTACATACTCGATTATTCTTCAAATAGGAACACATCGCAGCGGCAGAAGCAGATAAATTGAATTTAGTGAGGACAATCTTTCTTATTGAATAGAAGTACATCACTTCTTTATAGCAGCGGAGAAAAAGAGTAACTTAAAGCCACACAGAGATATATAGAACTTTATTCTCTTTATTGATAGTTGAAGGAGAGTACAAGACTTGTATTGAAGTACAATGATTACAGCACATCTCTCTTTACATTGGAAACCAACTGAACAATGCTATACAGCTTACATTTGATATTTGGATACAATGGATGACAACTCGATATACCGACTTGGCTTACAATCTCAATGGTACAACTGATTACAATGTTCCATACATTATGCCCTTTATAAACAGAAGACATCATCTTGTGCAAGGAGAGCTTCTGTATGCCCAACAAATCTTCGATGCCGCGGGACCAATCCAGCTAAACTTCGTGTGTAGAACATTCCAAGCACAAGCACCTGCCCACAAAACGTGGGTCAGCACATCATCTATGTACTGGCGAGCAGAATCCAACCCACTCGCATAAACCAACATTTAAGTGGTCATTTAAGCATGCATTTATTAGAGTGATCTTTCTATTTGGGGCCTAGCATCAGTTTACAGTTCATGGGCAATAATCAAAGTGAAGCATGTAAACATATTCTTAGTAGCATTCATGTGGACATATCATTTATCATTCTTGGTGTTATCATGAAAAGGCATCATTGAGGCATACTAGGTGTTATCATGAAAAGGCATCATTGAGGCATCGTTAATATTAACAATTTAAGCATGTTATAACAGTTCTCACTTCAAGCATCACTTAGCATGTATGTTGGGTTGAGCAATGATTATAGCAAGGCATCTTTCTAACATACTAAATGGAACATGTTAAGCAGGCAAGTTAAACCAACTTATACAATATCACAATTATGTGATTTCTTACCGATAGCCGACTCCTCGTACCTGTATCAATTACAGGTTATCTGATATACTTACTCTGCCTGCACAAAACATTCATTAGCATGCATCCTGACTACATGGTCACTGGTGTTGTTAAACCATATGGACTCTTCTCATTTCATTTCATTTTAAGATAATGCGGTCAGCATAGTAGGTGGCGAGCCTCTATGCCACCCCGCCTTATCCGTGCTCCCATAGCACTCATCATTATTTCCTCCTAGGCCGAATCGGTCCCCAGGGCCCTAGGAACCGTTCGAGGAAATTATTACTCAAACCTTGTATACAAGTTGTCCATGACCATGCGAATGCGTGTCCGACTCGATTGTGAACAAAATTGCATGGTAAAATGTATTAAGGAAAGTAAAGGCAACAGTGCATCATTAGTCATATTTAATGACTTATTCATTTCATCATTTCCATCATTTCATTCGGTGATCTCAACGATCCCAGCTTTATCATTTCTTATTCATTACTTCATTTCAAAGTATCTCATATCATTCCTTTCTTAAGAGGAATGTAACATTCATTCATTTCATGGGGACATTTATTCATTCCTAACTTTCTTATAAGGGACATGCAGCATTTCATATTCTTACAACAGATATACAGAGAGTACATGATTCTAGTGTTTCATTCAGTTCATTGATTCAATAGCATAGCCAGTTCATTTCTTATTCTATCATTCATAAGGCATCTCATTATTCAAGTGTCTACTTGTTCCAGCAGTGTTAAGCATAAGGGGCAATATTATCAATTCATTCTCAGGCAGCGAATCATATTAACAGTTCAATGTGTTGTACATTTCAATAATTCTCAACAAAAGCATCTCTATTATTCAGCAACTAACATAAGGGACATTTAGGGGCAGTTCATAGCATTTCAATACTTCATCTATTAAGCATGAAGGAGTAAGGAGGAGGAAGGACAGTTCCACTCACCCAAAATTCCACTAAGCGTAGCTCCACCAGCGAGCCACGTTCCAATATCCATTCCGTCTAGCCAGCTAAGAGAAACTGCATCAGTCTCAATTCTCCTGATTCCCAACATAAGTCATGGTCCAATATTCTGATCCCATCCAATAAGCCAACCAAATGCCTCGTGCGGAGCGGGGCATTACAGTACAAAGCCGCCATATACAAAATATCTACTGACGCCTGGATAGCGGGGACAGAGAAAACAGCACGGGTATGGAATGTATCATAGTAATGCCAGGCCCGAATGCCGTCTAGAAGACTACCTTCAAAGCCCAGACAAGAGCTGGGTCTGTCTAAAAAAAGCTGACTATACCCAAATTGCCGGGCGAACCTACTAGGCAGATAGGGTTCCAGAAAGACAGTGTTACGATTGCGATACACCAGATGAGAGGGGCGGATATTTCGCAGCCATAGAAGCATCTGGCCGTCCAGAAGTTGAGGAGGCCCAATACCGTCAAGATGGACAGCCGCCACTTTTTCACCAGTAAAACGAGGGACAGACGCGAAAATGTTGTACATGTCTGCCCTCGCCAGTGCCATCCGGTAAGCACGTATGGTCTCGAATTCCCAAGACTCATTATGATAGCGGAAGTTAAAGGCGTCATCATCAGTAATGCCGTCTTCAGAGCCCGGTCTCATCAAAGACGGATAATGTATCAACAGCCTTCCCATCAAATAATGATAGGGCAGCTCGGTCCGTTCAAAATCTTTTGTCACCTCACGAGCAATGACCTTGGATGTGAAAGTACGAAGGCCGCGATGTATGCTGCATACCATGGCCGGGAGAAGAGCTAGCCGGACTCGCGAAACTAACTTTACAGCCGGAAGGATGAAATTGCGACTAATCCTCTCGATAGAACCTGCTCCGCCCGAGACTACACAGTTTCGCAGCCATATCATTAAGAATCCCGCCAGGAGCGCCTTCTCCGACAATTCGTGAGTATCATGATAAAAATAGCTAAAAGAATCGGTCCTGCTCCCGAATGTATCACTAGTGGTGGTCGTTCTCTTAGCTGACGACACTAAGGCTTCAACCGCCTTCCGGAACCGAGGACGTCGGGAAGTAATTTGACCGGAGGCATCTGTCGGGAAGAGATAGCGTACCCAGTCCTTGGTGTGGAGAGTATGCCCTTCCGAGCTACTCTCCTTTTTGGCTATCTGATGACATGTGCTATAGTGGCACAATATCTCTTGGTAAAGAGCTACGAAGCCTGGATATTGTCTTTCTAAATCTTCAAACTCCTCGTTCGTAGGAGTATACGCCTCAAAAGCTTCGTCCCCCAAAGGAAGCTTGGAGACCGCGTGCATTTCGTGGAGCGCAAGTCCCATCTCTCCCACGGGTGTATAGAAGGTCCCCGTCCGGCGGTTATACATCTCCAGCAGAGACATAAATAATCTTTTGTTTATGGACAAGCCCTGGCTGGTGCCCCGAATAGCATGGTAAAGACCAATCTCGCACAGAAAGGCCTCATACTTTTGTAAAATCCACGCAGATAGACTGGTCCACGAGGGAACCGGATGTACCCAGCTGGGGAGCATCAACCGTCCAATGGGATAGGATCCCTTCCGGGCAAGTTGATTCATAAAAGTGTCGGCGGTAGAAAATGTAAAATTGGGACCCGATACATTCAAGAACGTACCCGGGCCCAACTCCATTACAGAACAGCTGGTGTGCACCTTGCCCACACACACCGACTTCAGGCTATTATTATAATGGATGTCTCCCACGAACATCCCACTTTGGGTAGGAGTTAAAGAACCTTCCATCTTTCAGTCCAGTGGGAGCAAGTTGAACCGGGATAAAGGGAAGTGACGCTCCATCTGGGGAATGCGAATCGCCATTCCGTTAAAAACAAAACCCCAGTTCTCTGATACCTCCAGAAGCTGACTGTTCTTCACAGTCAAGGCGTCTCCAAAGAAGAATGCGGGCTTCAAGTACTCCCTTTCTAACTTCCCCGAGTTCATCATAGCATTAAGAAAATAGAAAGGCTGATTCTTGAGGGCATTCGATCTCGCCGGGGGCTCGTCACTCGGAAATTGGTCAGCCATGTATTGGACTATATGGTCATACCTATAGCCCAGAGCAGCTTGGGCGCTGCCTACCAGGAGCTCTCCAGCAGCATTAACCGGTAAATTCACTAAGGAGAAGACAGGAAAAGATAAATTAGAAGGATGGACAAAAAGGAACTAATGGGTGCTTTCGAGCTCATGCGGCTCCAACTCAACAAAGCCTCATACAGATCAGGAAAACACTTATGCGGCTCTAGTTCCCTAAATCCTCATGCGGCTCAGGAGAACACTTATGTGGCTCTAGTTCACTGAAGCCTCATGCGGGTCAGAGGAACGCTTATGCAACTCCAACTTACAGGAGCCTCATGCGGCTCAAGCTCAACAGAACATCCATGCGACTTCGTGTAGCTCATGCGGCTTTGTTGGCAAAGTGCGTATGCAGCCACAGCAGCTATTTCTATGCGGCTCGCGGATCGACCATAGGACGAACATACGACTCACATGAAAATAAAGGCTCGTGCATAAAGCATGCGACGTAGCCATAGCTGTTAGGGTTCTCCGAAACCACAAAAAAGAAAAACAAATCCTTACCAGCAATAGGGGGATGAACGTCAGGGTGAGCTGCGGGTACGACGGCCTGCGGAGGAACGGCCGCGGTTGAAGTAGAGGCAGTCTTCTTCGACGAAGATTCTGTTTTCTTCCCTTTAGCCGCAACGGTCTTCTTGGGAGCCATTGGCAATTAAGAAAGGAGATGGCAATGGAGTTAGGAAATTTTGAAGTGAAAGAGAAAGTAAAGAAGCTTTCTCTCTCAAACTCTTCCTATTTATAGGAAGACAAGAGAGGAGAGAACATGTAGATTGATAACCGCCTCGAAAAAGACGAAACTGACTCCTCGGATTTCGTCCCCTCTCTCATAAAGGAGATTCACCCAGAGCATAAAATCCAAAAGATTTAATGAGCCGACCCTTGGGATCTCCCCTAAAAAATGGCACTAAAACAAGTTCGAGGCAGTTAATGACCCGCACACGAGGCAAAGAATCCCTGCGGCTTAGTCATCCATGCGACCGAGTTATCTATGCGGCCGAAACATTCATGCGGCCGAAACATCCATACGGCCGAGACATCATATGCGGCCAGAAGAATACACAACCATGCTTCTTATTCAAAGTATTTTAATTTTGTAAATTGAAAACTTTGAAGGGGGTCTTGTAGAAGCATGGAAAATAATAATAAAGAAAGAGCCATGCGGCCAGAAAATACCATACGGCTCAGAAAGCCCATGCGGCTCAGAGGACCCATGCGGCTCACCGCATCCATGCGGCTCTGTGATCTCCATATGGCTCAGAGAGGCGCCACGTAGCATACAAGCAACTCTTTCCCTACTGCATTAATTGCCTCGACGGCTGACAGCTCTGACAAGACGACAGCCCTGACACAAAAGATATAATTATGACCCTGTCATAATGACAGACTCCTAGGGAAACGAAGGAAGATCTCTGACATAATCCCCCGAGATCTAGAAAATGCCATACAGCCTAGGCACGTGGACAGTCATATGCGGCTCGAGCGGAGACCTCCCATGCGACTCAGGCCAAAGTTACCCTATGCGGCCTAGATCGAGACAGCCCTATGCAGCTCGAGCAGACGCTCCCACCATGCGGCTCAAGATGATCATCTCCATGCGGCTCACGAAGGGGTTATTCGTTATGCGGTCACCTACGTCCATGCGGTCCAGAGTATTATGTGATTCGAAGGTTCGGGGGCCACTCCCTTAACAGTCTTAACACGTGGCCGGGTTTATGCGGCTCAATCTTCATGCGGCTTAGATTCCCTCAGTAGCTCCCAGGACACGTGTCATAAAGCCAATCAATTTTCCAGATTTACTGCAATCAAAGATTGGGTCAAATCCCAATAATCTGGGATACGTGGCAGAAGAATGAATTAAACTTATTCATTCAGATTCGCAGACATCAGCGGATCATCATAAGGGAGATTTATTCCAATCAGTATTAATTACTGAGAGGATTTGGCACAATCTACATTAATGGCCTAGATTCATTACACTCAAAACTAATGGCCCAGATTGATCAATCAACAGGCCGCCGCCACTTTAAGGGACAATCATTGTAAACCCTAATGATGTCCCCCCATTCTTATAAATAGCAGGGTGCCATTCCCTTATAAAAAAGACACACAGACATATACAGAGACACACACAGAGATAGAGAGAGACAGAGATAGACAGAGATCGATGCGCATAGAGAGCCAGAGAGCCTGAAGAGAGAGCATTTCTTCATCAACGCCCAGCAGTTCTTCTACAGAGCCAAAGCTGCACCCGATCGTCCAAGGAGTAAGGCAGAGCTGCCGTCGCTTTTCCGAGCCTCTATCGTCACCCTCCAGAATCTAAAATAAACAATTGTACTTAGACTGCTGTACCTAGGTTTTCGTCCCTAGGCTTTCTTTGTACAAGCGAGTTTGTAACGTGAAGTAAAAGTCCAGTCCTCCGATAATTGTTCTGCTCTTTTATATTTCATGGCAAACAGCATGTATCACCCTTTTATAAGTCCTTGGTAATCTATAGGCCAATATATATGGAAACTTCCAATATGTATCAATCATATATTTAATAGAAATCCAATCATAATTGGCTTGCCATAATTGGAAGCCCAATTATATAGAAAGCTACTATATGAAGGGTCCAATCATAAATATATGATCAAAGTAAATATGGAAATCTAATCATATATTTCCTTACCATATATGTTCTAAAATAGGATCCATGCACTCCCCGAGCTCCTCCGACACACGAATGGCGCTCGTCGCTCTCCGGGGTATTCTCCACATAGGTTGGAAACCCCACCCACTCCAACATTTTTTTCCCTTCACAACTAGGTGGAGGAACTCGTCATCCTGATGATCTGCCTACAATACTAAAACTTCCCTCTTGGTTGAACTTTCGTGAGCATGTCCGCTCTATTGTCATCAGTATGAACCTTCTCAAGCTTTGCGTCCTTCTTCTCAACTATATCTCGTATCCAATGATACCGAGTCTCGATATGCTTGGATAGGCTATGAAAGGTCTAATTCTTCACAAAGAGAATAGCACTCTGATTGTCGCAAAGCAAAGTATACTACTCTTGCTTCAGCCCTATTTTCTGTAACAACTTTTTCATCCACAACAACTCCTTTTAAGCCTCCGTCGCCGTAATGTACTCTGCCTCTGTCGTCGACAAGGCAATACACTTCTGCAACCGCGACTGCCACGATACCGCTCCTCCAACAAACATCATTACATAGCCCGAAGTCGATCGCCTCGTGTCTACATCTCCAGCCATATCAGCGTCGGTATACCCAACCAGCTTTGGCTCATCACCACCGAAAGAAAGTCTCCAATTAGCAGTACCCTGAAGGTATCGTAGAATCTACTTGACCGCACTCCAATGTACCCTTCTCGGATTTGAAAGGTACCTGCTAACTATGCCAACTACATGAGCGATGTCTGGCCTCGTACACACCATAGCATACATAAGGCTTCCCATAGCTGAGGCATATGGAACCCGCTCCATATCTTATTTTTTGTCCTCGGTAGATGGATACTGCTCCTCAGTGAACTTAAAATGAGCCGCAATGGGGCAACTCACTTTCTTCGATCCGTCTATCTCGAAACGATGAAGTACCCGTTGAATGTACTTCTTTTGGGACAAGTATAGCAGCATGGACTCTCTCTCTCGGCTGATCTTCATCCCAAGAATAGTTTTTGCTGCACCAAAATCCTTCATAGAGAAGGTCGCGCCCAGTTGGCGCTTCAACTCCGCTATCATAGTAGCATTTTGACCCACTAATAGCATGTCATCAACATAGAGCAATAAAATGATGAAATTATCCTCGGCAAAGTACCTCACAAATACACAATGGTCTGACGTCGTCCGTGCTTAACTATGCTCCTCCATAAACGACTCGAACTTTCTGTACCACTGCCCCGGAGCCTGCTTCAGACCATACAAGCTCTTCCTCAACCGGCAGACCAAATGTGACTTGCCCTTCTCACAGAATCCCTCTGGCTGCTCCATGTATAGCTCCTCCTCAAGATTACCGTCGAAGAATGTCGTCTTCACGTCCATCTGCTCGACCTCCATGTCGAAACTGGCTGCCAATGCTAGCACCACCCGAATAGACGACTGCTTGATGACTGGCAAAAAGATCTCATCATAATCTATGCCTTTCCGCTGACCGTAGCCATTAACTACTAGCCTCGCTTTGTATCAAGGACGAGTAGCATCATCTGTCTGCTTCACTCTAAATACCCATCGATTCTTTAAAGCCTTCTTTCCCTTTGGCAACCGTCCCAGCTCATAAGTGGAATTAGAGTGTAAGGAACTCATCTCCTCCTGCATAGTCTGCATCCACTTCTGTCTGTGTTCGTCTTCCATAGCCTCTGTAAAGCTTTTGGGTTCTCTTCTGTCAGTTAGTAGCACATAATCACCCAGTGAGTATCTCGTAGATGGTCGACGATCTCTATCGCTCATTCTCAGTGGAGCCACTGGTGCTGGCTGTATACCAACAGTCTTCTCCCCTTCAGGAACTGCCTCTTCAGTATGCTCGTCCTCCAGAGGGACACCCTGACCACCATCAGCAGGCTGATGATCAATGTTGGGAGCAACTCCAAGTACTGGCTCCCCCATAACTGGATCCTCTGCGATGTCCTCTGGAAACTGCTCGAAGCAAAATAACTCTAACTCAGGCAATTGTTCGGCCTCAGAAGGTGTCTCACACTACCAAAATATGTCGAGTTAGCGACGGCTAGATCCGTCGCCCATTCGTCGGCAATTAGTATTAGCGACCGATTACTGACGGATCTTGGTGAAAATAATCCGTCGACAATCAGCTCATCGCTAATAAAGATGCGTCGCTAAGTAGTCGAAGAGCGACGGAATAGCGACGGCTTTTCATCGTCATAATACGATACATTAGCGATGACTTTCCGACAGGCTTTCGTCCATTTCAAGTATTAAATACTTAACTGTGTAGACGCTAGCGACGGATAGTCCATCGGTAAACCGTCGTAACAGTGTATCAGAGGGTATCATTCTGTCGCTAGTCCGTCGATAGCCGTCGCTAACAAAGGACGGATTAGCGACGGAATACTAACGGATTATCCGTCGACCATATTCTGGAAATACTTGACATTTCTAGAACTATGGCGACGGATAAATCGTCGCGACTCCGTCGCTACGCGGTCGACACAGCGAATAATTAGTGGCTGATTATCCGTCGCCATGGTTCCGGATATGTCATGCATTTCCAGAACCTTGGCGACGGATGTTCCATCGCTATTCCGTCGAACTATATACCACTAGAACCTTGCCGACGGATATTTCGTCGACCACCCGTCTCTCACTGGAAACAATTTCAAATCTCCAGTTAGCGACGGAAATTTCGTCAAAAAGTAGTCGAAAACTAAAAATATCCGTAGCTAACCGGTCACTAGTCTGTCGCTAACTGAGATTTTTTTGAAAAAAAATTGCAGCACTTTCCCTGTTCACAAAAATATGCATAAACCAAACCAATATATAATGCACACCAATTATTCAACAATTACATAGACCAAATATATAATGCACACCAATTATCCAAAAATTACATAGACCAAATATGCACATACGAATTTAATGCACACCAATTATCCAAGAATCACATAGACCAAACCAAATTAATATAAAATAGAAATCAATTATCCTGAAATCATAAACTAATATCCGTCGTTATAATCCGATCATAGCACAAATATTTCAAAATTCCCACAAATATTTCAAATTTTCTTAATTACAATACTTTAAGGAGGAGGAGGAGTTCGATTGTCCGGTGGTGGTAATCCCTGCTACGACCGACGAATATACTGTTCCACTAGGTACGGCGGCAAGTCGTCGTAGACACTGCTCGAAAGTCGGCATAGCTGCTCTGGCGACATGAGATCAAGGAGTGTCATCACAGTCGGAGGCGGTACCAGAGTGGCTGGAGGGTTGAAAGAAAGATGACCCATGGAAGAAGGACCGGCACCAGCAGTTGACGGACCGACACCAGTAGAAGATGGACCGACACCAGCAGCAGACGGACCGGCAGCAGTAGACGGAGGCAAAAAGTACATGGCAATTTGCTCCCGCAAGGACGACACCGTCTCGTGCAGCTGCGTAAGCTGCGACCTAACATCATCGTCTGCCGGGGCTACGGGAGGAGGCGGTGTCGGTGGAAATCTCTGAGTCGCCATGTGCAACGGCCCTAGGGAGTCGACTCCGTACATGAGCCCTTTCTTAAAGTCGCCAACGGTATCTACGAACAAGTCGTTACGAGCGGCCAAAGAAGAGGGCGTCCGGACGGGCGTCGTTTCACCGACATCCTCGGTGTCAATTAACTGAGCCCGACTATGGGCCTCACGATACGCAGCCTATCAAATGAATGTATTTTTATTATAAGATTTACCTAAGTTGTAATCTAAATCCTATGTTTCACTAAGCTAAGTGTGAATCCTAAGTTTACCTAAGTTATAGTCCGAATACTTTTAATTCTAACGTAAATCTCATAAACATAAGTACTTACATCAGTCTCCTTGGCCCTCTCGTCGACGAAGCTCCCGTCCTTCCGTCTCTTGTGCGTATGCTGGAACACGTCGTGCATGGTGACCGATTATGGCGTCCTTTCCTCCTTCATCGCCCGTTGGGTCTGCATACGAAATTTCTGTAGAACTTAATTAACTCCGTATATTAATAATACCTAATTTGTTAGTGAAATGAATTTACGGTATCTCACCATCGTTGCGTGGGGCCTTGATCCCCCCGTATGAAGCCCCGCGGCCCGTCGGTTCACCTTCGCCTTCTCCGATTTCTCCTTGTACGCAGGAGTATTCATCATATCTAAGAGGTCCTTGTAGAAGCATGAAAAAGAAGGGATCTTTCTTTTAATCCCACATCGGAAAGGAGAAGAAGGGAGGCCTCATTCCACTCTATATATAGAGACCTCTTGCCTCCTTTGAAAATAGACCAAGATAAAAAAAAGAAGAGGGAGCCCATTATCCAGGGAGCCCGTTCGAGCCACAAAAGTTGCAGTATTCTTCTGGGTTGGCTACAAGTTCTTCACTCGCTGTCATGGCGAGGATAATTTGGACTCTGAGTACTATGCGCCCCACGGGCTAGTACGAAGAAGTCCAAGGCGGCACAGGCCATGCGCCTCAAACGTGCTATGCCAGCAGTAAACCAGAAGCATACGCTCACAATCATGCGCGCTGCTGATGGTAAGCTGTACAAGGTCGACTCGGGTGCTGCGGCGCCAGAAACGAGCCGACCTTCAAAGTCCTTGTCTCACTTGGGCGCATCTATTGCGTTCACAACCAAGTCGAGCAAGGCAAACCCAGTGGTCTTGAACTCCCGCACCTCCTCTGGTTGTGCGTTTGAGGTTCGTTCAAGTCACTTCAAATGCTGTGGTTCCCCCACTACTGATCGTGATGCCTGCTTGGTATTAGATCAGGGGGCGCAGCACTCACTTGACCACCCCGGCACTTGGCTTTGCCATGCGCCTGAAGGGGGTACGAAGGTGGCACTCTCACTTGACCACCCCGACGCTTGGCCTTGCCATGCGTCTGAAGGGGGTACGAAGGTGGCACTCTCCCCCAACGATCTGTGCAACGTGATCACTCACAAGCGCCGATCAGGAGAGCCGACCAATAAGCATAATATGCCCCTCACAGGGCACACTTGTGCTACGGTCGTCATCAACTGCTGCTACCGCAAGACAGTGGCTCCACCACCAAGGCAGTCTGTGTTCCAACAGTTGCAACATGCTGTACATGTCTTCCAGCGCATCACTCTGCCCCGTCAGAGTGAATTACTTCTTCGTCAACGTACAGGTGCATCTACCAGCCTGGGGCTATTATCTTCTGAAGGCGTTCACCGTCAAAGCTTCTTTGAACAAGGAGAACCATCATCCACAGTACAATGTCTTGCCAAAGAGGAGGATCAGTCGAATCCATCTTCGTCGAGAAGTCAAGGGAGAGACAACAAGACTCTCTCAAACTGTTGCTATTCATAGGCCAGGGCAAATCAAACCCATGCGCCAAGTGGCAACCTTCCCGAAGTCAGTGCAATGAACTTGTATTTTTGATGAATGAACTCGCCTCTTCGAATTCAGCTAAGTCAGGGAGCCACTAATGCTCTGAAGAACTCAACAGATGGACCAATGAAGATGTGCCATGCATGGACACGCCCTCCAGTATCAGGCGCATCACACAGACGCGCCCTACAATACCCGGCGCATCACAGAGGATGCGCCCCCCCTCACATCTCCATACCGAGTGGAACACCAACCAATGTGCCCACTCAGCTGTCCATCGAACGTCACAAACATTAAATGCTGAACTGACACCAGAGTTGGCAGCACGCTTCCCAAAGTCTGAACAGTTGACAGCTTTTTCAGAGAACGAAGCGTCGGCAACGTCAGCATCATCATGACTCTATTCCGACGGCTACTGCCACGTGGCCATCCGCATGTGCCTCTACGGCCATGCGTCCAAATCGCCATGCGCCTCTACGGCCATGCATCCAAACCAGCATGTGCCTCAAAAGCCATGCGCCTCAGACCCTTCACTGATCCCTAAAGACAGAAGAAGAGTCTCCAGTTGAAGCTTTGCATGCGCCTCAAAAGCCATGCGCCCCAGACTGATCTATGATCCCGAAAGACAGAAGGTCACCTGCATGCGCCTTAAAAGCCATGCGCCCTAAATGGTTTGTAACTCCTAAAGGTTATGAGCCGCAACCTCCTCCTGTGCCCAATCAAGGCGCAGCTCACCAGATTACCCCCTACCAAATTCGAGATCTTCGAGCCATGGGTCGATGACACGTGTCCTTTGACTCAACTCGTCCAAGATTTCAGCAATAGAAAGATTTTCTCCTCTGCTACGTGCCGGCTCACAACAGCACTATGAAGAGTTCTCCCCCTCAATCAGGGCACATCATCTACGCGCCTCCATCAGCAACCTCCACGTGGCGTCCCCACACACCGACGCATCCTACATGCGCGCATGAGCAGCCAGCCTGTAAAACTATAAATAGAGGGATCTTCTCCTTCACACACATACAGAATCCACAACGAACATACAAGGAATCATCAGAGAGGCAGATACAGACACTCAACGTCTTCCTCCTCTCAGTAAGCTCCAGCACCCAGAGCAATCCACACCTTCAGAGAACCGATAACCGTCGTCAGCCGGTCAACGGAGTCAACGCATTACCACTCGCTCCATTGGCACTAAGGACCCAGCTTAAACAAAAGTGTACTCCTAGGAGTACATCTAAGTCCTACATTGTAACACTGTTCTGTTTGTATTAAAGTTTTCAATCAAACAATTTTAATGGCAAACAAGCTGGCGACTCTGCTGGGGACTTCTTTCTCCTCTTCCGAGAAAGTCGTGTCACAGGCCGACGACGTGAAGGTGGGCTCCTCCCACAAGACGCTGGTCGTGCGCCTCAATCAACAGGAGTACGAGGAGTTCATTTCTGAAGGAAGTGCGAGTCCTTCGAAGCGACTACCAAAGCCGAAGAAGATCCGCACGGCCTGGGTACGCAAAGTCGATGCCTCGGGCACCACCACTGAAGGGGATGCAACAATCCAGCCTTCCCTTCCTGCTGACGTTCTCAGCAACCAAGGTGCGCCCGCCAATGTAGTGCATCTCTTGGGGAAGCTTGCGGCCGACCACGTTCCCCAGCTATCTCCCTCTCAGGCGAGGAAGATACGTCGACGGAGCACGGGCGCAGCCAATGTCCCGTGCATCACCTCTGATGCGTCACAAAAAGCCTCTGTCTTTGACAGACTCACTCGCTGTAATGGCGAGGAGAATTTGGATGCTGAGTACTATGCGCCCCAGCGGGCTGGTACGAAGAAATCCAAGGCGGCACGGGCCATGCGCCACAAACGTGCTATGCCAGCAGCCGGCCAGAGGCACGCGCTCGTCATCACGCGCGCTGCCGATGGCAAGCTGTACAAGGTTGACTCAAGTGCTTCTGTACCAACAACGAGTCGATCTTCAAAGTCCTCATCTCGCTTGGGCGCATCTACTGCGTGCACAACCAAGTCGAGAGAGGCAAACTTAGTGGTCTTGAACTCCCGCGCCTCCTCTGGTTGTGCGTTTGAGGTCCGTCCAAGTCACTTCAAATGTTGTGGTTCCCCCACTACTGATCGTGATGCCTGCTTGGTATTAGATCAGGGGGCGCAGCACTCACCTGACCACCCAGGTGTTTGGCCTTGCCATACGTCTGAAGGAGGTGTGAAGGCACCACTCTCCTCTATTGACCTGCATAACGTGATCACTCACAAGTGCCGGTCAGGAGAGTCGACCAACAAGCACGATGCGCCTCTCACGGGGCATACTTGTGCGGTGGTCACCATCAACTGCTGTTGCAAGGCGGCAGCTCCACCAAGACAGTCGGTCTTCCAACGACTGCAATCATCGACACCTCTCCGACGTCGCCTTGGGACGAAGTTGTCAGCTGAAGAGGAGCCAAAGGTTGCTTCATGCAACGTGGTCTCCAACACCTCATCAATCCGGAAGACGACTGCCAATTCCTCGTCTTCATCCAAAAGCCAGCCGAGGAAAACCAAGGCAGCTGTCTCGACCTCTGGAGTGTTTGAAGGCACTCGGTCGAGGAAGAAGTCCTTGGAGGAAGCTGGGGGTAGCCAGACCCTTGTTGAGCCTCCTTCCGAAGACGAAGATGTCCAAAGCACAGCTGCAGCGGATCTTCATCATCAAGGCGAGATTACTCTCCCTGAAGCCCCTCAAAATGAGGATGTCCTCCAGGACACCGCCGGGGGTAGTTCTGGAAACGAAGAGGTCCTTCAAGACGGAGCTGAGGGCAATCAGACCCTTGCAGATGTGCCTATTGAAGATGAACTCCAGAATGTGGCTGGGGGTGGCCAAACACCAGGAGAAGTAACTCCCCCGCATGAGAGTGAGGCCGAAAGCGAAGCCTCAACCCATCCATCCACTCCTGGCCGTGTCAGGACAGTATACATGGCTGGGGATGATGTCGAGTCTGATGTACCCTCACAGGACATAGTCCAGCGCATAGACTCATTAGAGGGAGGTCTCAAAACCCTCTCTGCCTCTATGCAAGCACTGATGCGGTCAGCCTTGATCAGGACACCTTCAACTGGTCCTGACCCAGGAGCTAATGGGGAGTCGAGTGTGCCCCTCCAACGGGCGCCCTTAGATACAGAAGCACCACGGACCTCGGAGCCCTCAAACGCTCCAATCCAGATGGTACCTCCTTCCCCGACTCCTAGCTCTACGGAGGATGTGGTCGAAATGATCAAAGACCTGCAGGAGCGCTTCGAGTCCAAGAACAGGCAAGAGGAACGCCAGAAAATGGGCATTCTCCAGCCTTATCCCCTCGAGTGGAACAAGGTGGTTTATCCCCCGAAGTATAAACCACAAACACTCACCCCATACGACGGGAAGGACTCTCCGCGACGGTACCTGACGTACTTCCAGTCACAGACAGGGCATCTTCCGAAGGAGGACGCGCCCTTCACCAGTATCTTTGTCGGGGCCCTGAAAGGAGTGGCGTATGACTGGTACTGCAGCCTCCCTGATAATTCCATATCGTCCTTCGACGACCTGACACGCCTCTTCCTCGACCGCTTCTACGACGGCGGAAAGGACATGACGATGGCGTCTCTCATAGAGATACGTCAGAAGGAGAAGGAAACGGTTCGGGCGTTCATCGAACGCTTCCGACAGGCTTGCTTCAGGCTACCTCCAGGCATGTCAGAACATGCGCTCCCCTCCGCTTGCAGCATGAACATGTTGCCTGCAGTAAAGCTCTGGCTCAACTCTACTCCCCCTCCTGACTGGAGCTCCCTGATCATCGAAGCTGAAGCTGCAGAAAAGAAGGCGGCCAATGCACGTCTTCTGGGTGTCAGCTTCCCCGCCTTTGACGATAAGAGGAAAAAGTCTGCAGCTAACAGCTCCGGACGAGAAGCAAAGGGGAAACAGGCATTGACTGTTAATGCCTCAAAAGGTGCATCTGCGCCTACTCAGAAGCCTCCACTGGCACCGAGACCCAAGGAGGTTTATTTATTCAATGATGACGACACCCTGTAACTTTTCGAGATACTGAAGCAGGGTGACAAGATCAAGCTACCGGACCCAAAGCGGCCCGATGAAGTTGGGAAAGTGGACAACCCGAGGTACTATCATTACCATCGGTTTGTCGGACACCCGACCAAGGACTGCTACGTCCTCAAGAATTATATCCAGCGCATGATCAATGCGGATGTAATCTCCGTCGACTATAAAGAGAAGACGGTGTCGGGCAATGTGGTTTCGCTTCAGTTCGGCACCTTGCCGCCAACTACCACACAAGATGGCGTCGTCCCCATCCCTAAGGCGACAATGGAGGTGGTAAACTTACCACCTACTCGTGACAATGTGAGTGGACTCACCCCGCTCACCATATTTCGAGGAGAGGTCCTCTGGGTTCACCCCGACCTCGTCTCCGAGGTGACTTAATCGGAGGTACGCCCTACCTCCAAATCAAAAGGCAGGAAGATCAAGTCTTGCCGTACAGTCTCTTCTTCAACAGAAGAGGCACTTCCAGTGCAAACACGTGCACAACAGAGCTCCCAATCCGGCGAAGCCACCGCCGAGGTGGTGCCTCCTAGCACCATCCCTGAGGAGGGTCCATCTAAGCCCTCAGTAGCCAACAAGCAGAAGTAGGTGGAGGCCCGTTTTGACAGACCTCTACGGAAGAAGAATGCTTCGGGGCTGTCCAAGCCTCACAACTTCGACATTCTGGCACAGTTAGCCAGTACACCTGTGCGCCTGTCTTTGTTCGAGCTCCTGCGTCTTTCTAAAGATTCCCGAGAAGCTCTCTGCGAAGCTCTGAAGGACGCTGAATCCTTTCTCAGTCAGGTCAAGCAGCCTGAAGACCTCCCAACTACTTGTGCGCACTGTCATTGTACGGATGAAGTTATCCCAAACATAACTTTCACCCAACAAGACATGCTGCTTAAGCATCACCGACATAACCGACCGCTGTATTATACAGGGTACATTGGCTCGGTCAAGGTGAGCCGGATTCAGATCGATCCTGGGTCTTCCCTAAGCATCATTTCGAAGGCGCTGCTATCTAAGCTGGGGATCCCGATGTACCGGCTGGCGTCCTCCAATACAACCATCAGTGGCTTCAATGCTAGCAAGAGCGAGCCATTGGACAAGATCCGACTGAAGTGTCACATTGGCAGCCTCAAAACTGAGGTGACTTGTTATGTGGTAGATGCCGAGGTCAACTACAATATCCTGCTCGGTCGACCATGGCTGCATGAGTACATGGTGGTGCCCTCCACGCTCCACCAGTGCATAAAGTATGTATCCACCAATGGCGTCATCCGGACGGAGTTTGCAGACATCGATCCTTTCAAAGGAATTGAAGCCTACTTCACCGATTCCGACTTGTACAAGCCCATTGACGAGGAGGAAGCCAACGACGCTGATGATAAGGCAGAGACGGCAACAGAACCGGACATGGAGCCTGAGACGACTCCCGACGCCCCCTTAAAAATCCGACTGAAGGGGAAACCACCCCAGAAGGCGCCTCCAATGAGCATCAAGCTATCAGGGAAAGCGCCGGCTCGCGAAGCACCCCTGAAGATACGCCTCAAGGGAAAGCCACCTCAAACATCGGCTCCCCTGGTGGCAAAATTACAGGAGAAGGCACCACTCACCGGAGGCGTAGCCGAGGCGCCTCTCAAGGTGCGTCTCAAGGGCAAGCCGCCGCAATCATCCAAGGTGTCAGAGAAGGCTCATATAACCCTCTCAGACCCCAAAGCTGTGTTGGACTCTCCTAGTCCGCCCCCAGTTCTTACAGACGAGGAGCTTGGTGATTATATCTCGGCTGACGTAGAGGCACCCTCCTTTGACAATGTAATCCCACGGGATAAGATCTCGTATTTTATCGAGTAGTCCCGTCTCAAGGAGTCTTCATAGTCCCTCTACGGAGCCGAGACCAAGGCACCATCATCTCGGGCAAAGTCGAGCGTCATCGGGACCTCCCGTCAATCGAGCCCGAACTTGATACCGGCAGAGTACAAGTCTATCGGTACACGGATGCGGCAAAGCACATCATCCAAAAGATGGGCTACGACCTGAAAAGCAACAAAGGCTTAAACTACGGCAAGGGTCGGCATCTCCCTGTCCGGCTTTCGATGCCCAATGGAAAGCCACAGGACTATTATAATCGGACTGGACGAGGGTTAGGCTATGTCACGCCGCCATCAACCCCAGAGAGTTCAGATGCAGAAGACATAGAACATTCCCACTCGTCCGAAGCATCGACTTGGGATTCCGATACCAGTATCGGATCAGTCTTCAGGAAAGTGCTGTCAGCTAACATGACGTCTGCACAACCTCAAAAAGGTGAAGGCGAAGACCAAGCGCCAGAACCCTTCGAAGAAGAACCCTGGGCCCAACGCCTAGGGGAACAATAGGAATCTCGTTTTGAGCTTCGTGAACCTCCCACCGAAGACGAAGTCGAGCAGATCGACCTCGGGGAGGGGTCTTCTTCCAAACCCATCTTTATCAGTAAAAGCCTGGAAGGAGAAGATCGAGAATCTTTAATCCAACTGGCTAAAGAGTATATCGACGTGTTCGCCTGGAGCTATGAAGACATGCCGGGACTCGATCCACAGATCGTAATGCATAGGTTGAACATCTTACCTGATGCCAAACCTATCAAACAACAGCAGCGACGCTTCCGTCCGGACATCATGAATGCCATCGATCAGGAGGTAGACAAATTCTTGACCAGCGGCTTCATCTGTGAGGAACAACACCCGGATTGGGTAGCCAACATCGTTCCTGTTACCAAGAAGAACGGGAAGATACGAGTCTGTATCGACTTCAGGGATCTCAACTCTGCTTGCCCGAAGGACGAATTCCCACTTCCAATCACTGATGTGATGATCGACAACACATGTGGCTTTGAGCGCATGTCCTTCATGGACGGGTATTCAGGCTACAATCAAATCAAGATGTTCTCCGATGACGTAAAATACACGTCATTCAGGACTCCAAAGGGTGTTTTCTGCTATACAGTAATGCCCTTCGGCTTGAAGAACGCCGGTACGACATACCAGCGAGCTATGAGCACTATCTTCCGTCAACATCTTCGCAAGACAGTCGAATGCTATGTTGACGACATCGCAGTCAAGAGCCGCCTCAAAAGAGATCACCTACAGGACCTGAAGACGGTCTTCGACCTCATGCGGGCACATCAACTCAAAATGAACCCCGCTAAATCCTTTCTGGGGGTTTCTAGCGACAAATTCTTGGGCTTTGTCATCACAGCGAAAGGCATTCATGTTGATCCTGAGAAGACCAAAGCCATCCTCAACATGGACCCTCCGAAGAACCTTCGAGAACTTCGGGGCCTACAGGGACGTCTGGCATATATTCGGAGGTTCATAGCAAACCTCTCCGGTAGATGTCAACCCTTTACTCAGCTCATGAAGAAGGGAGTCTCTTACGTCTGGACAGAGGAGTGCCAAAAGGCTTTCGACGACATTAAGGCTTACTTAACAAGCCCACCAGTCCTGGTAGCGCCAGTCGTCGGCAAACCATTTCTCCTCTACGTCCGTGCCATGGATCATTCTTTTGGCGCTCTGCTGGCTCAAAACAGCGATACAGGCTTCGAGCAAGCAATCTACTACCTCAGTCGAACACTCATCGGGGCCGAACACCGGTACAACCCCGTCGAAAAGGAGTGCTTGGCTTTGGTGTTTGCCATCCAGAAGACTCGTCATTATGTCTCAGGTCAGACAATTCATGTCATTTCCCGAGTCAATTCGCTCAGAGTCCTCATGACGAAGCCAGGATCATTGAACTCCCGGCTGGCTACATGGGCGATCTTGCTAATACCGAACAACATGGTGTTTGTGCCGCAAAAAGCTGTTAAGGGTCAAGCTCTGGCTGACTTTTTAGCTGCACACCCCATCCCAGAATCCTCAAAACTCTATGAAGATATCCCGGATGAGGTCCAAGAATCCAACGTCACCGAAGGAAGCTCCGTTTGGCGGATGTTCTTCGACGGCGCTTCGAAAACAGGCCCCAAAGGCCAAATCATCGCAGGAGTAGGGGTAGTCTTAGTCTCCCCCGATCAGCTGGTCATCCAGCGTGCGTACTCTCTTTCGAAGCCGTGCTCCAACAACGTTGTCGAGTACAACACACTCGTCATGGGACTCCAGCTCGCACAACAGCTGGGGGTCGACCATCTGGAAGCTTACGGCAACTCAAAACTCGTCGTAAACCAGGTTCGGGGATAATACGAAGTTCACCATGAAGATTTAATCCCTTATCATGAAGTCGCGTTGAACATCATTTCAACCTTCACCGGGTTTTTTATTGAACATGTCCCCCGTTTACAAAACTTGGAGGCCGATGCTCTGGCCGGCCTCGCAGCCTCATTAGCAGCGCCCTTTGGGACTCAACACTATATCACGGTAACAGGACGAGATCTGATTTGTCCCAGAAACAACTTGTGCTTGCAAGTGGCCCACGCCATGCCGACAAACACTGGGGTTAATGTCCGAGACTGGAGGTTCCCGTTCATCGACTTCGCTGTCTACGGAATCCTTCCAGAGGACCCGAAGGAAGCCGTCTCAGTCAGGAGACGCTCTCTTCGATTCTACTACGATACAGCTACCAAAATGCTGTACCGACGCTCCTTCGATGGGCTCCTCCTTCGATGCCTGTCCAACGAAGAAGCAGCCGAAGCTCTTCAAGAAGCTCATGACGGAACTTGTGGAGCTCATCAACCCGGTCCTAAGTTACAAGATCGACTGCGACGTATGGGCTACTACTGGCCAACCATGGCTGCCGACGCTGTCGAATATGCTAAGAAGTGCCACACGTGCCAACTTCATGCAGACTTCATACATACACCATCGGAGCCGCTACATCCTACAGTCGCCTCCTGGCCCTTCGAAGCCTGGGGCATAGACATTGTAGGGCCAATCACCCCTCCTTCATCGAGAGGACACCGTTTCATCCTGGCCATCACCGACTACTTCTCCAAATGGGCGGAAGCAGTTCCACTGGCAGAAGTAAAAAGCTCCAGGGTGGTCAGCTTTATCAAACACCATGTCATTTACCGTTTCGGAGTACCCCGGCGGATCATCCATGACAATGGTCCTCAGTTTATCAGCCACATTTTCAGCAGGTTCTGTGACAAGAATCGCATTCAGAACGTGGCCTCAACCGTCTACAATCCGACAGCAAACGGATTGGCTGAGGCATTCAACAAAACTATCGTTAGGCTGCTCAAAAAGGTCGTGTCATCCAACAAACGCGATTGGGACGAAAAGCTTGGCGAATGCCTTTGGGCCTACCGCACAACGGTACGGACCCCAACAGGCAACACTCCATTCTCCCTAGTCTACGGAAGCAAAGCAGTACTGCCTCTCGAGATACAGATACCTTCGCTCCGCGTAGCAATCACAAACAAACTCACAGAAGAGGACAATCAACGTCGTCGTCTGCGGGAACTGGAGGCACTTGACGAAAAGCGTCTCCTAGCCCAACAATGCATCGAGCTCTACCAAGCCCGTATATCACAGGCTTTCAACAAGAAGGTCAAAAAGAGGACTTTCCAAGTTGGCGACCTGGTTTTAGCAGTCAGAAGACCAATGGTGTTGACCCACAAGACACCAGGAAAGTTCGAGCCCAAGTGGGAAGGACCTTTCATCATAGAGACGGTATACTCAAACGGTGCTTACCGCCTCGCCAAACCCAATGAGGACTTGTTCATGATGCCCATCAACGGCAAGTTCCTAAAGAAGTACTATTCTTGACATCCTCCAGACATGTACTTCCCCAAACAACCTCTTTCCACAAACTCATACGCCTCCGGAACCCAGCTGTTCCGTGGCATCTTCCAGTAGAAAGATAACCACGTCCATATTACCTCTGAGTTGTCTCTCTACACCCCACAAAGCAGAATCTTACACTTCGTAAGCCTACGCTACCCTTCATGTTTACCACGTCCATATTACCGCTGAGTAAACATCTTGTACAAACAACCCCTACATTATTGTACATGGATCGCAGAACTTCCACGTCCATATAACCTCTGAGTTGTTCAGCGTATCCCCCAAGATCATTCCTACCACGTCCATAATACCTCTGAGTAGGGAGATTCTATCATTTTGAACCCAATGATTGCCATGTCCACATTACCTCTGAGCAAACATAATGGTTCCTTCAAACTTATTATCTGTACCTGAAAACCAAGGTGCGCAAAAGATAATAGGTCCACACAAATCATCAAGTTCATGACAACAAAAGATGAACACATCACAGAAAATTGTGTACTTCTTTATTTCTAAAAAGACAGAGTAAAGGACTACACTATCCCCAACAGAACTTCCATGTCCATATTACCTCTGAGTAGTTCCGCGTATCTCTCTCCAGAGTCATTCCTACCACGTCCATATCACCTCTGAGTAGGAAAAGCTCTACCAGCAATCCCATATTTACCACGTCCATATTACCTCTGAGTAAATATATTGGTTCTCTCTCTCTCAACTTATTATCTGTACCTAAAACCAAGGTGTGCCATGGATGATAAGTCCACATAAATTCCCCAGTGGAAGTACCCAAACCTATCACGTCCATACTACCTCTGATAGGATTGTCACACCTAAACAGCTCTACCATTCATGCTTCTTGTTCAAAGTATTTCAAAACTTGTCCAAAAGTTTTAAAAACTTTGAAGGGGGTCTTGTAGAAGCATGAAAAAGAAGGGATCTTTCTTTTAATCCTACATCGGAAAGGAGAAGAAGGGAGGCCTCATTCCACTCTATATATAGAGACCTCTTGCCTCCTTTGAAAAGGGACCAAGATAAAAAAAAGAAGAGGGAGCCCATTATCTAGGAAGCCCGTTCGAGCCACAAAAGTTGCAGTATTCTTCTGGGTTGGCTGCAAGTTCTTCACTCGCTGTCATGGCGAGGATAATTTGGACTCTGAGTACTATGCGCCCCACGGGCTAGTACGAAGAAGTCCAAGACGGCATGGGCCATGCCCCTCAAATGTGTTATGCCAGCAGTAAACCAGAAGCATGCGCTCACAATCATGCGCGCTGCTGATGGTAAGCTGTACAAGGTCGACTCGGGTGCTGCGGCGCCAGAAACGAGCCAACCTTCAAAGTCCTTGTCTCACTTGGGCGCATCTATTGCGTTCACAACCAAGTCGAGCAAGGCAAACCCAGTGGTCTTGAACTCCCGCGCCTCCTCTGGTTGTGCGTCTGAGGTTCGTTCAAGTCACTTCAAATGCTGTGGTTCCCCCACTACTGATCGTGATGCCTGCTTGGTATTAGATCAGGGGGCGCAGCACTCACTTGACCACCCCGGCACTTGGCTTTGCCATGCGCCTGAAGGGGGTGCGAAGGTGGCACTCTCACTTGACCACCCCGACGCTTGGCCTTGCTATGTGTCTGAAGGGGGTGCGAAGGTGGCACTCTCCCCCAACGATCTGTGCAACGTGATCACTCACAAGCGTCGATCAGGAGAGCCGACCAACAAGCATAATGTGCCCCTCACAGGGCACACTTGTGCTACGGTCGTCATAAACTGCTGCTATCGCAAGACAGTGGCTCCACCACCAAGGCAGTCTGTGTTCCAACAGTTGTAACATGCTGTACATGTCTTCCAGCGCATCACTCTGCCCCGTCAGAGTGAATCACTTCTTCGTCAACGTACAGGTGCATCTACCAGCCTGGGGCTATTATCTTCTGAAGGAGTTCACCGTCAAAGCTTCTTTGAACAAGAAGAACCATCATCCACAGTACAATGTCTTGCCAAAGAGGAGGATCAGTCGAATCCATCTTCGTCGAGAAGTCAAGGGAGAGACAACAAGACTCTCTCAAACTGTTGCTATTCATAGGCCAGGGTAAATCAAACCCATCCGCCAAGTGGCAACCTTCCCGAAGTCAGTGCAATGAACTTGTATTTTTGATGAATGAACTCGCCTCTTCGAATTCAGCTAAGTCAGGGAGCCACTAATGCTCTGAAGAACTCAATAGACGGACCAATGAAGATGCGCCATGCACGGACACGCCCTCTAGCATCAGGCGCATCACACAGACGTGCCCTACAATACCCGGCGCATCACAGAGGATGCGTCCCCCCTCACATCTCCATACCGAGTGGAACACCAACCAATGTGCCCACTCAGCTGTCCATCGAACGTCACAAACATTAAATACTGAACTGACACCAGAGTTGGCAGCACGCTTCCCAAAGTCTGAACAGTTGACAGCTTTTTCAGAGAACGAAGCGTCGGCAACGTCAGCATCATCATGACTCTATTCCGACGGCTACTGCCACGTGGCCATCCGCATGCGCCTCTACGGCCATGCATCCAAATCGCCATGCGCCTCTACGGCCATGCGTCCAAACCAGCATGCGCCTCAAAAGCCATGTGCCTCAGACCCTTCACTGATCCCTAAAGACAGAAGAAGAGTCTCCAGTTGAAGCTTTGCATGCGCCTCAAAAGCCATGTGCCCCAGACTGATCTCTGATCCCGAAAGACAGAAGGTCACCTGCATGCGCCTTAAAAGCCATGCGCCCTAAATGGTTTGTAACTCCTAAAGGTTATGAGCCGCAACCTCCTCCTGCGCCCAATCAAGGTGCAGCTCACCAGATTACCCCCCCACCAAATCCGAGATCTTCGAGCCATGGGTCGATGACACGTGTCCTTTGACTCAACTCGTCCAAGATTTCAGCAACAGAAAGATCTTCTCCTCTGCTACGTGCCGGCTCACAACAACAGTATGAAGAGTTCTCCCCCTCAATCAGGGCACATCATCTACGCACCTCTATCAGCAACCTCCACGTGGCGTCCCTACACACCGGCGCATCCTACATGCGCGCATGAGCAGCCAGCCTGCAAAACTATAAATAGAGGGATCTTCTCCTTCACACACACACAGAATCCACAACGAACATACAAGGAATCATCAGAGAGGCAGATACAGACACTCAACGTCTTCCTCCTCTCAGCAAGCTCCAGCACCCAGAGCAATCCACACCTTCAGAGAACCGATAACCGTCGTCAGTCGGTCAACGGAGTCAACGCATTACCACTCGCTCCATTGGCACTAAGGACCCAGCTTAAACAAAAGTGTACTCCTAGGACTACATCTAAGTCCTACATTGTAACACTGTTCTGTTTGTATTAAAGTTTTCAATCAAACAATTTTAATGGCAAACAGTCCTCATAATAGTCCTGTCGGATCCAATTCGGCCTCGTCTGCTCCATTTTCAGGTCATGAATCATATCCCGTATCTTCTTCGAGGCAGCGCTTCTGTAGGTCCTGCGGATCGCATCCTCGCGATGGGGGGCCACCAGTACGTCGTCCAACATACAAATTCAATTATCACGTAATTTAAAAAATGGTTGATTAAAGAGTAACTAATAATTATCTAGAAGATATAGATATATACCCTCAACTCGTCGAGCCAGACGTACTTCAAGTTTGGGGGCATCGACGAAAAGTTGAGGTAGGGACCATGGAAGTTAGCCCTGATAATTTCTCCAAGAGCCCTGGCAACATTAAACGGAAAAAACCTATAAAGAAGAAACGATTGGATTATTAACTTGAATAAATGAAAGAAATTTAATAAATTATCTTAAATTTACTTACGAGATCCCCGCGGGCCATAGCTCTCGTCGGAACTCGCCTCTCGGCCTCTCTGGTGCCGTCGGAGGATCCGCGAGTTCGCGTATGTACTTCCCAGTAACCGGATGGAACCGAGTATGGGGGTACTCTGGGGCCTACTGTGTAGTAACTGGAGAATCCACTGGTGGATCCGCTGGTGGGTCCGATAGCAGAACGGATCCGCTAGTAGATCCAGACTCATGCCTCGATGAAGTAGTCGATCGACGGCTGGATACGTCTGTGCCTGGGGTACTCTCCGGGTCGGGCTCGCTGGATGGGGTCACATCCCGGGAAGATTGAATGCGACCACGACCACCAGGACCACTACGACCACGACCACGACTACGACCACCGCCAGTACCAGCACCACGACTACTGCCAGAACCATGACCACGGCCAGCCATCATGACCTGTAAATAGAACACATAAACATAATTAACGATATAAAAGTGTAAATGAATGTAAAATTCTAAACTAAAATATATATACCACCAGTAGGGAGACGAGTGCCGCCACGACGAAAAAGACTAGGAGTGCCATCTGCAATAAGTAAATAATCGAACGAAAAAAACATGAATTCACGTAATTGCTTTTATGAGGTCAAACTTAATTCACGTAATTGGAAGTATTTTTAATATACAACAATATTTAACCTAATCATCGTTTTCATTCTCATCCTCGGCCTCGTCTTCACCATCATCCTCCTCCTCATCCTCATCCTTATCTTCATCGTCGATTTCACCTGTATCCTCATCTCTATCAAATTCGTCTTCTTCTTCTTCTTCTTCTTCTTCTTCTTCTTTTTTGTCTCAATATTTGGGACAAGATGCCTCTTTCTCCCCTGGTTGACAGCTAAGTCTTGTGTATTAGCCTCTTCCTCCCCTCTATTTTTCTCAATAATATCTTCAATATCCATTGTATCCGAGTGTTGTCCCAAGTATTGGGACTTTTCGATCTGGTCCTCTTGGTATGCTGGGTCTCCAACGTTGAATGTATTTCTCTTGCATACTGCCCACCAGTCAAATCGATCTCTACGACGCCTTAGGTAGCTTGTATAGTAGACTTGAATAGCCTGATTTGCTATCGCAAATGTATCGGACCCTCTATACCTCCTGCCATGATTTATATCGACAAATCCAAATTATTTATCGATTCTCCAACCGATATTTGGTGTCGTATCAAACCACTAACATTTGAACATCACAATATGCATATCATATGGGCCAGTATATTATAAATTTACAATATCCCGAAGCACTCCATAATAGTTAAAGTTTGGTTCGTCGTCATAGATGGTGCCTCTTATACAAACACCAAAATCCTTGGTACTGGTGCCGTCATTGATAAATTCGACATTTATAGCATTCTGAGTTGCCTTAAACCTGAAGCCATTAACGACATAGCCTGGCCAAGTCTTTGTTTACCTCTTCGGTCCCAATGCCAGATAACGAACACTCTCATTAGTGAGTATTATTTCAGGCAATAAAACCTGTAAATAAATATTTATAATTTAAATGTTTTAGATTATATATTTCTAATCTCAATTACTTACGTATTTTATAAGAATATATAAAATTAACCTCAATTATAATCTCAGTTACTTACGTATTTGCGAAACCATGACGGAAATGTACAATTAACCTCTCTTTGAAGTCCCTCATCGGTAATATCGGGTATCCTCATTTTGACTTCATCTCTAAATACACTATTAGAGAAAATAAGAATATATAAGTGTAGTCACTTACTTCATCAAATTAGAGATTATAACGAGTGCAAGTGTACTGACTTACTTCTCTAAATCTCTCACTTCTTGTATGTCACAGTTTAACAAGACATATCGTTGAGCGACATCATACTCGTCGTCAGTCAACTACCATTTTTTACTAGCCCCAACAGGCTTCCCCCTTACATTGAATATACCTCCATCCTCAACGTCCTCGTCTTTCCTTTGAGGTCTATTTCGATTTGTCTTAATATGAGTATCGAAATAAATGGAGCAGAAGTTTGACACCTCTTCGATAAGATATGCTTCGCATATCGAAGCCTCTATATGAGCCTTGTTGCCAACTTTCTTCTTTAGATGGTGTAGGTATCTAGAGAGACAAATTATCTTGAGAATTAAGAATGAATTTTAAAACCCACTAAAATTCAACTTAAATTATATCGATTTTTATGTACCTTTCAAATGGGTACATCCATCGATAATGAACAGATGTACCGACACGGGCTTCGTATGCTAGATGAATCGGTAGATGCTCCATGCTGTCGAAGAAGCCAGGAGGAAATATTTTTTCCAACTTACAAATTTTTAAGATAATCTTATCCTCAAGTTCAACCATGTGTTGCACAGTCAACTTAGTTGAACAAATATCCCTAAAGAATATTGATAGTTCGGCCAACGGAACCCATACAGCAGAAGGCAATAACTCTTTCAAAGCAATGGGCAGTAACCTTTCTATAAACACATGGCAGTCATGACTCTTCATTCCCGTTAGCTTGCGTTCATTAAGATCAACGCATCTAGACAAATTCGACACATAGCTGTCGAGAAATCTTAAAGTAGATACCCACTTGCAGATTATTAATCTATCTTCCTTGCTCAATGTGTATTGTGCTATCGGCTTACTTAATTGTCCAGCAGCTCTCCTTTGTATCAAGTTCAGATAAGGATGCTTGCATATCTCGGCAATGTCTTATCTTACTTTTGGATTGTGTAAGCCCCTGTTTTTCAAATTTCATTTTAATTAGTGTTTATTAATTTTTAATGTTATTTTTAGCCTTAAAATATTTAATTAGATTTTTAGGAATTTTTCTAGAATTTTTAAATGATTTTTAAATGAGTTTTAAATACAAAAATATCAATTTGCAATTTTCAAAATTATTTTAATATAGTTTTATAATAATTAGAATTGTTTTAATATCAGTTTGTAAATAGTTAATTGTTTTTAATGCGGAATGCAAATTTGATTTTGCATTTAGACGCTGGAAGGACCTATCCGTGATTTCCTAAACTATAGGGGGTTTTCTGATAAAAACCTAAACCTAAGCCTAACCGACCACCGCCTCTACGTGTCGTCGTCTCCGGCGATCCACGACCAAACCCTAACCCTAATCCTAATTTCTAGCCCTAATCCCACCGCCCTAGGGTTCTATAAATAACCCCTGACCCCCCAGACCCTAACCCTAGACTCCACGACCACCACAGCCCCCTACGCCGCCGCAACCAACCCATCTTCCCCGACGAGACTCGCCGGAGTTCGCCCTAACCTAGCCCGACGCCTACACGCCACTTCGACAGCCCCGACCACCACCATTCGACGCGTCTCTCTGAGACGATTGCAGCGCCACCACTCCGACACCATCCCGACGCCCCTAGCCGCCGTCTCCGCCTTCGAAAGCTTCCCCCAAAGTCGGACACGCAGGTAACAGACTGAGTTCGTGTGCGTGTCTCGAACTCACGCACGACGATCGCCTGGACACGGGAAACCTAGCTATAGGTCTGGAACACGGGTGAATCGACTCGTGCGTGTCGTGCTAGCCCAGACACGTAAATACCTGTGTCCCTAACTATCCGGACACAGGCTCGTGTTTTATTTTTTTATATATTGTTAATCAAAACCTAAATAAAATTCACTAAAACCCTATTCCTAACAAACGGGCCAACTGGCCCACTGGCCAGCGCGCAGTAATTAACCCCCCCCCCCCCCCCCCCCCACCCCCCCCCCCCCCACCCCCCCCCCCCCCGCGCTCTGTTGGCTGGGTTCGAGCCTTTCTGTCCCCTTTCCTTTTTTTCCTTTTCTTTTTCTTTTTCTTTTTATATATATTTTATATATATGTATATACATTTATTTGTGTATATATATATGTTATACTATATATACTATATTTATGTATATATATACTTGCTGTTTTCTTATATATATATATATATATATTATATATATATATACTTCATCCTTTATACTTTATTATTTTATGTATATATATATATTTCCTTGTGTATATATATATTATTATATATACTATTATATATGTATACATCATTTAAAAAAAAATAAAAAAAAAATATATATATATATATATATATATATATATATATATATATATATATATATATATATATTATATAGTTGAGTATTTTCTTATATGTATGTATATATACATATATTTGTATATATATATATATAATATATAGTTGAGCATTTTCCTATATATATAAATATCCCTATATTTATATATATATATCTATTATTTCCTATATGTATTTTACTTAGTTTAGTGTAAATTATTTATATAAATAATGTTCATACTTTTATAGTTACCATGTAAAACTTTACCTTATTAAAATAATAATATTTATTTTGACTATTTACCAAATTGTATTTTTATTGTATTTAATTTACTGCAACCATTTGGTGTCCAAGCCTAGCATGGGTATTTGGGCTCAAATGTATTTTCACACATTCAAGACCTGTTCAAGTCATATTGGACTTGATTCATGGCCTTGGGTCCTATATTTGAACTTTGGTTCAAATTATATACCTGGACAAAATAAGCAGATAATTAATTATTGTGTGCAATGCTGTTTTTGATTTTCTAAAAAATACTTAAAGTGCCGCTAAAATTATGGAAAAATAGTTTTTAGATACTATGTTAAGTTAGCTAATTTAGTATAAATTTTGTAGTATTTAAATTACTGTTTTGCCCCTAGTTTGGCATATGAAACCAAAACTCATTTTCTGTATACTTAGGAAAACTGATTTTTATAAAATATTTGTACTGGTTAATAAATTCCAGAAAAATTATAATAAATTTCTGTGATTAACAAGTATCACCTTGGTACTTTACTTTAAGAAAAACTAGGCTTTTTGTCTACTTCAAAATTGTTAGAACACAATGATCTTTTGATTTATTTATTGATTAATTACGACTTGTAGCTTTTTGTGTTATTTGGAGTTTTAGTCGTGTTGAACCCCATCCCTCACTAGTATAAAGACCCTAGAAAGTTAGTTAACATAGTGTGTCACCCCACATTGGTCTCATATGCCAAGTCATCATTTTGGCTAGGTGCCCAGTCACAAGTCGTGTTTCACCAATTAGTGTCCTAGTGTTTAGCTTAGTGTAAAACTAAGTTATTATATTTTACTTCTACAGCGACGAGTTACTGGACATCCATAGCACTGTTATCGCAGCTTGTTTTGTTTTGCTTTGCTAGAGGCAAGTACTTTCTACGAACTTTACATATTGTTACATAAATGAACTACAAACCCCACCATGTTAAATGTTGATCCTTGGGGTAGCAAGTTAGATCTCTACATGTTGTACTTTCAGTTACTACCATGCTTAGAACAGTCTTGATGTATCTCTCACATGATTAGAATATGGGTTATGGGGAAACTGTTAGTAGCGTACGTGATCATGCCCCCTTACTCGTACGTACGTACCGACAAGGTTGACATTTTATGTATATCCTTGTCGTAGGCGCACCAGCTGTATTTGTACGTATGTACATCTATCGCTTGTTTTCACTTGTACGTATGTACATTTTATTTACATTGTGCCTCAGTACATTGTACATCTATTGACCGATCACGTACCTGCTACAGTTTTAAACATTACATATACATCTGTCTCTATGACATATGTGTCCTTGCCATGATAGACTGTGTGATTCTATGCTTTCCAGTTATTCCTTTCATGTTCATTTTTATGTTTCATATGCTAGTTTGTTAGATTTAGTACTTGCTCCCGTCCTGACAGGATAACGTTGTAGGTGTCCTTACTGAGGAGGAGTTACTCTGTGACACTTACTATGGAGATACTGCCGAGGACCCGGCTCTGCTTTACGAGGATGTTCCTCAGGGAACCTCGCCTAGTTGTCTTTTGTTTACTTAGACTTTTGAGAGTAGACATGTATTAGACTATATCATTTTGTAACTGGACATGTATCCAGTTTTACATTTCAGTTTACTTGTACTTGGACGTTTACTATATACGATGACTTTTGTGTTTGGAGCATTTATGATTCTTCTTCACTTATAGAACTGTTAGTACATTTAGTCTTATCCTGTTGTCTTTAGAACAGCTTACTACGTTTTATCTCAACGTAGGCTGGGCATGACTCGGCCTGGCCCAACAATTTGGGTAGCGGGTCGTGACATGTTTTTAGTGGTGGCCCATGTAGGTCCTGACTAAACTGTTTGGTTACGTTATTGTACCAAGCATGCCTGCAATTAGGAACTTAAGGTAATTAGACAACATTAGAAAAGACGCTTAGAACACTTAGAGGAATGCTAGGATTGCAACATAGGAAATACATCACATGTTTGCTATTATAATTAGATTTTCTTGCATATGATTGCTTACTTTAAACAAGTCCTTATAAGTCTTTTTATGTGTAATTTAGATGGTGCTTACTCGTTCATCCCAGTATGTTACCCCCGAGAATGGGGCCCTCCATATCCAGTCAGCTGACCAGTTGACTGATACACCTCCACCTACCACATTCCCCCACTCCACAGATCCACAGACCCAGATACCACCTCCACATCCAGTCCCAGCGGCCCGATACTTCCACACCCCCTATCACTATACCCACCCAGGCTTCCGTCACACTCGACGGGACCCAGCTGCTCACATGATTCAGGGTTCCTAACAACCCATCAGGAGCAGACTACCCTACTCCGCCAGAGCATGGAGCGTTCTGAGGGACGTCCCGTGGTCCCACCATGTAGAGCCACGGCAGAGAGCGGGGACGTCAAGGACTTCATGGGTGAATCCCAAGGAGTTCTCAGGGACTGAGGGCATAGTAGTAGCTGATGACTGGCTAGATTCGGTAGAGAGGAAGCTTCTGGGAGTTAGGATGCGGATGACCTCCAGGTCGAGGCAGCAGGATTTCTGCTGATAGACTTAGCGGAGTCTGGTTCGGAATGAGCCGTTTTCGCGAGAGGTAGAGCCACCTGGGACCAGTTCAAGACCCAGTTCAAGAAGAATTCTTCCGACCACTGCTAGAGTAGCCATGGGGCTACGATTCCAGAACATCCAGCAGGGGAACCGTTCTGTTGACGAGTATGCGGCAGAGTTTAGTCGCCTGAGCCGTTTTGCTCCTAGTCTGGTTGCTGATCCAGAGGAGATGACCCGTAGGTTTTGCCATGGTCTAGTTCCAGACATTGGCATCTTATAGTGGCGAACGGTACGACTGACTACTACCAGAGCCTAGAGTTGGCCGGAGCATGAGGAGCGTCTTCTATGCAAGAGGCCGGCTTGTACATCATGAGGGACGTCCAAGCGTCAGGCTTTCCAGCAGAGAGCACCGACGCCACCCCAGCAGACTTACCGTCCCCCTACACATCATCAGACCCGCCAGTTCGAGCCCGGGACCCGACAGCAGCAGAAGGGAGCTATATGTTCTTTCTGCGGAAGACCAGGGCACGAGTACTCCATCTGCAGGAAGAGTTGAAGCAGTGCTTAGTTTGTGGGTCTGCCACCCAATGATACGGGAATGCCCAGTAGCCAAGGGACCTAGAGGACCGCTTCTGACTCAGCAGCAGAGGTTCGGGCAGCATCTGCAGTAGTAGAAGGGACCTCAGGGGAGGGTTTATAGTCTAGCCATTGAGCCGGAGCCGGAGCAGGTTTCGGAGCCGGATTACTTAGCTGACGTCATCACAGGTCATATTATTTGCATACTTTTCTAGCTGTATGTTTGTTTGATTCTGGTGCATCTCATAGCTTCCTATCATTAGAGTTTATGCATAAACATCATCTAGTAGCTACACCTACTGCGGAGATTAGTAGAGTGATGACGGGAGGAGGACCAGTGCCTATTAGATCTATCTATAGATGTTCTATTTTTATAGCCGGGAGAGAGTTCAGGGGGCGATTCTTTGTGATGCCACTCCCCGGTTATGATATCATATTGGGGATGGACTGGCTTAGCTACGCCCATGCATCTATAGATTGCCATGAGGGTAGTATTTTGTTCAGTCCCCCAGGCACAGCACCATTCAGTGTCAGGAGGACAGGGCCGGAGATCAGCCTAGAGCCGAACTGTTGTGCGACAGTCGGGGACGCAGCACCGCCACACCCTATCATTAGGGAGTTTATGGATGTATTCCCAGAGGATCTTCCAGGACTTCGCCTGACAGAGATGTGGAGTTCACTATAGATTTAGTGCCGGGTTCATCACCAGTATCCCGGGCTTGCTATAGAGTGAATCCCAAGGAGGCCATAGAGATGAAAGAGCAGATTGATGACCTGTTGAAAAAGGGTTTCATTCGATCCAGTGCTTCTCCATGGGGAGCCAGTGCTCTTTGTGCCTAAGAAGGATGGTACAGTCCGGTTGTGTATTGACTACGGGCCTTGAATGCCATCACCATCAAGAACAAATATCCTCTGCCCAGGATAGATGATTTGTTCGACCATTGAGCGGGGCGAAGGTGTTTTCCAGGATAGACTTGAGATCCGGGTACCACCAGGTGAAGGTTAGGCCAGCAGACATCCAGAAGACGCGTTCAACACGAAGTACGGGCAGTACGAGTTTCTGGTGATGCCATTTGGTCTCACAAATGCGCCAGCTGTCTTTATGAACTTGATGAATAAGACATTTCACCAGTATCTGGATAAGTTCGTCGTGGTGTTTATCGACGACATCCTGATATACTCGAAGACGCCGGAGGAGCATGCAGAGCACTTGCGGATAGTTTTGGGGATTCTGAGGCAGGAGAGATTGTTTGCCAAATTCGAAGTGCGAGTTCTTTTTAGACCGAGTGGAGTTTCTCGGCCATGTAGTCACTGGAGATGGAATCTCGGTGGATCCCAGGAAGATTGCTGCAGTTGAGACGTGGAAGGCTCCGACGTCAGTTTCAGAGATCAGGAGTTTCTGGGTTTAGCAGGCTATTATAGAAAGTTCGTCCAGGACTTTGCTAGGATAGCTGAACCCATGACGAAGCTGACGCGGAAGGACGCAAGTACATCTGGTCAGAGGACTGCCAGCGGCATTTGAGGAGCTGAAGAGGAGGCTGACGACCGCTCCAGTTCTGACTTTACCTTCAGGTTCTGGAGGTTTCACCATTAGCGATGCTTCTGGGAAGGGGCTAGGATGTGTCCTACAGCAGCATGGGAAAGTAATTGCTTATGCATCTAGGCAATTGCGGACTCATGAGAGGAATTATCCTACCCATGACCTCGAGTTAGCTGCGGTGATCTTTGCACTCAAGTTATGGAAACATTACTTATACGGAGAGCGTGTGGAAATCTTTACTGACACAAAAGCTTGAAGTATGTGTTCACGCAGAAAGAGCTGAACATGAGGCAAAGACGATGGTTGGAGTTGATGAAGGACTTCGACATCGATTTACAGTATCACCCCGGGAAGGCAAAATGGTGGGGATGCGCTGAGCAGGCATCCGATGGCATGGTACCTGATGATTGATCGGCATTTGCGGGAGGATCTGGAGAAGCTCGGTATCGAGCTAGTTCGGCCAGGATCAGTGATACAGATGATGGCGCTTGACATTCAGTCAGGTTTGAGAGCAGATCCGGGAGGCACAGTCTACAGATGAGAGCCTTCGCAGACTTCGACCCCAGGCATTAGCTGGATTGCTGGATGACTTCACTATAGCAGAGGATGGATCCTGAGGCATGGCAGAGATTGTGCGTGCCGAAGGAGAGCTAGTAGAGGCAGTTTGCAGGAGGAGCACCGATCGAGATATTCTATTCCCTGGTGCTAACAAGATGTACCGTGACTTGCGGGAACATCTTTGGTGGCACGGGATGAAGAGGGATGTATCGTTTATCTCGAGATGCCTAGTTTGCCAGCAGGTCAAGGCGGAGCGCCAGAGGCCAGCTGGTTTGTTGCAGCCGTTACCATTCCGAGTGGAAGTGGGAACATATTACGATGGACTTCGTTTCAGGGCTTCCTCGTTCCCAAGGAGGGAAGGATGCCATCTGGGTCATCGTAGACAGGCTGACGAAGTGTGCGCACTTCATACCTTCAAGGTGGGGCTTTCCACCGAGAAGTTGGCGGAGCTATACATGCAGCAGATAGTTCGCCTACACGGAGTGCCGGTGAGCATCGTGTCAGACAGAGACAGTAGATTCACATCCCACTACTGGAGGAGCTTGCAGGAGGAGTTGGGCAGTAGGCTCAAGTTCAGTACGGCGTACCACCCAGACAGATGGGCAGTCCGAGAGGACGATACAGACCTGGAGGATATGCTGAGGACTGCGTGCTGGACTTCGGAGGATCATGGGAGAGCCATCTGCACTTGGTAGAGTTTTCATAACAACAGCTACCAGGCCAGTATTGGTATGTCTCCTTTCGAGGCGCTATATGGACGACGATGCCGCACACCGCTCTTTTGGGGATGATCGGAGACAGTTATGCTTGGGCCAGAGATGATCAGGATGCAGCAGAGAAAGTCGGGATGATCAGAGACAGGCTCAGAGTAGCTCAGGATAGGCAGAAACACTGGGCTGATGCTAGTCGCAGGCCGATGGAGTTCGCAGACGGTGATATGGTGCTAGTGAAGATATCACCTACCGAGGGACGATCCGGTTCGGACGAGGAGGGAAGCTGAGCCCCAGATACATCGGGCCGTTCGAGGTACTTGGCAGGATCGGAGAGGTAGCTTACAGGGTTGCACTTCCACAACCTAGCAGGAGTTCACGACGTCTTTCACGTATCTCAGCTGAGGAGATATGTTCCAGACCCCAGTCATGTGCTAGATCATTCAGAGTTGGAGGTCGGACCGAGCCTTACAGTTTCTGAGCAGCCAGTGGAGATATTAGACGAAGAGAGAAGAGGATGAGGAACAAGGTTTATACCCCTAGTACGAGTAGCTTGGAGCCGTCACTCCCCAGGTGAATCTACTTGGGAGAGGGAGTCGGACATGAGGGAGAGATACCCTTACTTGTTCGATCCAACCGCTGCGAGGGAACCACCCGTTCCGCTTGATACCTTAGAGGTTAGTTTCGATCGCAGCCTTAGTCATTTTTTGTATTGCTTGCTATGTTAGAATATTGTGGGTCTCAATCCTTGTGAATTTCGAGGACGAAATTTTTCAAGGAGAGAGACTTGTAAGCCCCTGTTTTTCAAATTTCATTTAATTAGTGTTTATTAATTTTAATGTTATTTTAGCCTTAAAATAATTATTAGATTTTTAGGAATTTTCTAGAATTTTAAATGATTTTAAATGAGTTTTAAATAAAAAATATCAATTTGCAATTTTCAAAATGTTAAATTTTGTAAGAATTAGAATGTTTTAATATCAGTTTGTAAATAGTTAATGTTTTTAATGCGGAATGCAAATTGATTTTGCTTAGACGCTGGAAGGACCTATCCGTGATTTCCTAAATCTAGGGGGTTTTCTGATAAAAACCTAAACCTAACCTACACGACACCGCGCTGCGTGTGTCGTCTCCGGCGATCCACGACCAAACCCTAACCCTAATCCAATTTCTAGCCCTAATCCCACCGCCTAGGGTTTATAAATAACCCTGACCCCCCAGACCTAACCCTAGACTCCACGACCACACAGCCCCTACACCGCCGCAACAAACAACCCATCTTCCCCGACGAGACTCGCCGGAGTTCGCCCTAACTTAGCCCGACGCCTACACGCACTTCGACAGCCCGACCACCACCATTCGACGCGTCTCTCTGAGACGATTGCAGCGCCACCACTCCGCCACCGTCCCGACGCCCCTAGCCGCCGTCTCCGCCTTCGAAAGCTTCCCCCAAAGTCGGACACGCAGGTAACAGACCTGAGTTCGTGGTGCGTGTCTCGAACTCACGCACGACGTGTCGCCTCAGACACGGGGAACCTAGCTATAGGTCTGGACACAGTGAATCGACTCGTGCGTGTCGTGCTAGCCCAGACACGTAAATACCTGTGTCCCTAACTGTCGGACACAGGCTCGTGTTATATTTTTTTTATATAATGTTAATCAAAACCTAAATAAAATTCACTAAAACCTATTCCTAACAAGGGCAACTGGCCACTGGCCAGCGACAGTAATTAAACCCCCCCCCCCCCCACCCGCGCTCTGTTG
>JANAVB010006993.1:10304371-10404351 GCA_029216955.1 Iris pallida | reverse complement strand
CCCCGCCCAGCCCACAGTGGGGAGGCCCCGCAGCAGCCCTGGGTTTAAACCCGAGAAGTTATCCTAATCCCAGCGGCCAAGAGCAGCCACTCAAGCTAGCTCGGCCTGAGCTCCCTATAATCGAACCCAGCAAATCCCACCCAAGACTTCAGGCCAAAGCCCAGTCGGGCCAGGCCACAGACTCTACTTCCCATGTCCACAGGCCGAGCAACCAAAATTAGACTCTCAATCCCCCACACAACCCGAGCAGTACAACGTACTCTCCTCCGACCTGTGTATTAAGTTAACAACAACAACCAACGAAAAACCCTAACCTTGACTCGACCCATGCCTCCCCTTGGTGACCACGACCGCGTGCGCCGCCTGCACCGCCGTGACAAGCGCCGGAGCGCCGCCAAGGCCGCCATGGCCGACCGAAAATAGAGCACTGCTCTGTTTGTCGACAGCAGTTGAGGTACCACTTCTCGACCGAATTACTTGCACGTGTACTCCATTTTTTGATTTCGTAAGTTTCTGTAGAAATCTCATATGACCCTCTAGAGATCCTAATGATTAGATCCCAACGATGTCGATCGGTCGATTCACAAAATCGACACAAAGTCGACATAAACTAATGTTGTATTGACAGAATTGGGTTGGCATATACTCCTGTTTGAAGGCGATCCTTGATCAATCTATTAAGAATTCTTGGAATCTATTTGAAGAGCCTTTTAGACAACCTATAGGATAGTAGAATCAAATTGGTAGTTTGGAATTTCATCAATGAGTAGGAAGTTAACAGTTGTTCAAAAACAGAAAAAACCTAAGAAAACAGTTTTTGAAAACTAGAAATTCTTTCGATACGACGTGCGTCCTGCCAATCCGGGCAACGTGATCGCAAACCAAAAGCATCAAAAGGTGCGTAACGGCTTCGTGGACGTGTGAGCTTTGACGGAATTCAAATTGGTCGCGTGTGTGCGACGAATTTGATACGTATCCGTCGAAATTCACCGTGTCGGCCTCTGTGCAAATTTCTCAATTACTTTATGCACGTTCGTCAGATCGAGACGAAACTTGCGCCAACAGGACCGTATCATTTTTTTGGTCCTGTATACCAAGTTTGGTCCGATTCTGAGACAGTTGATTGGATCGCCGTTTCGCGGGCCCCACAATCCGATTCAACGGGCGATTTTGTGCGCGGCTCGCCATAATCCAAAATTGGATACACCGTTGGGTTCGTATCATCAAAACAAATTCGTAGACATATAGTTTGACGACTTTAGAGACCATTGACTCTTGCACGCTTTTCGGTGCAAAATGGGTCCAACGGCGGACATCGTTTTGGTCCAAAATTACCGTTTTGCCCCTGTGTCCAGAATTGGACGTAAGTATAGGCAATCCTAGCTAATTTGACTATTATGAGAATGTTGGCAATATCTGTTTCAGCTTTCGGAGACAGTTATGATGATTTGGACTTATCGGCTTATCAGTTGACTATATTTTGTTGGATCTGCGTGCAACCTCCAGGCCAGTATACCTTGCCTTCCTCTACAGTTTTATTTACATGCATTATATTTTATTTTCCAGTTTTGATTGTTTATGGACATGTGCTTTTCGTATTATATTCTTTTGAGTTGTTTTTATTGTATATAGCCATGTTCATGTTTGGTCTTGTGGTTCACACTTAGAGTTTCCCGTCAGTACCTTGCTTGAGTCGTGTCATAGAACGAGTATGTGTAATTGAACTGCTAAATCCTTGATATTGTTTTCTTGGCACCAGAGAGTCCACACTCGGGATGAGGGTATTTTTTTGATCTGTTTGCATCCGTGAGTCCACACTCGGGACGAGGATGCCGATTATTTGCACCAGAGAGTCCACACTCGGGACGAGGGTGTTGATTTGACTTGACTTGACTTGCACCAGAGAGTCCACACTCGGGACGAGGGTGTTTACATCAGAGAGTCCATACTCGGGACGAGGATGTTATACTTGCACCAGAGAGTCCATACTCGGGACGAGGGTGCCTTGCCGTGAACTAACCAGAGTGTCCACACTCGGGACGAGGGTTAGTACTAACCAGAGTGTCCACACTCGGGATGAGGGTTAGTGCTTAGTTCAAACCCGTGAGTCCACACTCGGGATGAGGGTTTGGTTCTTCCATTGATCTCGTATTTATCGTTCATCCGGCAGTTCATTTACGCGTAGTTGTTCTAGTGTTCGTGTGTTCGTATTCGTGTTAATAGTCATTTGTCGAGTTCCTATTTTCTTGTTTATTTTCTTGCACATGATAAAACTGTTAGATAGGCATGTATATTATGTATCTTGCTATGTCCTCTGAGGACCTGATGATCTCTTCAGGTTTAGCGATTGCATGGAGTTAGCTAGTAGTCCTGGATGGCGGAGATTTGCGATTCTTGTGGGATTCAGGTATCATTATTGCGTTTATTATTCGCTCGTGCTTTCATACCTTATCATGACATATCCTGTTTCTCGATTCAGTTTTAGACTCTTATTATTTCTTTTAGAGTCTTATCGGACATTTATGCTAGTGGACTGCAGACCACGACCTATAGTGTTCATTCTTATTTATTATTCTTATTGTGGATTGAGATATTGATTTGTTTGCCATGATTTGGCAGCTTACCCTAGCCGTGACAGCGTTTAAGTATTAGAGTCGGGCTGGAGTCCGCTTGATGCGTAGCTGCCTTGCTCACGAGCTTGCGTCCGAAAAGCGGGTGCAGGTCGTGACATCACCCCCAATAACTGCCTGATAAATTTGCTTCTGACAGCAAATACCATACCCTCTCAATCAGTGTCCTGTTTATGCGCTCTGCTATACCATTGAGCTGAGGTGTATTGGAAAGAGTCTTCTGGTGTCGTATCCCTTGCTCTCTATAATACGCATCAAAGGGACCAATGTATTCGCCGCCATTGTCGGACCGAACACACAATAACTTCTTGCCCGTCTCTCTTTCAATAGAGGCCTGAAACTCTTTGAAAGTGGGCAGCACCTGATCCTTGGTTTTTAAGGCATAGACCCAAACCTTCCTGAAATAATCATCAATAAAAGTTACAAAGAAAGAAGCACCACCAATAGATTTTACCTTCATAGGACCGCAGACATCCGAGTGAATCAACTCGAGCACTGTCGACTTCCTTGAACTAGGGTGACTTTAAAAAGATACCCTATTTTGCTTCCCAGCTAAGCAGTGCATACATTTCTCCAACTTTGTAGACTTGAGCCCTGGAATCACCTTCCTGTTTACCAAGTACCTCATCCCCTTCTCGCTGATATGGCCGAGTCGTCTGTGCCATAATTCGGTAGATGCTTCACTGACTGCGTTCACCTCCTGTGCCCCCTATGCGCTCCCCTCCATATAGTAGAGACCGAACTTCTTGCTTCCTCTGGCAATCGCCATCGAACCTCAGAAAAGCTTCCACTGACTATTCCCGAAGAGACTGAAGAATCCCTCATCATCCAATCTTCCAACCGATACCAGGTTGAAACGGATATCAGGGATATCATGAACATCTTTGAGAACAAGGACTGCACCCGTCTTCGTCCTCAAATATATATCTCCAATGGCGACCGTCTTCGACACATCTCCATTACCCATCTTCAATACTCCACAGTCGCTTGTCGTGTAAGTGGCAAATAGTACCCTGTTATGAGATACGTGCGCTGAAGCCCCTGAGTCCACCAGCCAAAAATTATCATCGCAGGTGAGAATTGTGATAACCTTATCACCTACGACGATCACATCGCCTCCATGTATCGAGGCTGCCGATGTAGTGTTCTCATCTTGCTTTTCCTTGTCGCCATTCTTTTCTCTTTTCCAAGCGAAACAATTCCGCTTGATGTGGCCCTTCTTGCCACAATGGTAATACTCCGAGTCCTCGTACCGACCATTGGACTTCCCTCTACTTTTGTCTCTGCCACCACCTGGACCCCTACTTTTGCCCCTTCCGCGGCTCTCTGAAACTAGTGCTTATGAGTAATAGGATGTGGATGAAGTGCCCTGAGAACGTCTCTGGATCTCTTTATTCAGTACCCCGCTCTTGGCAAACTACAGACTGACCACGCCTTTAAGAGCAGAAACGATCATTTATACTCGTACGCCCTCCCACGAGTCTGGCAATGTACATAGCAACCGAAGTCCTTGAACTTCGTTGTCGAACTTGACTCCCATCGAGGATATCTTGTCTACTACACCCTGGAACTCACTCAAGTGATCCATAATGGATGCACCATCTTTTTACCGTAGACCCATCATCATCCGGATCAGGAATAATTTGTTTACCCGATCTTTTTTGCGTACAAAGATTCTAGCTTCTCCCACAACATCTTCGTATGCTTAATATTGACAACGTGGTTGTACACATTCTCGTCAACGAACTGCCGTATGTACCTACATACCTGTATATGCTCGAAGTTCCAGTCCTCATCAGATTTGTCACTGGGCTTCTCGGATGCAAATACTGGAAGATGCAGCTTCTTGACGAACAGTAAATCCTTCATCTTGCTCGACCAATAATGGTAGTTGGTACCATTCAGGTTCACCATGTACATCGGGTTTGCATCCATCTCTGCTTTATGGTTTGACTGTCAACTCCTGACACTTCTTTGAACCCAAAGCTCTGATACCACTATGTTGGAAACGGAGCACGGAAACTATTCCCCCAAACCAGAAAGTCCTGCGAGAGAACTGAGCAAAAGCACACAAACCAAAAATGCCGAACACAATCGCAGACATAAAGATTTTTGACATAGAAAATCTTTACGGAAAAAACCACGGGACGATCGGAGTCCCACCCTAAAGAACCTCCACTAATGGAATAAAGGGAATACACCCTCTACAAGCTCCTCCCGATCCAACACGGATCACCACAACTCACTTGAAAGAAGAAATTTTTTGATTGCGGACTCCGAAGAACAAGAGATGTCGAAAAATTATTTAAAGCAATCACTCCTTCACAATAGTCCTTAATCCTCTCGCTCTCTCAAAGATTGTAAAGCACTCTTATTTTGAGATGAGTTTTCAACTAGCATGCATCACCCTTTTATAAGCCCTTGGTAATCTATACATGGAAGACAAATATATATGGAAACTTCCAATATGCATCAATCATATATTTAATGGAAATCCAATCATAATTGGCTTGCCATAATTGGAAGCTCAATTATATGGAAAGCTACTATATGAAGGGTCCAATCATAAATATATGATCAAAGTAAATACGGAAATTCAATCATATATTTTCTTACCATATATGTTCCAAAATAGGATCCATGCACTTCCCGAGCTTCTCCGACACACGGATGGCGCTCGTCGCTCTCCGGGGTATTCTCCACATAGGTTGGGAATCCCACCCACTCCAACAAGATTAAGATATCATCCTCATCCTTGCCCAACCATATAATAAATTCCTACTTATGTAAACAAAAAAGAAATCTCAATTTAATATTTATTTCAAACAAAGAACAAAATCAAGAACTAGTGTCATCCAGGCCTCAAATCAAGAACAAATCCAGAATCTACAATATCACCATCAGGGCCGGCCCCGAACTCATAGAGGCCCAGGACAAATTTTCCAAATAGGGGCCCCATAGTCCAATACATAATGAAAAATATTAAAAAAACTATAATTAAAGAAAATTAAAAAGTTACCTCCAAGATTTGAACCAAGGACTGATAGTATAAAAGTCTAACACATACATCACAATTTTTTTATGTCAAGAAGGGCCCATGGTACATATTATTTCTAATTTGGATACAAAATTATTAATATATTTATGTTTAGACTATTATTTTTGGGCCCTCGTGATCGGTGGGCCCTGGACGGTTGCCATGGCCGCCCTGGGCCAGGGCCGACCCTGATCACCATTGAATAACTAGCATAGTTGAAAATAAACTTGATTTTGTGACTATATTTTTTATCCCAACAATTCTAGTTAGTCCACTACCATTGGACTTTGTTCATTTGGCCCTTTTAGTTTTGTGTTTTTTTTTCCATATTCTAGGATGTTCTATGCATAGAATGTTTTTGATCATTTAAAATATGTATGTTTTAGAGAGATCCTAATATTATAATTATAAAGAAGTATAGAATGGCCCATAGCTATATTTTAATAAGTGTGTAGACTCTTCCAAGAGTTCTATTAATAGGGGTGCTCTTTCTTCATCTTGTATACAACAAAAAATTACAAGCTTAATGCTCTTATAAAATTTCTTTCCTTCCGTTCTTCTCTTCCACCAAATTCTTCTCTATAATTTTTTTCGTCTCCAAAATTTTTCTCCTAGCTAGTTGGCCTACCACAATTCCAACAAAGTAGTATCAGAGCAGTTGAAATATCCAACAAAGCTGTATCAGAACAAGGCGGTTCAAGATCGAAGATGGCAAACGAGATGACACCCTTCCACGTTTCCATCCTCAACAAGTGCAATTATACCAATTGGAGCATCAAGATGAAGGCTTTGCTAGGAGCACAAGAAGCATGGGAGGTTGTCGAAAATGGTTATGATTAGGCACAAATGAGGCTTTATTATCTCAAGCTCAAAAGTACTTATTGAAAGCTTCAAGAGAAAGGGACAAAAAAGCTCTCTTCCTCATCTACCAAGCCGTGGATGATGATGCATTCGAATTATTTTCAAGTGCAACCACCTCCAAATGAACATGGAAGAAACTTCAAATTTCTTGCAAATGAGAGGAGAAGGTAATAAAGGTACGCCTCCAAATTTAAAGAGGTTAATTTGAAGCTTTATATACATAAGAGTCTGAAACTATTCCGGACTACTCTAGAGCTTTACCATTGTTAGTCAATTGAAAAGAAATGGTGAAAAAATGACCAACACTCGAGTAATAGAGAAAATATTTCGCTCTTTGCTTCCATAATTTGAGCACATCGTAGTAACTATTGAAGAAACTAAAGACTTGGAGATCATGACTATTGAGCAACTTAAGGGCTCATTGCAAGCATATGAAGGAGAAAAAAATTGCAAGGAACATTGGAGAAAGTTCATCAAACGAAGCTCACCTTCAAGGAGAAAGAAGAAAGTTTTATCAATCAAAGAAATCAAAAAGGCTATGGTCAAGGTCGTAGAAGAGAGGAAAGAACGTACAAAACATTCACCAATAGAAAAAGAGGACAAAACTATCCTACAAGAGAACGTGGATGAGGAAGCGATGGAAGCCAAATGTATGATAAATTTCAAGTTGAATGCTATAATTGTTATAAGCTTGAAAATTATGCATCAAAATTGTAGAAACACAATTAAAAATATTAAAGAAAAAGCTCACTACGTTAAAGAAGAAATGCAAGAGAACTCAACTTCATTATTTGCTTACAAAGAAGAAGAATAAGAAGACGAGGAGGAGGAGGAAGAAGATATAGATGCATGGTACCTTCACATAAAGAAAAATGACTATATGTATGAAAGCATAAACTTCTTTATGGATCTTGATGGATTCATTGGTAATTATATCACTTTTGAAGATGATTTAGCAACACCAGAAAAAGAAAGTGAAGAAATCATTCAAGAAACTGATGCTAGTGGAGACATTGTGTCTAATAAAGAAATTTCGCAGCAATTGGATGTTCAAGAAGCAAGTTATGACTTAGTTCCTCTCATAGAAGATGAGGATAAAAAGCAAAAATGTGAAAAAGTGAAAGAGTATATTACTCTACTCGCGACGTCAATACCATCTTGAGAAGACTTTCCACAATTGTCCTAGGTTGAGAGAAGTGCTTCAAATATGAAAAGCTTTCAAGAGGAGATTGAGGTAATCAATAATCAATAGGATCTAACAATTTTTTTACCTTTTTTGCCGATTGTGGATCAATAGATTTCGAAGAAACGACACAAAACAATAAATAGATATATGCAATGGATGAAGAAATCAAAGCTATCATAAAGGACGACACATGGGAGCTAGAGACATTTCCAAAGTGGCAAAATAAAATTGGAATAAGAGGTATCTAAAGCCAAAGAATAATGCTCAAAATGAAGTCAAGAGGTACAAGTATAGAGTACTTGCAAATTAAAGGCTAAAATCAAAGATTGAGCATCAGCAATAATAAAAAGCAAGCTCATCTACCCAAATATGTGCATCAGAAGAAAGGAAGTGCAAATGAAGTGTGTCAAAATGCAGAAGTAAGCTACCGATATCTTCACCGAGCAAATCACGGAAGAACTATTTAAGACATGCAAGAAGTTCGCTTGGAGTCACAAAATCAAGTTTAAGAGGGAGTGTTGAAAATAAACTTAATTTATTGACTATGTTTTTTTGCCCAACAAATCTGTTTGGTCCACTGCCAATGGGCTTTGTTCATGTGTCCCTTTAGTTTTGTGCTTAGTCCATATTATAGAATATTTTGTCTAGAATATTGTTCTTGATCATTTAAAATATCTATGTTCGAGAGAGATCATAATATTATAATTATAAAGGAGTCTAGAATGGTCCATACCTATATTTTAATAAGTACTAGATTCTTCCAAGAGTTCTATAAATAAGTGATCTCCCCCCATCTTGTATACAACAAAAAACTACAAGGTTAGTGCTCTATAAAATTTCTTTCCGATCCAATTTTCTTTCCACCAAATTCTTCTCTATATTTTTTTTCCTCTCCAAATTTGTTCTCCTGGCTAGTTGGCCTACCATATTTCCAACAAAGTGGGATAAGAACAGTTTGAATATCCAACAAGCCTTACCAAGCACAGTTTGAATATCCAACAAGCCTTACCAAGTACAAAGCAAGATCACCATGGTTGGGACCCTAAATGCAATTTCATAATTTCACCAAAAGAAAGAGAAAGGTTGTATAAATTTACTTATTTTTATTAGAAAACGGGAGCTAATGCCTCCGGTATTTTATTAAAGGGCGATTAATGAATACTAATATTTTCAAAACATTATTCACAAAGCAATGGTTACGAAGAATTGCATATGAGCATTGTCAAAATAATTATTTGATAACATGTCTTCAAAAATTGTCTGATTTTGGCCTTGCAAGGCTTGGCCATATTGGCCACAAGACTCAAGTTTCTACACATACGAAAATAATATTTGTCTTTGGAATATTTTAGCAAATGTTCCCTTTCTAAATACTAAACTGTCATATATCTTCACTATTTTTTTAACTAGCAAATACCCTCACTTTTGTATAAAACAACAACAAAATTGTTAAAAAAGTGGAAGTATATCTTAAATTTTTTTACTGTTCCGTATTAAAAATGGGAACATTTGCAAAAAACAGTTAAGACATGTACTAGTTTCAACATTTAGAATACAATAATTCTAAGTTTACTACTAAATCTTTACAACCTTCTTACAACCCACTCAACCCCTGCTAACATGTTCCCACCCGGTCCCATCCGGTCTACCTACAACCATGGAAACCGACCACGTGGCCGGTTGTAAGCCCTTGGTTGTAGGGGTTGTAATTGTAGCGTTTCCCTTTAGGGACTGTTTGGATAGAAGTAACTATTTGAAAGTGTAAAGATGCACTTACAACATGTTGAATTGCAGTGCACTTGCAGCAAGTGGCACTTTCCAAAATGTGTTTGGATAGAGTACGTTTTGTCTTCCGCAAGTAGAATAAAAATGAATTTGTTGTTTGGATGGTTCAGTGCCGAACTTTAGATTTTTGATACCTGAGGCAAACTCTGAAAGTAGTGCCCTCAAAACTTAATGTTCATATTATATTATTTTTTATCGATAATGATACAATAGTATTTCAACCAAAAATTTAAGAAATAAAACAATATACAAAATTTAATATCCCACGGAATATATGTTATAATGAAATACTAATAAAACTAAAGATGCTCCAAACCCATACAAATAAAAGTGATGTTCCAGATAATTAATAAAAAAATAATAAACAATGTTTGGAGTGGTTAATAATGGTTATAATAATAAACTTAGGCCACTGCTTTCTCAGTTCATTACATAGTCACTAAAATATTACTCGTCTTGCTGTCTTCGAGGCAAAAGTACTGATTAAGTTTGCATAATCGATTTCTCAACAATTTTTTTCTCGATGGATAACATAGCTAAGCCATTCAACCTCTCCTGTGACATAGTTGACCGGAGATAAGTTTTAATCAACTTTAACTTTGAAAAAATTCTTTCTGTAGATGCAACTGTAACTGGTATAGTCAGCAAAATTCTGTAAGCAACATATGCATTTGGAAAACAACCATCCATTTTCTTTAAATAATTCAGCACGTCAATTGCTCTTTTTGCTTCTCCTGGTAATGAGTGTGTTAAGAACTTCAGTTCTAAAAATAAATCTTATCCATCAATATCAGAACGTCCATCATGTGCTAAAGAATTTTGAAGATTGACACACGAGCTCAACAGATTATCATCATCAACAGACTTTAACCTCTCTAAACTAAGCAAAAATCCAAAGGTTTCTTCATATTTTTTAAATTGTTCAAATCGAGTTTGAAGTAAAGAAAGAGCTTGATCAATTATAAAGAGGAAGTAATTAACTTTGAAAGATTCTTTAGCTGATTGGGTTACCTCTTCGCTGTCGATCTCATCAAATTGTCTCTTTCGTTGAATAATGCGCTTTTCTCGAAATACAGCTTCAATTTCCATTTCACTTGCAACTTTTTTAGCTTCAGTTATGGCCTGATCAAACCCGGATTCTCTGTACTCATGAAGAAAAGAAATAAGCCCTTGTAACAGTCTGATAGCAACATCAATATCCATATCTTCTGCTTGAAAAAATTTACTAACAGCGTTAATACCGTATAACAACTTGTACCAAATTACCATTCCGAGCAAGAACTCAAAATTTTCAAGTTCATATTTTGCTAAGGCCTCAGCTTCACTCTTTGATCTTGGGTCTTCAGAAGTATTTGCCAAATCAACTATAGCATCTCTTATTTGTGAAGTCTGCTCTTTTATGGGCTTAACACTTTCAACATGACTTTTCCAACGTGTTTGTGACAACGGCTTAACTGTAAGACCTTGCACATTATCTTTGAAGATTTTCCAATGCTTGGTAGAAGAAGAGAATAATGTAAATATGCGTTGTATAACTCCCAAAAAAAGACATTGCTTTAGGACAACAATTCACAATATCACATAATGTCAGGTTAAGGTTGTGACAACCACATGGAGTGTAGAAAGCTCATGGATTGATTTCAAGTAATCTACTCTGGACACCTTTGTGCTTCCCTTTTATATTGGATCCATTGTCATATCCTTGACCTCTTATATTGTCATTGTCAAGTTCAAGGCTCTTTAAGACATTTTTAAGCTTAGTAAAATGTCCAAGCCCTGATGTATCATCAGCCTTCAAAAATTCAACCCAAAATTCTTCTACCGCTACAGTATTTATTGAATCATCCATACATCTTATTACAAGGGACATTTGCTCCTCATGACTTGCATCTGGAGTGCAATCAAGTATGACTGCGAAATACTTTGCATGTTTAATCTTTATAAAAATAGAACTTCTCACATCAGCTGCCAACATTTGTATCAGTTCATTTTAGATTTTGGGCCCAAGATATGTGAAATAAATCTACTGTGCTTGAATACGTTGAAGGTGCTCTTTCATCACTGGATCAAACTCAACAATCATCTCAATTAGTTGCAAAAAGTTTCTGTTGTTGCCAACATAAAGCTTCTCACAATCTTCTCGAAATGCCAAGTTATTTTTTGCAAGTCTTTGTACAACATCAATTATTCTCTTTAATACCTGCTTCCAGTGTTCTCTCCCTTTGTTGATTGCTACTTGTATGCTTTCATCAATTGTCCTATTCTTTTGAATTCTTCTTTCTAATACAATCCAACTAGTCATGCAACAAATATACTCTTTACTAGTTTCATGAAGTCTGAGAATCCGACTGAGATTTTTCCAATCATTGGATCCTTCATTAGCCAGTTGACCAAGTTTAGCCATGGTCCTTTGAGTCTTGAACAACTTGCAACAAAAACAAAAAATATTGTCCATAGAAACAGAATATATAAGCCATCTTCTTTCATTTATTTCACCATTTGGCAATTGTCGCTTAAAATGTGATGATTTAAAATGTCTTCCAGAAACATCATGGGGAAATAAGACACCATCATCTCTTCTAGGACCTCTTTCAACTAGAAAGTCCCTAACATTTTGTCCAATTTTTTCCCAGTTTCCTGATCATCAACATTTAATGGAAACAAGTTCTCTTGAATTAAATTTTCATCAAGATTTACAATTATATTAGCATCTGCTTCGTCATTCTCAGGCTGCTTTGGAGCTTCGTTGTGAGTCTCAGTCAATTTAACATCGGCAAGTTGATCCAAATCTTTATCATTCTCATTGATAGGGTACTGATCATGCAGTTCTTTGTTACTCTCATTCTGATTTTCTTGTTCCTCATTCACCAAAATTTTAACTGGTTCTGTGACTTCTGTCCTATCTGTCCCTTGGTTGCTAGTAAAATACTTATTAAGACTATCGACTTGACTTTGAATTGATGCTTCTTCCTTTTGCTTTATTTTTCTTTTTTTTCGCTCTAGACAATTGTTTTCTTATAGGAGGCATGTTTGTTTATCTAGTGTAGTAGTGCTCTGCAAATGGAAAAAAAATCACCAAATTGTTTTCGTGCTGAAAGCATGTTTGCTTCTCTAGAAAATAAATGAATAGGAGATGAGAGAGGCCAAATCAATTTTAGACTTTCTATAATAATAAGTACATGTGCCAACAGTTTTGACAAATTGAAGTTGTTGCTTTAAAAAAGTCAATAATATTAAAAATGAAATAATCTATTAAATATATCAAAACATAATTTTATTTTTTATTTTTTATTAATTTTGAGATAAATTTTTTGTTCTTATTGTTGTTATTGCATAAAAAAAATAAACATATTATAGGAATATGTCACATGAAATTTCAATTTGATAATATGGATATGAATACTATGCAATCAAATGACCTTATCATTAGGGGTGTGAATCGGTCGGTGGTCGACCTAATTGGTCCCAACCAAAATCGAACCGAAAATCGATATGAAAATAAACAAAACCGATCCAAACCAACCAAATGGTCGGTTCGGTTTTGAAACCGACCGACTTGGTTCGGTTTGGATCGATTCGACTTGGTCGATTTTGATCACATAAAAAAATGGACTGTATGCTTTTTTTTGTTGTGAAACCTCAGTCAACTTGCACTTCGCAACAGTAAATACAATTCAGCAGTTTCAATTCAACTTGCGCGTTGCAGGTGAAAAAAATGCCAATTATACATAATAATAAAAAATCATATACATTCAACCAAAAGTCCCTTTCATGTGCACATGAGCAATTAGAAAAGAATAGAAGCCGCCAGCACTCCTCTTTAATGCTAGAGAGAGAGAGAGAGCTCTTTCAACTTCAACTTGATAAATGGCTGTGATGTGAATAAATATACCAAACCAATATAATACAACCCAATGAACCCATACCCAACCATCCAACCCTAATTATTCAACAAGGATTTGGTTCGGTTCGGTTTAGACAGTTTTTGGCATAACCAAACCATGAACCGAACCGAATCGGTAGGTTTTGAAAAAATTGAAGCCGAACCAAACCAACCGAACCATCGGTTCGGTTTAAAACCAATCGGTTCGGTTTGGCTTGGTTCGATTTGGTCGGTTTGACTTAATTGTGCACAACCCTACTTATCATAATCTATTCAACAAATAATAATAATAATTAATGACAATTAAAAAATTAATTTTAAATATAAAAATATTTTCTTTCTCAGTTTCTCTATTAGTTTATTTCAATCTTAACATGAATAACTTTGTAATCAAACCGCTAAAACATATTTTCTAACAAATTAGTCAATCACAAATTCACAAATAAAGAATTAAAGATAATCAACAACAATTTATAAAAAAAATACTAATAAATTATAAAGCTCACCTTATGTAGAGAGACTGATTTCAGTAGGACGGTAGATCTTTTAGGAACTCCAGGAGTGGGCCACAAAATTTTTCTCTAAAAAAATAACAAAAAATACAATTAAAACACATCTTTGGAGGAAAAAATATATTAATAAATTACAAAAAACAAACAATTAGAATCATCAATATTCTTTAAAATATATTAATAAATTATAAATCTAATCATTAAAAAAACCTACAACAACAATAAGAACATATATATACATGGTGAAGATTAAGCTATATTATAAATAAAATAAAATAAAGAGAAACTCACCTCACTCACCTGTCACCTATGATGGAAGGGAAAAACTGAAAAAGGAAAAGAAGATGCTCTTTTCTTGCTTGGAGCAAAGCAGCCAAATTAGCCAATCCTATTTGGTTCGTAGAACTTGTAACTTTGTTTATTGGAACAAAAAAAAGAAGAAGAGCAAAGACCAGCCGGCCACCATCTTAAAAAACCTTAAAAAAATTCCTTACCTAGAAAACATTTTGGATCCATTGGACTTTTTTTGGGTCATTTGCTACTACACACCGGGCCAGGATCAATTAGCATAGATTAAGCTATATATTATATATACTAAAAAAAATTTGGTGCCCTCTAAAATTTTAGGCCTGAGGCCCTTGCCTCATGGACCTCATATTAAGTCCAGGCGTGGATGGTTGTTGAAAGTGGAGAGAAAAGAAGTTCGGTTGTTTGGATGGTTGTTGAAAATAAATATTGGAGTTGGAGATAATTAAGAAATACATTAATTATCATAATTAAACAAATTAAATTATAATTAAATTTTTACTGATTGAATTAATTTCAAAGAATCTTATGTTCAAAGAATTAAATTTTAATTAAAATTTTAATTTTAATTACTACTATTATTATTATTATTACACCAGCAGCATTGTCATTGTTATTATTGGAATAAAGCCAAAAACTTCTCAAAAGTGTAGAAAAGAGAGTAATATTAAAAGCCAAAAATTCCTCAAAACTGTAGCCATCATCATTACCATCAAAATACTACTTTTTTTCAAAGAGAGCCACCACCACCATCACTCAAAGTTGGACTCCACCGCCATTGCAACCATGGGTCTTCTTTCTTCTTCATTCCATTGTTGGTTCTCTCTCTCTTCCAATAGCCAACACCGCCACCACCAACAACACAAGTCTCGTCCTCTTCTTCATTCGGGTTTTCTTCTAGGTTTTTTTTTCGAGCTCTTCTCCACCGCCGGTGGAGTCCGACTCCAGGAGGAAGGTAAAGCTCCTCTGCAGCTTCGGCTGCTGAATCCTGTCCTGCCCCAGCAACGATGTCCTCCGTTTCGCTGCCCTCCACGAGTACACGAAGATCGTCGAGTCCGACGGCTCCTCCGCCGACCTCTCCTCGGGTGCCACCGATGAGTCTGTCGACTTCTTTCCAGCAAAAAAGTTAAGTTTCAACACTTGCAACAGAACCTTCCCAGCAAAAATTGGAGTTTCCTCCGCAGGAGTTCCTCAATTTTTTCGGAGGTAAAAGTAGGAAAATATGGGGAGACTTGAACTGGACGGGGTTGCATCAAGTACTTTTGTCCACTTTTATCTCAACAAACCAAACGGCGCTGACTTTCCATTTTTTAGACACTTTCATCTCAGTTTCAACGATCCAAACAACCCCTTAGAATAGAGATATTTTCTAAAATATTTTATATTTTATTTGATGAGGGAATTCACCCAAAGTTATCTTTCTTGAGATATCAGCGGGCGCAAAGTACAATTGACAACACCAGAGTGGCAAAAGAAACAAATCTAGTAGACTGGGTATGTCATTATCATTCTCTATCTAGCATGTTCAACTTAGGGGCTGTAGTGTCCCGACCCGCAAGATGCCTTATGATGGATGGTCGGTTCGATGAAGCCTTGTTGGACTTGGGAATATGCAAAGGATCGCTTGGAAGGCTATGCGATCGTGGCGGAAACCGTCCTATGAATGTGAGTAGTGTTGAACCCTTCAAAGATCCTTTAGCTTCACGCTTACAATAAGGATGAGTATACTATGTTTCTTGTTGAGTTTGCTCAATAACACCTTGCATAGAATTTGGAAAGATAATGAAAGATAATATTCACCTGATCGTAAACTGTTGTTGCTAGATGAATTATATGCTTGTTGCGATGAAAATATATGACAGGTGAAGTAAAGTTCCAAATACTTGGGCGGTGAGTATATTGAGCTTTGGCTCGATGAATAGATGGTAAAACAGATATTAAGACCCAGGAACTGGGCTGTGAGTATGCTTGAATTGCATTCGAATTAATGTATGCTAAGTCCCAGAAATTGGGCGGTGAGTACATTGAGTTTGGTTAGAAAGATGTATGGTATCAAAGATGAGAGAAAAGAATCACATTCTATTATCCTGTGCCGATGTAGAATGTAGATTTCCCTAAGACCCTGGATTGGGCAGATGATAATGTGAGCATTGGCTCAAGGCAAGATGGCAAGATGGTAATATGAATGAGAATGATGGGTTATTACTTAGTTTTCTTTATCATGCATTATATGTTTCATTATAGATAAGTTGCATATAGTTGCATGGTCATGGACAACTTGTTGACAAGGTGGTTCCTCGAACGGTATTCCTGGGCCTTGGAAACCGGTTCGTCCTGGAGGGAACCAATGCTGAAGTAGTAGCAGTGCTGAAGTAGTAGCACGGTATACGGGACTTACAATGGGACTAGCTACCTGCATTATAAGGGCACCGTATACCTGTAAGTCGATCCAAGATGGCGTGTCGCTAGTGACCTTAATATAGATAGGTCTGGTGCTAATGATGTCTTATGCAGGCAGAGTAAGTTATTACTCAAATACAGGAAAGGATGTCGGCTGTTGATAAGAATCACTTAAACGGTGATATTTATATTGAATCATGATATTGTTTCTAACAATATCTTGTGCAGGCTGAGTAAGTACTATAAATTGTACAGGGATGGCTACACGACCGTAGATAAGATTCACCAAAGGGTGATAACTGCATGCTTTAAATTATATTGGCTATGTGATTGCATGCTTTACTTCTTGTCGGCTCTAAACATGAAATTGACCCTAAGGCAACGAGAAAGACCACTGTTAATAATGTTCTATAACATGATTACTTAGTGTTGTCTTCTTAGGTGAGTTGGGCCAGCACCGCTCGCCAGTATATTGATGATATACTGACCCATGTCGTGGACAATATTATAGGTGTTTGCTTATGGGGGAAATCCTTTGATCAGTGCTTGGCATCGATGATTCGGATGGGTGTACAGAAGCTCTTCTTGCAAGATGATGCCTTCTGCTATACGGAACATAATGTATGGAACTGTATAACTCAATTGTACCAGTGAGATTGTAGCCAAATTGGCAAGTTCAATATAAAGAAGTCGGTATATTCAATTGTAGCCCAAAGGTCAAGTGTATACATTCAATTGGCTATTCAAGAGTCTTGTAAGTTGTAAACTCTGTATTCCGCTGTAAGTCTTGTAATCCATTATGATTATCAATAAATAGATACATTTCTTCATATCTTGTGTGACTTTAATTTATCTGCTTGGTTTGGCTGCATTGTCGATGTTTTCTGAGAAATACCAGGAACTGTAATGGTTTTGCCTTGTACAAGTGAAATCTAAACTTGTACGGCATCATGCCCAGTGGCTAGTTTTCGATTCTCCGGGATTGGGGCGTGACATAATGGTATCAGAGCACGGATTTACGTCCTTGGATTCTTATTCGATTTGTTTCAAATCAATGTTGCTACTAAGATGATTCTATGCTGCTTCCGCGATGATTCAAAGATTGTTTCTGCGATTATTCAAAGTTGCTTCCGTGGTGAATCAAAGTTGCTTCCATGAATACTCAAAGTTGCTTCCGCGATGAAATCAAAGTTGCCTCTATGATGACTCATAGTGCTTCTGTGATTATTCTGTCTTGTTTCTGAAATATTCTAAGTTATTCCTTTGACTGAAAGTCCGTTGATCCTTCTAGCTGCTCACTGGGTGTTCCATACAATATGTCTAAATATGTGGACTGTGATATGTGTGCTTTATTAAATTTCTAAAAGATACCAAAATGAATAACAATGATGCGATACGATAATAAGTTTGTGATGTATGCTGGATGTCTTATGTGTGGGATTCTTGAAGTCGATTGTTATGCAACAATCGACCGTGGGTAATGGCATGGTATGTTGGAACAGTATGTTCATGGATTTCAGTGAATGAGAATCGACAAAATCTTGAGTCGGTATTTGTGGTCAGCATAACCACTGCTGGATGGATAGTCCTTATTGGACGTTGGTTTGGTGTGAGGGAATATTATGTCGAGTATGGCTTGAGCTCTGAGTGGTATATTACATATACCCTCGTCGTGATAAGATGTCCCTTGACCCTTGATGTGTTCATAATTTTGTGATTGCTGTACCTATAAGGTATTAGATTGTATCGAATCGTGACTGAGCTTATGATTGATACGTGACGGCTAGGCGTGTCCCTTGATGATTAAGTTCAGATGACTCGTTGAGAGATTTTGATGTGTTCGGATGAACCATCGCTAGACCTTGACGGTTAGCATTATGTTGGGTAAAAGGATTGTACGCTTGGTAACGATAGTGTAGTGTTGCTATCGAAAGATTTTACGAGAATAACTATGGACCGAGTATTGAACGATGTTGGAAGTGAGTGAGAAAAATTGCATGTTGGATATCGACGAAATTGATGGTGATGTTAGACGCTTATCGGGATGTTGCGAATGATTTAGAAGATGCAGAGAGTTGCATCGACCGAAAAGTTGGAGAATGGGCTTGAGAAATAGATGATCTTAGCACGTGGTGCAGTTGTGCTTGAGAGAATTTAATGTGTCCCGAATTAACCAGTTACGACCCTTGACTATTTTGAGGCATAAAGAATGAGTACTTGTCCCTTGATGCATGAAAGAGTAGATGTCCCTTATAAGAGTCGAATGGCTGGAATACAAATAAGTATCGAGGTGCAGCGATATGTAATAGACCCTGTCAGTAGATGATATTGTCGCATGAATAACAAGTTCAGTGGGATATAGAATTGTGGGATTATGACTTAGCTAATGAGTTATGTCATATCCACTAAGATGACCGATATATGAATGCTAGACGATTGGTGCCATAGAGATTGGATCGGTGCATAAATAGTAAATCTTCTTATGGAATCATAAGAAGATGATACAAACGTATATTGATGGTCAACGTGGATTGCTAAGAGATAACCGTGCTGGGTGCTAAAAAATTTATGAATGATGCCTCGGAAGAAATACGATTTTATAGTTTCCTATGTTGTTGATTAAGGAGTACAGACCATATCGATGATCTAAAAATGTTGAAAATAAATATGTCGCGAAGAGACCGTAGGACAGAGATCGTAAGTGATAAACTATTGAGATAACAATGTTGGATTATGACTCAGAATAGTTGACCCGATTGAATAGACAATTTGAGTACGATATGAGGATGCAAGTCGGATTGAACAAGTGATGCTATGTCTATGCAAGTGGAAATTAAAAGCTTGGATATTCGATTGAGGAGTTTTATATGATAGCTTCGAGATTGATCCATAGAGTTGTGGGATAGAATTGTTGGATAGAAGTGTCGGATAGAATTGGTCGGTTGCGAGTAAGTCTTGAATGAGACTCCGTTGGGTATGACCCGAGTATGAGTACAAGTAGAAAGACTTGACCCTAGAATGTTGGTTGGTTGCTTAGAATGTCGGTTGGTTGCCTAGGGTGTCGGTTGGTTGCCTAGAATGTTGGTTGGTTGCTTAAGTTTCAGATTGGTTGGCTATGTTCTTCAGTTGTCCGTGTTGGGAATAAGTTCATAAGATTGGGGTGGTGTCCCATGTCCTAAGTTGGTTAGACCACAGAGTCGCCCCTATGATAAGAATTGGTTGCCTCTAAGATAAGAGATAAGTAAGTCCCTAATAGCTATCCATCTCATATGAGTTAGCTGAATGTCTGGTTTAGCTTAGATTAGCTGACCATAGAGACTTGACTGAATGCTAAGTTGACTGTTGGAAAATCGTAGGATGTCCCTATTGTTGTTGCGTGAGTGTAGTCGGTATGAGTAAGATGTGTCAGAAGGTAGACTTCGAAATGGAATAAAGACTGAAAAAATTCGGTGTTATAATGTTGGATGGGATGACGGATCATGTTGGTTTCAAAAATTTGGTTGCCTTGTTGGAACGCCGAAAATTGTTAGAACTGGTTGGATTTGGTTGATTGATATTGAGCTGCGAAAATTTATGGTAGTACCTTGAGACAGTTGGAATAATTTCATGGATCAGATAAAAAATTGAAAATAAGTGTAACGACGGAATTGGATAGTGCATGTATCCGAGATCGGCGAAAGCGAATGTGAATAGGAATGACCATCGGGATTAATGTTGCTGGAATATGTGAGGGGCTTATTCGAGAGGATAATATGTTGGCTTGATCAATACGAAAAAATATTGGAGTACAGCTTGAAATGTTACTAGAGTAGAATGGTGGTACAATTTGAAGGATGGTACGATTTGGAAGATTGATTATTATCAGGAAATTTACAAGTTGCAAACAAAGTGTATGGATACGAACGATAATGAGTACAAGATTTGATCGACGAGAATCGGGGTATCGAAATGAAATGTGGCAATAGGATTTATTAACTTTGCTGGCATGGATGACAATGAACTTGAAAGAAATACTTGATACATCTAAGTCAGAATACTTTGGAGAATTTTGGATCGATTGTGGAAAATTTTTCGAGTTGGAATTGGTAACATCTATTGTGTTATTAGTTGGTTGGGATATTGAATAAACAAGTGGGATTATACGAGATGCTCAAAAAGAATTATTGATGTTCGGAAAGGAAGTTACACCGTAGCTCGTTCGCTTTCTCTATCACTGAACTTGGCAGAAGTGCATGTCTTTCGGGGATGCCTAAAATATGTGTATGATTCCAACTAAGTGATATGCTGAATTCAAACGAAGCCACGGGGAGGATTATCATATCCTAAGGATTTGCACGAGTGTCGGAGGAAAGATCAAAGGTGGTAAACTATTTTGAATCAATTGGGATACTGTAACGAGATGGTACATTACTTGAAATCAATCGGAAGATTACGGAGAAATATTAGATAGTGCAAGTCGATCGTTGAGAAGTTTCATGAAAAGTTGGTTGAAGTTTTGGGGATGAGTTTTGTTTTAAGTTACGAGAACAAAACTTTTTTTGAGTGGTATAAATTGTAGTGCTCCGACCCGCAACATGCCTTATGATGGATGGTCGGTTCGATGAAGCCTTATTGGACTTGGGAATATGCGAATGATTGCTTGGAAGGCTATGCGATCGTGGCAGAAACCGTCCTATGAATGTGAGTAGTGTTGAACCCTTCAAAGATCCTTTAGCTTCACGCTTAAAATAAGGATGAGTATGCTATATTTCTTGTTGAGTTTGCTCAATAACACCTTGCATAGAATTTGGAAAGATAATAATCACCTGAACGTAAACTGTTGTTGCTAGATGAATTGTATGCTTGTTGCGATAAAAATACATGACAGGTGAAGTAAAGTCCCAAATACTTGGACGGTGAGTATATCGAGCTTTGGCTCGATGAATAGATGTTAAAACAGCTGTTAAGACCCAGAAAATGGGCAGTGAGTATGCTTGAATTGCATTCGAATGAATGTATGCTAAGTCCCAGAAATTGGGCGGTGAGCACATTGAGTTTGGTTGGAAAGATGTATGGTATCAAAGATGAAAGAAAGGAATCACATTATATTATCCTGTGCCGATATAGAATGTAGATTTCCCTAAGACCCTGGATTGGGCAGATGATAATGTGAGCATTGGCTCAAGACAAGATGGCCAGATGGTAATATGAATGAGAATGATGGGTTATTACTTAGTTTTCTTTATCATGTATTATATGTTTCTTTATAGATAAGTTGCATATAGTTGCATGGTCATAGAAAAATTGTCGACAAGGTGGTTCCTCAAACGGTATTCCTGGGCCTTGAAAACCAGTTCATCCTTGGGGGAACCAATGCTGAAGTAGTAGCAGTGCTGAAGTAGTATCACGGTATATGGGACTTGCAATGGGACTAGCTACCTGCATTGTAAGGGCGCCGTATACCTGTAAGTCGGTCCAAGATGGCGTGTCGCTAGTGACCTTCATATAGATAGGTCCAGTGCTAATGATGTCTTATGCAGACAGAGTAAGTTATTACTCAAATACAGGAAAGGATGTCGGCTGTTGGTAAGAATCACTTGAACGATGATATTTATATTGAATCGTGATATTGTTTCTAACAATGTCTTGTGCAGGCTGAGTAAGTACTATAAATTGTACAGGGATGGCTACACGACCGTAGGTAAGATTCAACAAAGGGTGATAACTGCATGCTTTAAATTATGTTGGCAATGTGATTGTATGCTTTACTTCTTTTCGGCTCTAAACATGAAATTGACCCTAAGGTAACGAAAAAGACCACTGTTAATAATGTTCTATAACATAATTACTTAGTGTTGTCTTCTTAGGTGAGTTGGGCCAGTACCGCTCGCCAGTAGATTGTTGATGTACTGACCCATGTTGTGGGCAATATTACATGTGTTTCCTTATGGGAAAATCCTTTGATTAGTGCTTGGCATCGATGATTCGGATGGGTGTGCAAAAGCTCTTCTTGTAAGATGATGCCTTCTGCTATACAGGACATAATGTATGGAACAGTTTAACTCAATTGTACCAGTGAGATTGTGGCCAAATTGGCAAGTTCAATGTAAAGAAGTCGGTATATTCAATTGTAGCCCAAAGGGCAAGTGTATATATTCAGTTGGCTATTCAAGAGTCTTGTAATCAGTTGTAAACTCTGTATTCCGCTGCAAGTCTTGTAATCCATTATGATTATCAATAAAGAGATGTATTTCTTCGTATCTTGTGTGACTTCAATTTATCTGCTTGGTTTTGCTGCGTTGTCGATGTTTTCTGAGAAATACCAGGAACTGTAATGGTTTTGCCTTGTACAAGTAAAATCTAGACTTGTACGGCATCACGCCCAGTGGCTAGTTTTCGATCCTCCAGGATTGGGGCGTGACAGGGGCTATTTGGATCGTTGAAACTGAGATACAGGTGTCTAAAAAATGGAAAGTCAACGGAACTCCAACAAGTTCAGAGTTTAGTTGTTTGGTTCGATGAGATGAAAGTGGACAAAAGTATTTGATGCAACCCCGTCCAGTTCCTGTCTCCCGCATATTCCCCTACTTTCACCTCCGAGAAAAAATTGAGGAACTCCACCGGAGGAAACTCCACTTTTTGCTGGAAAGGTTCAGTTACAAGTGTTAAAGGGAAAATTTATGAAATGCCCAAAAACTAAAAAAGTTTCATGAAAAATCCACCGCTAAAAAAACTTTCATCGCGTGCCCAGAATTAGAGAAACTTATCCAAATCGGGTTCCAAATGACCCTTTCACCCTTCTAATTTATTCAAAGCACCCGCGAAACAGACTCTTAAAAAAAAGATTTCGATTCTTCATCTTCTTCGTTACGCTGCTCACTTTCTATTCTTCCTCTTCTTCGATACGCTGCTCACTTTTAAATCTAGGTTTTCTTCTCCAAAATCTTTCCATGTCAAAACGGAGGTCAAAATATCATTTTTTTACGATTCTGAAATTTCGAAAGTCCGTCTAACAAAAAATTTGTTACTTTCAGGCTCCTCAGAAATACGCTCATTTTGCGACAAACCGAACCTCGTTTCGATCTCCCAGTCAAAAGTTATAGCTTTCCAAACATTCAACTCGTCATTCTCCGTGGTAAAATCACGGAGAATGGCCATTTCTAGTGTTAAAACGCAGGAGAATAGTCATTCTCCGTACGAAATGACGGAGAATAGCCATTCTCCGTACTAAATGACGAAGAATGGTCATTATCCGTGTCAAAACCACGGAGAATTGCTATTCTCCGTGGTAAAATCACGGAGAATGGTCATTCTCCGTGATATTAACACGGATAATAATCATTCTCCGTGATCTTTACACGGAGAATGGACATTCTCCGCCATTTTTTCAATCTTTTTCGACACGGAGAATGATCATTCTTCGTGATATTAACACGAAGAATGACCAATCTCGTGTTAACATGGAGGAGAATGGTCATTCTCCATATTGAAAAAGACGGAGAATGACCATTCTCCGTGTTATAACTACGAAGAATAGCTATTCTCCGTACTAAAATGACGGAGAATGGCCATTCTCCGTCACTTTACCACGGAGAATGGTCATTCTCTGTGATATTAACACGGATAATAATCATTCTCCGTGATCTTTACACGGAGAATGGATATTCTCCGCCATTTTTTACAACGGAGAATGGTCATTCTCCGTCTTTTTCGACACGGAAAATGATCATTCTCCGTGATATTAACACGGAGAATGACCAATCTCGTGTTAACATAGAGGAGAATGGTCATTCTCCGTATTGAAAAAGATGGAGAATGACCATTCTCCGTGTTAAAACCATGGAGAATAGCTATTCTTCGTACTAAAATGACGGAGAATGGCCATTCTCCGTTACTTTACCACGGAGAATGGTCATTCTCCGTTATATTAACACGGATAATAATCATTCTCCGTGATCTTTACACGGAGAATGGAAATTCTTCGCCATTTTTTACAACGGAGAATGGTCATTCTCCTTCTTTTTCGACACGGAGAATGATCATTCTCCGTGATATTAACACAGAGAATGACCAATCTCGTGTTAGCATGGAGGAGAATGGTTATTCTCCGTATTGAAAAAGACGAAGAACGACCATTCTCCGTGTTAAAACCACGGAGAATAGCTATTCTCCGTACTAAAATAACGGAGAATGGCCATTCTCCGTCACTTTACCACGGAGAATGGCATTCTCCGTATTAAAACCCATAGAAAATTGTCATTCTCCGTATTTTTTAACACGGAGAATGCCATTCTCCGTGGTTTTTAAAACGGAGAATAGTCATTCTCCATCATTTTAGCACGGAGAATGGTCATTCTCCGTGGTGGAGAATGGTCATTCTCCGTGTTTTTAATACGGAGAATATTTTTTTTAGAAAAAAATTGTCAGGAATAAAGAGTTTCGTTCTTCTTTCAAAACGATGATAATTCTTATGAAAAAGAAGAAGAAAGATCTTCTCTCCACAATTGACCTAATCGTCAAAAAACATCAAATGTCTCCACGATGAAGATGATGATGATGGTGATGATGACGACGAGCGATGATCTGAGTTTGACTGAAGAAAAGCACACCGAACTACGAACGATCTTTGCGATCTCTGCTGAAGATGAGAGCAATGGAATTCAGATTTCTCGTGAAGAAGAAGAAGACGAACATCGCAATCCAGATCTGAGTTTTTTTAATTCAAATACATATAGATGACCAATTCGCACGGAGGGGTAGTTTCGGTATTATAAAAATAGCAGTTTCCAGCGAGTGGCATCTAAAAGGGAATCTTGGAATATTTAACGTGAAAATACTTAATTTTGGGTATTTCATAAAACTCATCCAGCGGGTGGGCATTTCATAAAAGCCCACCCCGAAATTGGGTTTCTCAGCAATTTCCAGTTGAAATTAACTTTTTTATTGGGAAGAAGTCGACAGACTCGACGGTGGCACCGGGGGAGCCATCAGACTCGACGATCTTCTCGTACTCGTGGAGGACGGTGCCACGGAGGACGTCGTCGCTGGGGCAGGACAGGATCCGATCGCTGAAGCTGTAGAGGAGCTTCACCTTCATCTTGGTGTCGGACTCTATCGGCGGTGGAGAAGAGCTCAAAAAAACCCTAAAAGAAAACCCGAATGAAGAAGAGGACGAGGCTTGTGTTGTTGGTGGTGGCGGTGTCGGCTATTGGAAGAGAGAGACAACCAACAACAGAATAAAGAAGAAAGAAGCCCCATGGCTGCAATGGCGGTGGAGTTAAAATGAGTATTTTGATGGTGATGATAATGGCTACAGTTTTGAGGAATTTTTGGCTTTTAATATTACTCTCTTTTCTACACTTTTGAGGAGTTTTTGGCTTTATTCCAATAATAACAATGATAATGCAGCTGGTAATAATAATAATAATAATAATAATAATAATAATAATAATAATAATAATTAAAAATTTAATTATAATTTAATTCTTTGAACATAAGATTCTTTGAAATTAATTCAAACAGTAAAAATTTAATTATAATTTAATTTTTTAATTATGATAATTAATGTATTTCTTAATTATCTTTAACTTCAATATTTACTTTCAACAACCATCCAAACAATCGTACTCCTTTTCTCTCCACTTTCAACAACCATCCAAACAATAAGTCCCTTTTTATTCTACTTGTAGGAGACAAAAAGTACTCTATCCAAACACATTTTGGAAAGCGCCACTTGCTGCAAGTGCACTGTAACTCAATATGTTGTAAATGCACTTTTACACTTTCAAAGTATTACTTCTATCCAAACAACACTTTAGCAGAAAGCAATCTTAAGGAGTCTGATAGATGGATACTTAATGCTGGCATCTTCAAAAATTCTATTCTTCAGTCAAAATTAAGTGCTTCTAAAGATGTATTTACTTTTTCAACTCTTCTACATTGGATGACAGGGCAATCGTGTCATGAACCGAGGACACATGACGGTCCCTATTGGTTCGGACTAGACTCTTACGATAGTGGGATGCTCGCTTTTGGTGGGTTCTCAGTCCGGACCAATGGAGGACCACCACGTGTCCTCAGTTCACATGCACGGTTCCTCTCGTCGGCCTGCTTGAACTTATGAGTTTGATTTAAGTGATATTTTAGTAAATGTTCCCATTCAAAATATAGACACTAGTATATATCTCCAATGTTTAAAACAATATTTTCATTTTTGTATGAAACCATTAAAAACTAAGATATACTCACACCATTTTAATCGAGATTTTGATTGTTTTGTAAAAAAAAAGGGATCTCTGTTAGTATTTTAAAATAGTGAAAGTATATGTTAGTGGATTTCAAAAAAGAAGAAGAAAGTATATGTTAGTTTTTATATTTTGAATGAGGATATTTGCTAAAATATCCCTTTGATTGAATTGTATTGGTTGTTGAATTTAGTTGTTGTTTCTATTGGAAATGTATGCAGATGCAGAAAGAAATGACTAGATACTAGAAAGTAAAAGTACTGTCAAGACCATGTAACTTGACCTGCTGAAGATAATATAGAAACCTAAACTCTAATATCAAATATTATATAGGACCCTATAACTAAATAACCCTAACCAAAACTATGCATATGTTTGCAAATGGCCTCGCATTGACAAGACTACATAACTATCAACATCAAGGGAACTATCAGCAATAATAGGTACACAGTTCTTGCTTGTAGTTCGCCTGGCATCAATTTCTTTTACAACATTACTTTCAATCTTGTTGAGAATCTTAAGTATTGAAATGACATGTTTTTATGTGTAGCATTTCTTTATCAATAGACATGCAGTGTTGGAAAAGAAGCGCAGAAACATTTCCCCAAACTAAAGAGTACTTGCGAGAGAACCGAGCAATACAACGCACGAGCCAAATATCAAAACAAACCACGTAGACACAGAGAATTTTTGACGTGAAAAACCTTTACGAAAAAAAAAGCCATGGGACGATCGGAGTCCAACCCTTGAGAAGCCTTCACTAATGAAATAAAGGAGTACACCCTCTACAAACTTCTCTCGATCCAACACGAATCCCCACAACACTTGGAAGCAAGAATAATTGATTACAAGGCTACGAAGAACAAAGACGACGAGTAGAGATTACCCAAACACGATCATTCTTCGAAAATGGTCTTCAATCCTCCTTCTCTCCCAAAGTTGCAATGACACTCTTGCCTCCATCCTCTCTCTTTTTCTCAATATTGTGTTGTATTACACTTGTGATTAGGGTTAGAAAAACCATATGTAGACACCATAATCCCGCAACAAAACCTGGACCGTATGATACGATCCAATAGTGATTAAATCACCCTGAAATCTGCCTGGGCCCGTCGACATAGAGTTTGGCCAGAACTCTGTATTTTTGTGACAGCACAGTTCTGAAACCAAGGGGACAGAGTTCGGCTAGAACTCTGCTTGGGACAGAGTTCGGCCCGAACTCTGCCTCTCCTGTTCCAGAATGGTCTATGGTAGCTCCCGAGCTTCTTCTTCATCTCCGAATGGCCTCGTCACCTCTCCGAGCTTCTCTGACACATAGACGGCGCTCGTCGCACTCCAGGGTCTTCTCCACATAGGTTGGGAACCCCACCTACTCCAACATTTCTCCTCCTTCACAACTATGTGGAGGAGGTCATCATCCCGATCATCTGCCTGCAGAACTCAAACTTTTCCCTTGGTAGAATCTTGGTGAATATATCTGCTCCGTTATCATCTGTATGAACCTTCTCAAGCTCCGCGTCCTTCTTCTCAACCACATCCCGTATCCAATGATACCGAGTCTCGATGTGCTTGGGCCGGCTATGAAAGGTCTGATTGAAGGCCATTTTTCAATGATACCGAGGCAAGAGTGCCATTACAACTTTGGGAGAGAAGAAAGATTGAAGGCCATTTTCGAAGGATAATCGTGGTCGGGTAATCTCTACTCGTCGTCTTTGTTCTTCATAGCCTTGTAATCAATTATTCTTGCTTACAAGTGTTGTGGGGATCCGTATTAGATCGGGAGAAGTTTATAGAGGGTGTACTCCTTTATTTCATTAGTGAAGGCTTCTCAAGGGTTGGACTCCGATCGTTCCGTGGTTTTTTTTCCGCAAGGGTTTTCCACGTCAAAAATTTCCTGTCTATGTGGTTTGTTTTGGTATTTGGTTTGTGTTGTATTGCTCGGTTCTCTCGCAGGTACTCTCTAGTTTGGGTAAAAGTTTCTGCTCTTCTTTCCCAACAAAGAGGTATCAGAGCCGAGTTCTAGAATTTAGAAGGGTGTCAGGAGTTGACAGAAAAACTAGAGAAGAGAGATGGACGCGAAGCCGGAGCGCATGGTGAACCTGAACGGCACCAACTATCATTATTGGTGGAGCAAGATGAAAGATTTACTGTTTGTCAAGAAACTGTATTTGCCCGTATTTGCTTTCGAGCGACCAGTTGATAAATCAGAGGAGGACTGAAAATTTGAGCACATACAGATGTGCGGATATATCAGACAGTTCGTTGACGAGAACGTGTACAACCACGTTGCCAATATTGAGCATGCGAAGACATTATAGGGTAAGCTGGAATCTTTGTACGCGAAGAAGACCGGGGTAAACAAGTTATTCCTGATCCGGACAATGATGGGTCTGCGGTACAAATATGGGAAATCTATTACAGATCACTAGAGTGATTTCCAGGGCGTGGTTGACCAGCTATCTTCGATGGGAGTCAAGTTCGACGACGAGGTTCAGGGACTATGGCTGTTGTGTACATTGCCAGACTCGTGGGAGATCGTACGAGTATCTATGATCGCTTCTGCTGCAGAAGGCATGGTCAGTCTGGAGTTTGGCAAGAGCGGGGTGCTGAATGAAAAGATGCAGAGACGTTCTTAGGATACTTCATCCACATCCCACACTACTAAAATAACCCCTTTTAGCGACGTCAGAATACGTCGCTAAAAAAGGAAAATTCGTCGCTAATTTCTATTAGCGACGTATTTAGCGACGAAAATTGGATGTCGTGTATAGGCTTGTCGCAGATTACAATTTTGTCGCAGTTCGTCGCTATTTGCGACGTCACGTTTGGTGTCGCTAGACGTCACAACAGTAGCGATAGATAGCAACGTAAGAATACGTCGCCACTATGGCGACGTAGGGCGACCACTTAGCGACGCTGTCAACTTTATATATAATGACATGGCATGGCAGCCACATCAGCATTTTAGCGACGCCTAGCGACAACTTTAGCGACGTCAGCTCTCGGGTTGGCGACGTATAGCGACGTTTACTTTCCGTCGCAGAACGTCGCAGAACGTCGCAGATTTTATAAAAATAAATTAAAAAAATATAATTGGTATTTTTGTTATGCTGTGTGTCTGTGTTTACAGTGTGTGTGAAGTGCAGTATTCGAACCATCGACAGTTTCGCTTACTGTTCTATGTTTTATCTTGGATAGAAAGAGCAACAGTTCATGGTACACTTCTCAGAGCTTCCTCTTCACGTCCTTCACCTTCTCGGGATCCTTTACGACGTCCCGAGAAAGTGAAGGACGTGAAAATAAAGCTCTCAGAAGTACACCCTGAACTGTTGCTCTTTCTATCCAAGATAAAACATACAACTGTAATCGAAACTGTCGATGGTTCCGAACACTGCATTTCACATTCACTGTAAACACAGACACACATCATCACAAAAATACACGTTATATTTTTTAAAAATTTGGGCAGCACCTCCTTTGTATATCATATCATCGCTTATAACCCAGCGTAGGTATATTTGTCATCCCCGTTGTCACGCCCCAGAACCAAAATACTGGAGAGCGGGGGCAGACATAGCCAGCTACGTATAAAAAATGGATTTCCATCTCGCTATACGGTCACGGCTGTCTAGATACATGAGGGTTTACTACAAGCCAACAGTCTCCTATGGTCATGAACAAGCCTAGTGTCTCAATCACAAGCAAGTAAATAAATGTTACAAGATGTATGATCATTAAATATCCAATAATAAGGCGTCCCAAATATCACATATTCAGCTGATCATGAAGCTAGTCGTTACAAAATGTTAGGACAAGCAAGAGTTTTAGTCATACATGAGCAACCCTAGGATCTGTCAATCATGTTACAGCCCGTAGGCAGACAGTAAGTAAATGCAATCAAGCTAAACAGGTGCTCGTCGGCTAAACGCCTCAAAAGAATATGTTTACAATAGAGTGGGAGAGCCAAAAATAACCCACTCGTTGCCCTGGTTACGCCTGGTGTTCACCATCGGGCTGGAAAAGCGGTAGATCCTCTGGAGCTGCTCCAAAATCTGGCCATACAAAACCAGCTGGGTCAGATCCCAGAAAGAGCAAGTGCCACAAAGGAAGCTTCACTTAGGAACTAAAACCAGCAATCAGCACAAGAGATAATAATAATAGCAAGAAATAAGGCAGGAGTTAAGAAAAGCATAACAGAGTGATATACGATGACATTAACCATGGAACTATTCAGATAGCCAGGTTACAACCCGTAAAACAAATAAGGACCGGGGTTGTAACCCTTCCTCTGAACCGAACTTGGAATTCTCACCATTTATCGGTAAAATAAATACAGGCAACCTGGAACAAGATCAGGACAAGACTAGACAGGTTAGACTCTATCCAATCATTTTACGACCAAGCAAGAATTACGGCTTGATACTTTAACTAACTAGGGTTATCACAGGCCTAGTTACTAGCAAGATGCAGTGAGAATCTTCCACAGCCACAAGTCCTGCAGTCCATCCAGGTTACCCAGGTTAAAAGATTTAGAGTTGAATTCAGGTGGGTACATCGTCTAGGAAACGTATGTACCCTTAGGTAGCTTGAAGGGTGCAACACATGACAGTGTGCTGGAAATGTGCCCTACTCGACGGCAGGCTACAGATCCCAAGGCGTGCCCAGGTAACGGGATTGCCTGTAGCTGGGAGATCTCTTTATGACTAGTGTATTAATCTAGTTATTAGCCTTAGTCCATTTCAATAGGTACTCCTGACCGTGGTACTCAGGAGTCCCCTCCTTGACATGATGGAAGACAGGACTAGATTATTTGTACAAGCACAATCGCCCACGGTGTCCAAGTTATTTATACAGGTCGTGTCATGTCAGGTAGCCGTCGCAACAGCTTATCAAGATATATCATGCCAGGTTATCAGGTCGAGAGTACTTGTCAGGAGTGCGCCACGACGGGCCACTATCAGGTCATGTCATGTTCACTTGTCATGAGTGCACCACTACGGGTCATTGTCGTGTCATGCTAGTTCTTTGCCACACCATGTCATGTACAATTGTCATTTCAATTATGTCAATCAAATCGTGATTATCAAGTTCAGGACAAAAGACGTAAGGATATAAAATGAGCGTAAAAATATACCATAGGAGTTCCAAGGCATGGGCAAAAATAATAATAAAATAACAGTACAGAGCTATAGGAGAGTCATGCGGTTCAGGAATATGCGGCCAGGAATAATCTCATGCGGCTGGGAGGAGAATAGCCCATACGGCAAAATAGGGTCAGGTGCATGCGGGTGATAAAGGAAAGCCTATACGGCGAAGGATTTCAGTCCTCATGCGGTCAGCGGGATAAGAGGGCGCATGCGACCATGCGGCTGAGATGAATTGGTCCATGCGGCTGATAAGGGTGCGCTTATGCGGCCAGGAGACAAAAAGGGAGGAGGGTGCATGCGGCTCAGGAAGTTGTTCTCATACGGTTGGGTCAAGTAAAGTCCCATGCGGCCAGCGGGAAGGGCGCATGCGGCTAAGTCAGATCATTCATGCGGCTGGAAGAAGCGGGGTCCCATGCGGCCAGCGGGAAGGGCGCATGCGGCCAGGAATGGGGAGGGCGCATGCGACTTAGGGTAGTGTCTCATGCGGCTCGAGAAGTGCAGAGTATCATACGGCTGGGAATTGAGTGAGTTATGCGGCTAGATGGGTTCGGCCCTCTTGCGGCTCAAGTTCTTTCAGCCATGCGGCTCAAGAAAACACTTGCCGCATGAAATATTCATGCGGTCAAGTCAAGCACAGTTCATCTTCTCCAAAATTCCGAGAAGAAGAACACCATGAGAGCCAAGTTCTCAAGCTTCATAACTCCATCATCCGGAGCCCAAATCCGAACTTCCATAGGTCAAAATAGGGTAGAACGAAAGCCTCTACAACATGGAACCATCAAAACTCAGAAATAAAAAGATTAAGTAGATCAAAACCCGGAAAATCCAAAAATTAAGTAAACTTAGATCTACAAGAATCTAGCCATGGAAAGTGGAAACGCCAAGTACTAAAGTAAGTTAAAATGCTGTAAGGAAGAGAATGAAGTAATAAAATTTGAGTTTCTCCATGAAGCAAGTTGCACTTGCCTAGACCTCTCTCTTTCTCTCTCTGGTAGGTGAAGAAGTAAATGGGAAAAGAGTAATGAAGAGAGAGAAGGAAGAATGGTTAATAAATGGTAGTGGTAGTGGTAGGTAGGGGTTTACCTTGGGTTCATCATAAACCAATAGCAATCCCAAACCGAACCAAGCCAACCCAAACTAGGAATAAACCAAGTCATGAAGAAAACTAAGCAAGAAATCATGTAATAAAAGATAAAATACGTACATGTATTCCAAAAACACGTAATACGAACCACAGGCATTATAACTCTATCCACCTTAAAAGAATTCCGTCCTCGGAATTTAATTAAGAGGCTAGAGAGACGAGGACAAGCTATATTAATCACAAGCATGCTATGACTAGGCAAGCAATAACTCATTCAAGCAAGGAATCGAAGGCATGAGGCATAAGGAAGATATTATACCTCACGAGTCAAACAAATTGGGATATCGCGATCGGATATCATCCTCACGCTCCCATGTTGACTCACTCAAAGAGTGATGACCCCAAGCAACTCAGACTAACTTGATAGTCTTGTTCTTGAGTGTCTTCTCTCTCCGGTCCAATATAGACACGGGCCTCTCCTCATACGAAAGGTTGGTACCAACAACCAATTTCGAATAATCTCGGATGTGGCTCGGGTCCGGGATATACCGTCGTAATTTGGATACATGGAACACGTCATGTACCTCGCTTAGCGACGGCGGAAGAGCGAGACGATAGGACACATCTCCTACTCGCTCCAGAATGTCAAATGGCCCTATATACCTTGGACTAAGCTTTCCCAGTACGCCGAAACGAATGACGCCACGGTTAGGCGAAATCCCTAGGAATACATGGTCACCAACAGAAAACTCGAGAGGACGCCGATAAGAATCGGCCCAATGGCGCTGGCGATCTTGGGCAACTCGAAGATGATCCCTGACTTTTCTGACTACTTCAACTGTCTGGGCAATCATTTCTGGACCGAACGTCTGTCTCTCTCCAATATCATCCCATACTAGCAGGGATCTGCACTTCCTACCATACAGTGCCTCGAACGGTGCCATCTGGATACTAGCTTGGAAACTCTTATTGTACGAGAACTCCACCAGGTGCAGGTGATCTTCCCACGAACCACCGAAGTCAAGTGTACAAGATCTTAGCATGTCTTCAAGAGTCTGGATTGTGCGCTTCGACTGACCATCTGTCTGCGGATGATATGCTGAACTGAACTGGAGATGAGTTCCCAAACTCTCCTACAGGCTACGCCAAAAGTGTGACACAAATCTTGAATCTTGGTCCGAGGTGATACTAACTGGCACTCCGTGCAACCTGACAATCTGCCTGAGGTACATCTCTGCTAACTAAGTTATCGACTGACCAACTCTGAATGGGAGGAAGTGATCTACCTTCGTGAGCCGATCAACTATTACCCAAATAGCGTCTCGACCAGCTGGGGATCTAGGCAATCCGGTCACAAAATCCATGGTCACATGCTCCCACTTCCATTCTGGAATCGACAAGGGCTGAAGAAGTCCAGCGGGCCTCTGATGTTCAGCCTTAACTTGTTGGCAGACCAAACAACGAGAGACAAATCGGGCTATCTCCCGCTTCATGCTATTCCACCAAAAGTGTTGACGAATATCACGGTACATCTTTGTACCACCAAGATGAATGGAATACTGTGAACTGTGAGCTTCTGCTATGATCTTCTGTCTGATATCTCCACTGGGTACACAAAGACGCTTATCATGTCGAAGTGTACCATCCTCATGAATACATAACTCTGGTCTTCGTCCTGTCTCACACTCTGCTCTGAGTCGCTGAAGCTTGGAATCTGTTGACTGCGCCATCCGGATCCTCTCGATTATGGTGGACTGAACTTGTATGCTGGTCATCAATGCCACACTAGAAGGAAGAACAACCTCTATACCCATCTTCTGAAGATCTGCTAACTGTAGGAACGATATAGTAAAGCATAATACTCTAGAGGGGGGATGAATAGAGTTGGCAGCGGAATAATGCTAAATAAAAAATGTTAGCAACACAATCACAGTATATAATCACAGTTAAAATAATGTAAAGGCAGAGTTCAGAAAGCAAACGCAAAGACAGCGATGTATACTGGTATCCCTCTGTTGAGGACTAATCCAGTCGGTAGAACTCTTGCTACCAGTTGAATCCACTATAGGAAAAACTGCAAGTTTTCTTACGAAGTCCTTGTAACTTCTACAACGCGAGCTTTGATACGAAGAACTCGTCCAACTTCAAATGTGAAGAGGTATTCTTCAATCAAGCCTTCTGATTACAATCTCTCAGAAACTTCTAGACCGTACCGCACTGGCAAATCGACTAGAGGATTGTAACTGGCTTGGGATCTGAAAATAAAAGCTCTAGAAAACTCTTTGGAGGGCAGAAAGCTTTTTAGATAGAGAGAAGATTGAAAGTGAATGAGTGAATTAAAATGATCGAAATCCATCTCTATTTATAGGAATTCCAAAGGGAGAACTCTGTCAGAATTTGGGCAGAATTCGGGCAGAACTCGATGAGCAAATCTCGGTCAAATCCGCAACTGCAGGAGGACCAAGTTCCAGAGAATTCAAAAATCAAACGGCCACCAACCGAACTCTGGCCGAACTCTGGCCGAGTTCTGTCAGGGTTAGGTTAGGGTTTTTTAAAAAAAAATTTGGTGATTTTTGAAAACCTTTTTGAAAACCTTTTTGTAAACATTTTGATAGGTCATTTTAAAAATATTTTGAACTATTTGGGAGTAGCCTATTTGCCAGTACGACTCGGTGTACAACGTATTCCTAGACTCAAATAAAATAAAAAATTATATTGCATAGGAAGTATAGACTCAAGTAGGCAAACAGATCTTCAGTCTTGAACGGAGTGAATATCCAATCTTGCTTATGTCCAAGAAGCTGAGATGTCCCAACAAGCTTCGTATATCCAGACAGAGTTTTGATCAATTATTAAAATCAGGTTGACTATGACCAATGGGCCAACAATCTCCCCCATTTTGATAATTGACAAACTATGAATGATATAACATTAAGCTTGTTCAAGCTTGTTCAAAAATATCAAAAAGTAGAAATTGTTCATAACCTGTATTTAACTCAAAAAAAATTGTTAGATCATTTTTAATTTTCTCCCCCTTTGTCACTTAGCAAAATAATTGCACAAGAGAAGGCTCCCCCGCATTAAATGCAGAAGGCTCCCCCGCAATCAATGCATAAGTAACAAATAGCGAGAAAATAAAAGAAATATAGTATAAGAATTAGAGATATAGCATCACAGGAATGTAAAGTTGCTACAAATTATCATCACAGGCATGTATTGCTTCAAAAACATAAAAAAATCTCAGGCATGCTATTTCACAGGCAGTTTAAAAAGGAGAAGCAGTATAAAGAGATAGTGCTTAAACAAAATGCTAAAGTAAACTGAGATGTCATAAATGAAACATCAAAAACATGTCCATGAAGATAAAAAGTACTGATATCAAACTACAAAGTACTGATAAAAAGTAAATGATAAAAACTTGGAATGTCGGAGCATTTCCAAGTATACAATAGAATATCACTAATAATCAAATCAGATCTCATCATCACTATCCTCATCAATATCATCAGCAGCGTGGCCAGCATGACCGGAAGTACCAGCACCAGAAGTACCAGCGCCAGTAGGATGAGTAGGGGTGCTAGCATAGAACTCACCAACGTAATCTCGAGGTGCACGATACCAGTCATAGGCGTTACCTGGCTGGAAGTAGGCATGAACAGCCTCATCCTCACAGCGGTAACCCAAAAAAGTTGGATCACGAGGGATGGAAGCAGCAGAGTGACCAGTCTGGGCAAAACGCAGATCGGCCAAGGAGTTTGCCATCGCCTGGTAACGGGTGACATCGCGGAACTCTCGCTCGCGAGCCATGTCCGTCATCGAGACGTACAAAGCTGATAAATGCTGATGTATGCCCTCAAAAGTCATGGCATACGGCTGATGTGGTGAAGATGGTGCAGTAGGAGGAGCAGGAGGTGGAGCTGAAGCAGTCCGGCTGCGACGAGAAAGCTGCAGTAACTTGGGCTCAGAGTCCTGAGTACAAGTCGATAGATCGATCTCGAATCGCTGAAAGATACGAGGAAGAATCATCGCGTAAGAGAGATTTCGATCTCTAGCACGACAACGTCCCATCATCTGAATGATTGTCTTAGGGGTGGAAAAAGGAATCCCCTTAAGAATATGGTACATGGCGGACAGCTCAAGCGAAGTCACATCATCATTGGAAGTGGATTTTGGAAGAAGAGTAGAGTAGATGATGCGATGCAATTCGTAGTTAAACAAGTTCAGGTTGTTAGCCTTGAACTTTCCAGAACGTACTCTGTCAGGTGCACAAAGTTCCGTTTTGAAACTCGTGAGTGTAGTGCCTTCGGGGAAATCGAATTCCGTGATATCAACTAGCGGTTCACCTTCATTGGGAATACCAAGAATCTCCGCTAGAAGGACATCATTGAAGTCAATGTCTATGCCTCCGACACGTGTGCTCACGTCAAAAGTGTTAACTACGAGATTGCAATAGAACAATCTAATGGCATTAGTCGCTATTGGGAAGCACAGTTTAACAAGTAAGTGTAACCCTAATGCCTCAAATAAGTGACGATGATCAGGGAATACCGTCCATTTAACCGGAGCGCCGCTACATATGGAACGGGTGGAAAAGTCACCGTACCATAATAAAGCTTGATCGAGGGTATGAAAGAAGAACCCATCGAAAGTGCCGTCGCTCTTTTGGACCGACGAAAACAAGGAATCCGTGTGAGGATTCGAAGAGGACCCTTCCTCACTAGGAGTGGTCTTCTTCCTCTTTGACGGATTAAATCTAGGTGCCATTGAAATAAAAAGCACTAATTTGAAAGGTGGAGAGAGAGGGAGTTATACCTCACGAAAATTAGATATGTTGTAGAGAAGAACGATCTCCGCACGATTCCAAATTTTGGAAGGATTTCACCAAGTAGATTGGAAGCAATAGATTGGTGAAGAACTAGGGTTTGGAGGTCGGGGTCGGCTGCTGCTGCTGTTGTAATTAGTTTGGAAGTAATGAAAGAGAAGAAGCTCTCGGGTTCTGTATATATACACATACACCCTCAACCGAACTCGGGCCGAATTCGGTCAGAGCTCTGGCCGAATTCGCCTAGGGTTCTTTCAAAGTTGATTTTTGCTACTTCTTTTTCATTGACTCTTTGCAAATATTTAATTCAAAGATTAGTTATTTTAGTCTTCAAATAACATAATTAATAATATTTTATGAATTAAATGTCGTTACACAGCGACTGTCTCAGATTAGCTGTAGAAGTACTGTCCCAGCTGGCGGAGGTTCACCGGGAAACTCTTAAGTACCGCTTCGCTTCAACCGTAGTTGTGGTGACAGACAGACTCTTTATTAGCTTTTCTCTAACACAGTTTTTGCATAATGATATATAATCATAAAATAAAATCAATTAATATTATTGACGTCCAAAATTCCTAATTCTCGACGTAAATAATTGAAACGATCTTCCGCTAGAGGTTTAGTGAAGATGTCAGCTAATTGATTTTTAGTATCTATGTACACAAGGTCTATATCTCCATTTTGATGATGATCTCTAAGAAAATGATGTCTAATCTCGATATGTTTAGTACGAGAATGACATACTGGATTCTTAGTCAAATTAATGGTGCTCGTGTTATCACAGAAAATGAGAATATGTGTGAAAAATAAATCAAAGTCTTCTAGGGTTTGTTTCATCCACAAAATCTGAGCGCAACAACGTCCTGCGACGATATACTCAGCCTCTGTTGTTGATAAGGCTACAGAATTTTGCTTTTTACTAAACCAAGAGACTAGAGCCTTGCCTAAGAAATAACATGTACCGCTAGTACTTTTTCTATCAACCTTGCATCCCGCAAAATCTGCATCCGAATAACCAATAAGGTCAAAGGATTTAGTTTTGGGATACCACAAGCCGACAGAAGAAGTGCCCTTAAGGTATCGGAAGATATGCTTAACTGCGGTCAGATGTGATTCCTTTGGGTTAGCTTGAAAACGTGCACACAGGCAAACACTAAACATTATATCTGGACGACTAGCAGTTAAGTAAAGTAAACTACCAATCATACCTCGATACTTACGTGTGTCGACTGGCTTGCCTTGTTCGTCAGAATCAAGTTTTGTTGAAGTTGTCATCGGAGTGCCAATAGGTTTGACATTGTCCAGATCGAACTTCTTTAGCAAATCTTTTGTGTACTTGGCTTGATTAATGAACATCCCATTGTCGGTTTGTTTGATTTGCAATCCGAGAAAGAACTTCAGCTCTCCCATCATGCTCATCTCAAACTCATTCTGCATACACTTAGAAAATTCTTGACAAAGAGATTCATCAGTGGATCCAAATATGATATCATCAACATAAATTTGAATTAAAAGCAGCTTGCCATTAAAAGATTTAATAAAAAGTTTAGTGTCAACCTTTCCTTTTGAAAAACCGTTGTCAAGTAGAAAAGAGCTTAGACGGTCATACCAAGCACGAGGGGCTTGTTTCAAACCATATAAGGCTTTCTTCAACTTGAAAACATGGTCAGGATTTTTGAAATCCGTGAAACCCGGAGGTTGTGCTACAAAAACTTCTTCTTTTATAAAGCCATTTAGAAAAGCACTTTTTACATCCATTTGAAAAAGTTTAAAATCATGAAAACATGCAAATGCACATAACATTCGAATGGATTCTAATCTCGCAACTGGGGCATAAGTCTCATCGTAGTCGATACCCTCTTCTTGATTGTATCCTTAAGCTACGAGTCGAGCCTTGTTACGAGTTACTAAACCATCCTCATTTAGTTTGTTTCGGAATACCCAACGGGTGCCAATGACCGGATGATCAATAGGCTTGGGAACAAGTTCCCAAACTTGATTCTGTTCGAATTGGTTTAATTCCTCTTGCATGGCATCTATCCAGAAACTATCACTACATGCTTCATCAATAGATTTAGGTTCTAGCTGTGAAATAAATGCAACACTAGAAACAATATCTTTACTGGATGATCGAGTACTTACTCCTTTGGTAATGTCACCAATTACCAAATCTTATGGATGATCAGCTGTGAATTTTAACCTCTTCGGTAGACTCTGTAGGTAGCTGGTTCCTGGATCTCCTCTAGGGGGTTCAGCTAGTGCAGAGCTTGGTTCAGGTTCAGCTGATGTTGAACTTGATGTAGGCAGATCTTCATCACTATCATCGAGAGACATTTGGTTCATTTCATCAAAAGTGACGTTGATTGATTCTTCGATGATCATGGTACGTTTGTTGAAGACTCTGTACCCTTTGCTTTTTGCCGCATAACCTAGAAATATACCTTCATCGGCCTTTTCGTCAAACTTTCCCAAGTTGTCTTTAGTATTAAGAATAAAGCACTTACAGCCAAAAATCTTAAAGTATGAAATTGAAGGAATTCTATCAAACCATAACTCAAATAGAGTCTTCTTCGATTTGGGTCGAATTAGAACTCTATTGAGCACAAAGCAAGCTGTATTGACAGCTTCAGCCCAGAAGTATTTGGGTAGGCTAAATTGATTTAACATCACTCTGGCCATTTCGGTTAGAGTTCTGTTCTTACGTTCCACAACTCCATTTTGTTGTGGAGTTCTAGGGCAGGAGAACTCGTGTATGAAACCGTGTGTGTCACAAAATTGCTGGAAATCAGCATTCTCGAATTCGCCTCCATGATCGCTTCTAATTCGAGTGATCATGTAACCTTTTTCATTTTGTACTTTCTTGCAAAAGGCGACAAATTCGGATAATGCGTCATTCTTGCGTGTCAAGAAATATACCCACGTGTATCTAGAAAAATCATCTACAATAATAAATGCATATAATTTACCTCCGAGACTAGCAACTCTGCTAGGACCGAATAAATCCATGTGTAGCAATTGTAGAGGTCTAGTAGTACATACTGCGTTTACAGACTTGAATGTGGATTTGGTAGCCTTGTTCTTTTCACATTGGCTGCATACCGAATCTTTCTTGAATGTTATGTCTGGTAAACCGTGTACTATCTTCTTTGTGGATAATCTTGAAATTGTATCCATGTTTGCATGACCGAGTCTCATGTGCCATAGATGACTCTCATCACTTTTGGCCATTAAGCATCTACCTGAAATATTAGCTTCTTCCAACAGATAGAAAACATATATATTGTCTTCCCTGATTCCTTCAAAGATAGTACTACCAGTTGAGCTATCAACTATAGTACATTTGTCTTTGCCAAAGTTGATACCATAACCATGATCAACTAGATGACTTATGCTGAGCAGATTATGTTTCAACTCGGTAACCAGACAGACATCTTTAATCACTGGATAGGGAGACTTACCAACATCACCGATACCAATAATATACCCTTTCAAATTATTACCGAAGGAAACATAACCTTCCTTCTTCTTCTTCGACAGTGTTGCAAATAGGGTAGCGTCACCGGTCATATGCCGTGAGCAACCGCTGTCGAGGATCCATTTGCTTCTAGCATGTGAAGGGTGTTCCACCTACAAAACAATTTGCAGATGAAACCTTTGGTACCCATTTCTTGTAGGGTCCTGAATTGTTAGCTTTAGGTATCCAAGCATAAACATTTAAATCTACAAGCTTTCTCATTCTACATGCAGATGATATATGACCAATGAGGCCACAATAATGACATTGTGCATGTCGAGTGTTGAAAGCTGAGTGGTGTGCATGGTTGGTAGGTTTGGGTTTTCTAGTATAGAAGAATGTACACCTATGATCATGTTTGGGCTTAACCTTTTGGGGTAAAGGTTTTGTATGGTTTGGTCTGACAGTGTTTGGCTTGGAAATGTTCCGAATTCTCGGTAAGTGACACGTGTTAGGATAGGAAGCAGCAGGCTCAGACTGTTTTCCTAACCTAATTTCCAACCTTTTGGAAGTGTCATATAACTTAGTATAATCAGAAGTGAGTGATTCCATTCTGATTTGTGCAGATTGAAGACTTTTCTTTTCTCTAGAAAGATCTTCTCTCAATTGGTCTATAATCTTGTCTTTCTCTTCGGATGACTGTTTAGTCTCGTGTAATAAGAGCTTTATAGAGGAAAGCTCACCAGACTCACTAACATTAGCTCTAACCTCAGCTAGTAGGTCGGTAAGTCTTCCTATTTCTCCTTTGTACTCTTTGAGTACCTTCTTAGCGGTCTGATATTTACTACGCAGTTTCCTGTAGTCAAGCATCAGATCACTGAAGGCATCTCCTAATTGCGCAAAGGTGAAGTCATCATATGTTTCTACAGGTTCAGTAGGTACCTGATCGATTGCCATGAAGCAGATGTTTGCAGCGTCCTCTGAATGTTCATCTTCTGAGTCGCTAGCTTCACTCTCATGCCATATGCTGGTGTTGGCATATTTCCGAGACGTTGATCTTTTCAGGTTGCCTTTTTCATACCTGTTGTTCTTCTTGCTCGATGATGAGTTGATGGGACAGTCCTTCTTCATATGTCCCTTCTTCTTGCAGCCATAGCAGACAGCATCTTCTTGGTACCAGTTGTTGTTGTTATTCTCTTTGACTCTCTTCTCATGTCTCATGAATCTTTTGAACTTCCTTACTAGGAGAGCTTGATCTTCAGCGTCAGATCCACTGCTGTCTGAGTCATCTTCAGCAGCTTTTCTGTGCTGAGCCTTGAGGGCGATAGTCTTCTCCTTTGGTGCAGGTTCTTCAAAATCTTGTAGCTCCAGTTCATGAGTGAGTAGTTTACCCATGAGTACTTCAAGTGACATTGTAGTGAGGTCGTTTCCTTCAATGATAGCTGTAGCCTTCGGAATCCAGTTCTTGGTGAGAGCTCGCAGGAGTTTGCGAATCTTTTCGTGGTTACTGTAATCTTTGCCTAAGGAGGACAAAGGGTTTACAATATCCAAGAACCTCTCGAACATTTGTGTGACTGTTTCATTTGGCTTCATTTTGAACGCCTCGTACTCTTGAGTAAGTCTGCTGACTTTTGACTCCCTGACTTGAGTCGTGCCTTCATGTGTAACTTCGAGAAGCTTCCACACACCATTTGCCGTTGTGCATGTAGATACCCTGTTAAATTCTGTTCTGTCTAAGGCACAAAAAAGAGCATTAATGGCACGTGCGTCAAGACTGGCCTTTTTCTTTTCTTCTTCTGTATAACTGCTTTGGGGTTTTTCAACCAAAACTCCCTCGACATTTATACGAGGTGGCTTCTGATAGCCATCAAGAACAATAGCCCATAAGTCAAAATCAAGAGATTTTAAGAAGAAACTCATCCGTGTTTTCCAATATGTGTAGTTAGTACCATCAAACAGAGGGGGTCTGTTTGTGGCCTGACCTTCACTTGTGAATTTCATAGTAACCATGTGATGTGCTGTGATCTAATAAATAATGAATAAATAATAGCACTGTTACCTCGCTTTACCTGTAATACCCGCTTTGATACCAATTGAAGGAACGATATAGTAAAGCGTAATACTCTAGAGGGGGGGTGAATAGAGTTGGCAGCGGAATAATGCTAAATAAAAAATGTTAGCAACACAATCACAGTATATAATCACAGTTAAAATAATGTAAAGGCAGAGTTCAGAAAGCAAACGCAAAGACAGCGATGTATACTGGTATCCCTCTGTTGAGGACTAATCCAGTCGGTAGAACTCTTGCTACCAGTTGAATCCACTATAGGAAAAACCGCAAGTTTTCTTACGAAGTCCTTGCAACTTCTACAACGCGAGTTTTGATACGAAGAACTCGTCCAACTTCAAATGTGAAGAGGTATTCTTCAATCAAGCCTTCTGATTACAATCTCTCAGAAACTTCTAGACCGTACCGCACTGGCAAATCGACTAGAGGATTGTAACTGGCTTGGGATCTGAAAATGAAAGCTCTAGAAAACTCTTTGGAAGGCAGAAAGCTTTTTAGATAGAGAGAAGATTGAAAGTGAATGAGTGAATTGAAATGATCGAAATCCATCTCTATTTATAGGAATTCCAAAGGGAGAACTCTGTCAGAATTCGGGCAGAACTCGATGAGCAATTCTCGGTCAAATCCGCAACTGCAGGAGGACCAAGTTCCAGAGAATTCAAAAATCAAACGGCCACCAACCGAACTCTGGCCGAACTCTGGCCGAGTTCTGTCAGGGTTAGGTTAGGGTTTTTTTAAAAAAGATTTTTGGTGATTTTTGAAAACCTTTTTGAAAACCTTTTTGTAAACATTTTGATAGGTCATTTTAAAAACATTTTGAACTATTTGGGAGTAGCCTATTTGCCAGTACGACTCGGTGTACAACGTATTCCTAGACTCAAATAAAATGAAAAATTACATTACATAGGAAGTACAGACTCAAGTAGGCAAACAGATCTTCAGTCTTGAACGGAGTGAATATCCAATCTTGCTTATGTCCAAGAAGCTGAGATGTCCCAACAAGCTTCGTATATCCAGACAGAGTTTTGATCAATTATTAAAATCAGGTTGACTATGACCAATGGGCCAACACTAACAGCTCTGGTTGCGCTGTTAGGAAATAAACTCCGGCTCTCCTGCTCAATGCATCTGCAACGACGTTGGCCTTCCCAGGATGATACTGCAGGTTGACATCATAATCCACAAGAAGCTCCAGCCACCTTCTCTGACGCATGTTAAGATCCTTCTGGGTGAAAACATACTTCAGACTCTTGTAGTCGGTGAAAATCTCTACCCTATCTTCATATAGGTAGTGCCTCCACAATTTAAGTGCAAATACTACAGCTGCCAGCTCTAAGTCATGGGTTGGGTAATTCCTCTCATGATCACAAAGTTGTCGTGAAGCATAAGCTATTACCTTCCCATGCTGCATCAAAACACATCCTAAACCTCTGCCTGAAGAATCACAATACACTGAGAATCCTCCGGTTCCATCTGGAAGCGCGAGAATGGAAGCCGTCATCAAGCCTCGCTTCAACTGTTCAAAAGAACTTTGGCACTCTGCTGTCCAAGAAAACTGTGCATCCTTACGGGTCAACTGGGTCAATGGCGATGAAATTCGAGCAAAATCTGAAACAAACCGCTGGTAGTAACCGGCCAATCCAAGAAAACTACGAATCTCTGCAACTGAGCTGGACACTAGCCACGACTCAATGGCCACAATCTTCTGGGGATCCACTTCTACTCCTCCTCTGGTGATGATGTGACCCAAGTACGAAATGCGATCGAGCCAGAACTCGCATTTACTGAACTTGGCATACAACTGGTGCTCTCTGAGAATCTGAAGAACCACACGGAGATGTTGCTCATGCTCCGCTTCACTCCTGCTATAGACCAGGATGTCATCCAAAAACACAATCACGAACTGATCCAAGTAAGGCATGAAGATGCGATTCATGAGATCCATGAATACAGTCGGCGCATTGGTCGCTCCAAATGGCATAACAAGGAACTCCCAATGCCCATATCTCGATCTAAAAGCTGTCTTCGGGATGTCCTACTCGCTGACTCTGATCTGATGATATCCGGAGCGCAAGTCTATCTTCGAGAATACTGCTGCCCCTTTGAGTTGATCAAACAAGTCATCTATCCTCGGAAGAGGGTATCTGTTCTTGATTGTCACTGAGTTCAAGGTACGATAATCAACACATAGCCTGGACGTACCATCCTTCTTTTTCACAAGAAGCATCGGGGCTCCCCAAGGTGATCCACTAGCACGAATGAATCCTTTGGCTCGAAGTTCTTCAATCATCTTGTATAAGATCTCCAATTCTGAAGACGCCATCCTGTAGACTCTCTCTGACACTGGGGCTGTCCCGGAAATCAAGTCTATGGTGAACTCGATCTCCCGCTCTGGCGACATACCTGAAAGCTCTTCTGGGAAAACATCTGGGAACTCTTTGACTATCCGGGGCAACTGCACTGCTGCTACGGCCATCCGTAACACTGGAGGAAAATGCTCAACTGCGCCTCGGGAAAAGAAAAACTCTGGCTCTCTTGGAATGCTAAAAACAACCCTACCAATATGGCAGTCTATTCTAGCATACTGGTTCCTCAACCAATCCATCCCTAGGACCACATCATAATCGGCCATCGGAAACTCTATCAATCTAGCGAGAAATTCTCTACCGCTAACTACGATCCGACACGAGGAAAACACCCTATCTACTCCCACCAGTCCGTTACCAGTAAGTATATTGAGCCTTACTGATAATGACTCAGGCTCCAATCCTATCCGTGTCGCGAATCGTGTAGACATAAAAGAATACGACGCACCAGAATCAAATAAAGCTAAAGCTGGAAAGGAGTTGACGAGAATAGTACCTGCCACTACCTCTTCTGGTGCCAATCTTTCCTCTGCGGTCATCACCATAGCATGACTATGCCCTCGGGGTGCTGGTCCCCTCTGCTGAAATTCTCGCTGCCTATTCTGACTCTGGACCTGGGCTTGAACATGCTGCTAGGGGTTCTGCTGCTGGAATACCTGGGACTGAGGCGGCAAGGGCCTCGGCAACGGATACTGCTGCTGCTGGACCGGAGCTGGTCCCCTCACCGAAGAGCTAGAAAGGTTGGACGATGATGAACCACCCCTATTCGGGCAAGATCCAACCCTATGGTCTACTGCTCCACAAGCCAGACACAATTCCTGTGCCCTGCGGCACTCTGCCACTACATGGCCTGGTTTTCCACGATGAGAACATCCTACTGCGGAAGACTGCTTCTGCTTCTGCTGCTGAGGGTACGTCGGGGTGGACTGCTGAACCGACGTTACTGAGGCCGCCCACCTCGGAGCTCCAATAGTCAAAGCCCTGGCTGCCGGGGCTGGGGCTGAAGACTGATTCATCTGGCCGTGGGATCTCTTCCGACCTCCGGCCCTATCCACAATCCTCTGGGAGGTATACTCATGCCTCCTAGCTTCTCTCAAGACTGCATCAAAAGTCTGATGCTCAAACTGCTCAACTGCCAATAGAATCTCCAGGTAAAGCCCTTGCTGGTATTGCTGGGCGCTATCATACTCGGTTGCCACCAAGGTTGGAGCAAACCGACTGAGTCTCGAAAACTCGGCTGCATAACCATCAACCGTCCTGTCCATCAGCTTCAGATTGGTGAATCTCGTCTGTAGATCATACCGAACTACAACATCAAAATACTTGGTCTGGAATCTCTCTCTGAACACCTCCCAAACAATGGGTGCTGCTAATCCAATGGCCTGAGCTGCCTACCAACTGCGGGCAAGATCTAGCAACTGCAGGTGCACCACGGCTACCTTCTCATTTTCTGGGGTCTTGGCTGCTTCTAGAATCACCTCGATGTCCTAAAGCCAAGCATCTGCAGAGATAGCATCTTCACTACCGTCGAAGAAGGGAGGGTTCAAGCGCTTGAAGCTGTTGGCCGCGCTATTACCCTGATGACCTCCTCTGGTCAAAGCATCCGTCACTGCCTGGTGCAAGGCGTCTTCACGATGATCTTGGGAAGCTATCAAGGTCCTGACGAGACCTACCAAAGTGCCATCATCAGGCTCGACAGGCTGAACTGGCTGGACTGATAGTTCTCCGCCAGAAGGCACGACCCTGTAGGTTACTCCCGAATGCTGGGCTTGATCTCCTGGTTGCGGCTGGTCCACGGGAAGTGCTCCGCCTCGTTGACCGACAGGTCCAGGAACAGTGCCGCTGAAGAAGACGACATAGGGAACAATAAGGAAGGACCAGGACAGATCAATGATACAAGCATATGATCAGGACAAGAATCCAGGGATTCAGAAGATACGAGCAGAGATCAAAGGCGAATACTGATTGAGACATCTATTCGGTAAACCCTCACATATCTTGATTTACAAGACCTGCATGGGCCACCACTTAAACCATGTCACGCCCCAGAACCAGAATACTGGAGAGCAGGGGCAGACATAGCCAGCTACGTATAAGAAATGGATTTCCATCTCGCTATACGGTCACGACTGTCTAGATACATGAGGGTTTACTACAAGCCAACAGTCTCCTATGGTCATGAACAAGCCTAGTGTCTCAATCACAAGCAAGTAAATAAATGTTACAAGATGTATGATCATTAAATATCCAATAATAAGGCGTCCCAAATATCAGATATTCAGCTGATCATAAAGCTAGTCGTTACAAAATGTTAGGAGTAGCAAGAGTTTTAGTCATACATGATCAACCCTAGGATCTGTCAATCATGTTACAGCCCGTAGGCAGACAGTCAGTAAATACAATCGAGCTAAACAGGTGCTCGTCGGCTAAATGCCTCAAAAGAATATATTTACAATAGAGTGGGAGAGCCAAAAATAACCCACTCGTTGCCCTGGTTACGCCTGATGTTCACCATCGGGCTGGAAAAGCGGTAGATCCTCTGGAGCTGCTCCGAAATCTGGCCATACAAAACCAGCTGGGTCAGATCCCAGAAAGAGCAAGTTCCACAAAGGAAGCTCCACTTAGGAACTAAAATCAGCAATCAGCACAAAAGATAATAATAATAGCAAGAAATAAGGCAGGTGTTAAGAAAAGCATAACATAGTGATAAACGATGAGGTAACCATGGAACTATTCAGATAGCCAAGTTACAACCCGTAAACCAAACAAGGACCGGGGTTGTAACCCTTCGTCTGAACCGAACTTGGAATTCTCACCATTTATCGGTAAAATAAATACAGGCATTCTGGAACAAGATCAGGACAAGACTAGACAGGTTAGACTCCATCCAATCATTTCACGGCCAAGTAAGAATTACGGCTTGATACTTTAACTAACTAGGGTTATCACAGGCCTAGTTACTAGCAAGATGCAGTGAGAATCTTCCACAGCCACAAGCCCTGCAGTCCATCCAGGTTACCCGGGTTAAAAGATTTAGAGTTGAATTCAGGTGGGTACATCGTCCAGGAAACGAATGTACCCTTAGGTAGCTTGAAGGGTGTAACACATGACAGTGTGCTGGAAATGTGCCCTACTCGACGGCAGGCTACAGATCCCAAGGCGTGCCCAGGTAACGGGATTGCCTGTAGCTGGGAGATCTCTTTATGACTAGTGTATTAATCCAGTTATTAGCCTTAGTCCATTTCTATAGGTACTCCTGACCGTGGTACTCAGGAGTCCCCGCCTAGACATGATGTAAGACAGGACTGGATTATTTGTACAAGCACAATCGCCCACGGTGTCCAAGTTATTTATACAGGTCATGTCATGTCAGGTAGTCGTCGCAACAGCTTATGAAGATATATCATGCCAGGTTATCAGGTCGAGAGTACTTGTCAGGAGTGCGCCACGACGGGCCACTATCAGGTCATGTCATGTTCACTTGTCAGGAGTGCACCACTACGGGTCACTTTCGTGTCATGCTAGTTCCTTGCCACACCATGTCATGTACAATTGTCATTTCAATCATGTCAATCAAATCGTGATTATCAAGTTCAGGACAAAAGGCGTAAGGATATAAAATGAGCGTAAAAATATACCATAGGAGTTCCAAGGCATGGACAAAAATGATAATAAAATAACAGTACAGAGCTATAGGAGAGTCATGCGGTTCAGGAATATGCGGCCAGGAATAATCTCATGCGGCTGGGAGGAGAACAGCCCATACGGCAGAATAGGATCAGGTGCATGCGGCTGATAAAGGAAAGCCTATGCGGCGAAGGATTTCAGTCCTCATGCGGTCAGCGGGATAAGAGGGCGCATGCGACCATGCGGCTGAGATGAATTGGTCCATGCGGCTGATAAGGGTGCGCTTATGCGGCCAGGAGATAAAAGGGGGGGAGGGTGCATGCGGCTCAGGAAGTTGTTCTCATGCGGTTGGGTCAAGTAAAGTCCCATGCGGCCAGCGGGAAGGGCGCATGCGGCTAAGTCAGATCATTCATGCGGCTGGAAGAAGCGGGGTCCCATGCGGCCAGCGGGAAGGGCGCATGCGGCCAGGAATGGGGAGGGCGCATGCGACTCACGGTAGCGTCTCGTGCGGCTCGAGAAGTGCAGAGTATCATGCGGCTGGGAATTGAGTGAGTTATGCGGCTAGATGGGTTCGGCCCTCATGCGGCTCAAGTACTTTCAGCCATGCGGTTCAAGAGAACACTTGCCGCATGAAATATTCATGCGGTCAAGTCAAGCACAGTTCATCTTCTCCAAAATTCTGAGAAGAAGAACACCATGAGAGCCAAGTTCTCAAGCTTCATAACTCCATCATCCGGAGCCCAAATTCGAACTTCTATAGGTCAAAATGGGGTAGAACGAAAGCCTCTACAACATGAAACCATCAAAAATCAGAAATAACAAGATTAAGTATATCAAAACCCAGGAAATCCAAAAATAAAGTAAACTTAGATCTACAAGAATCTAGCCATGGAAAGTGGAAATGCCAAGTACTAAAGTAAGTTAAATTGCGGTAAGGAAGAGAATAAAGTAATAAAATTTGAGTTCCTCCATGAAGCAAGTTGCACTTGCCTAGACCTCTCTCTCTCTCTGGTAGGTGAAGAAGTAAATGGGAGAAGAGTAATGAAGAGAGAGAAGGAAGAATGGTTAATAAATGGTAGTGGTGGTGGTAGGTAGGGGTTTACCTTGGGTTCATCATGAACCAATAGCAATCCCAAACCGAACCAAGCCAACCCAAACCAGGAATAAACCAAGTCATGAAGAAAACTAAGCAATAAATCATGCAATACAAGATAAAATACGTACACGTATTCTAAAAATACGTAATACGAACCACAGACATTACACCCGTCGCAGATAACATCACAATTAATAGTCTCCAATCATAACAGTCTATAACTAATAGATGAATAACAGTCTCCCATCAGAACAGTCTACAACTAAATATCATACATGTACTCAATAAAAATACCAATAAATTAAATATCACAAACATACATGTCCAACAGAGTCAAATAATATTGAAAATCAGTGTACAGAACGGTCAATGGGCCCATAGGGCCAATAAATACGAAGATGATAAAAAAATCTACTAGATCACTGAGGACCCCTGCCGCGCATCTGGGATAGCATGTACTCATACTGCTCCTGTGTGAGCTGCACCGTAGGGGCAGTAGGAGGCAGTGCAATGTCTGGAGTCGGCGCCGTCGATGGACCGGGAGGACGTATCTGCTCCAGCTCTCGCAGTCGCTCACCATGCGCAGCAAGGTACTCACCATCCTCTGAGTACTCTCCTGAAGTGAAGTCGATACCTGAGTGAGTGAGGCAAATATGGTCCTCTGCGAATGGTCCAGCTCAATCTGTCTACGTTTTGTGCGCAACGTAGACTCGGTGAGCGTGTGCAAGCTGGCAGCTATAGCCTGCTGTAGACTCATCAGCTGCTGTATACTGTGCTCGACTGCAACAAATCGTCCGGTGATCATCGGAGGGTCGGATCGTCGCTCTGCGGTAAGGTGATCAAAAATCTGCTGCTGCAACTCGCGATGCATCTCGTCGATCTGACGACGAATATCCTGTGCTCGTGACGACGCCTGCGAAGCTGGCGACTGCGCACTGACAGAGGGGGCCCGGGATGACTCCGAAGACAAATACGCGCCGTAGGATCCCGTACCGTAGTACGTACCCTTCTGAAGACCGCCAATGACGGTCATCCAGAGGTCGTTCGGCGATGGAGCTGTAGGCAGCTGGGAGAAAGTACCAGCCCCTTCCTCTGCTGGCGCACTAGCAGCAACAGTCGCCTCCTCCTGTAGCCGAACAAACTCGGCCTAGAACATATTTGCTAACGTGTAAGTGTTTGCTAAAGTCTATATTGATATCTATTTTCCTGTTTTTTAAATTATAGCAAATTAATATAAAGAATAGAACGTACATATGCCTGCATCGCCCTTTCGTCAATGAACTCCCCAGCCCTCTGATGGGTGACCAGGAAGACGGTCACGATGTTCGGGTTCTCACCCTTTTTTACCTGTTAAAATATATTATCTATTATTAGTATTAAATATTCTATCGAACTATATATAAATTAATGTCCGTCATAGGAAACGTACCAGATGATAAAAATGCTCCGTCATCGAAATGAAGCCACCACACCACTTACCGGCGCTCGACCGCGCCACCTTGGCCTTGTCAGACCGCTCTTGGTACCTGGGCTTGCTGAATCTAGCCTTCATCGCAGTCTACTGCTCTGGCGTAATCCAACCATGGATCGGCTATCCGGAGCGATCACGAGACTTCTGGTCGTGGATCGCATCACGGATGAGCTTGCCTGTGACGGCAGAAAATTGGCCCTCGATCTTCGCCGCTCGGTGTGGTAGATAGAAATAGGTCCTCTACAAGAAGTAAAATAGAAAAGTTGTATAATATATACAAATGATTATTAAAATTTAAAAATAAACAAATTTTTTACCTTGAAGTGGGCGAACCAAAAGGCCTTCCTATCTGCGGAGCATCTGAGTAGTTAATCCAAGGCCCACCATAGTTCTGCCTCAGAAATACCCCCAGCTGTCTCTGTACTGCAGAAGGCCGATATCTATACAATAATAATTTTCATGAATATATATGTACATAGTTAATCCATTTGAGAAATATATATTAATTAACTAACTTACTTCGTAGGCCCGTCCGTCCAAATCTCCATACGCGTCTCACCTGGGGAAGCACATGGAGGGTCGCTCTCACCTCCTGCCTGGGCAGGATCAGTCTGATCGCCGTCCTCCATATGCTCGGCGTCGGCTCCCCCTATGGAGCCGTCGGAAGGAGGAATGCTGGATGGGAGATCAGAGATGCTGGACGCGGGATCAGGAACGCTGGACGACGAGGGAGGAGTCGCCAACCTGCTGGAACTGTCCTGTCCCGATAATGGACCGGGAACAGAACGGTACAATGGCGTACTCGGAGATGAGGATGAGGGTACGGAATCTCCATCCCTAGCCCGAGGCTGACGGGACTGTCTAATATAAAATCCTTCGCGTCATCTAGATGGTCTAGTCATACCTGATAATAACATATGACAATAAAACAAAAATACATATTTATATGATAGACATCATAGATTTTTGAAAAATATCATAATCACAGATAAAAGTGTCACTAAAGTGTCACAGATTTATATGATAAAAGTGTCACTAAAGTGTCAAACATGATGATAAAACAAACGTACAGATTTAATCCTCTTCTGAAAATTCATCTAGTTCGTTTAGTTCATCTTCTTCTTCTTCTTTTCCCTCTACATCTTCACTTTCATCTGCATCTTCCTCTTCAGATAATTCTACTTCTTCTACACAATTAGATGTGTAATGAGGAACTTTTGTCGTATCTACTTCTATAATATTTGTTACAAGAGGTAGTTCATCCTCTTGATAAGCTATATCGTCAACATCAAAGGTATTTCTAGCTTTGGTCTTGCATACTGTCCACCAGTCCGACCTTGTTGTTCTCCATTTAGGATAACTTGTGAAGTACACGAGCTGAGCCTGACTTGATAGGACAAATGGTTTATAGGCTTGATATCGACGCCGATAGTTTATATCAACAAGACTGTGCTTGTCTACTTTCCAACCTTGACCTTTAATCGGATCGAACCAATCACACCTGAATAACACAATCTTAGCAGGCTCTATTCCATAACTATATGTCAGCTCCACGATCTTCCGTAGAACGCCATAGAAATCGTTGCCCGCATTAACATCTTTGTAGTTCGAAGATCTGATACACAAACAGCTATTTTTGGTGGAGTCGAGATCCACAAAGTTGTCTCTGATCGGGCAAGTTGTTGACTTGAACCTAAATCCATTAACACGGTAGCTTGGCCATATTTTTGCAACATAAATTGGTCCCTTGGCTAGCATTCTAATAGACTCATTCTCAAGTCTTGCGTATAGACGATCGACCTAAATACCACGAAAGAAGCAATTAAGCTCATTCTCAATCAAGTGCATATACAGAAAGGTAATTACCGAGTTCTGATGTCTTATATATGCACTCAACCATGATAGAAAATAATGCCTCATTTCTTGTTCTAGTTCTTCTTTTGTTATGTGTGGCCTACCTGACCTCACATCATCATTAAATATGCTGAAAACAATATCGTTCAATTAATATAATAGTATAATAATCAATACTATTAAAATAATATAGACATATTAATTACTTACCCCTCCAGTTTCTCTACTTCCTCCTTGTCGCAGTTGAGTAATACATACACCTGAGCAGCCCTTAGCTCATTATCGTTCAGATATCTCTTCTTCATTTTACCCGATGGCTTTTCTGGAGCATTGAATACCTTTAGTATTGTATCATTACTTTTATGATCTCCGTCGTCATTTTTGGAAGCTCTCGTTCTATTAGTTGCAACATGAGGCTTGAAATACATCGAACAAAAGTTTATAATCTCCTCGAGAACATAGGCTTCACAAATAGAACCCTCGACCCGTGCCTTATTTTTTACCTTTTTTTAGGTGATTCAAATATCGCTCGAATGGGTACATCCATCGATATTCGACAAGTCCACCAACACGTGCCTTATAGGATAGATGAATCGACAAATGCTCCATAGAGTCGAAGAATCCAGGAGGAAACACCCTCTCTAGCTTGTACAGTGTTACCGCAATGTCCTTCTCTTATTTTTCTAGACGATCAACGAGCAATTTCTTAGAACAAAGATCCCTGAAGAATATGCTAAGCTCCGTCAATGGATCCCAAACTGCCTGCGGCAAGAATTCTCGAAATACAATCGGAATTAACCTCTCTATGAATACGTGACAGTCGTGGCTCTTCATACCCGTCAATTTATTTTCCTTCGGATCGACACATCTTCTCAGATTTGACACATATCCGTCTGGAAATTTTAGACCCTGGATCCACCGACAAAGTCTCACTTTATCCTCCTTGTCCAGTAAGAAAATTGACTTCGGCAGGAACTGTTTTCCATTCTGCTCTATCAAATGCAACGCAGGACGTTTGCATATTTCTTCTAAGTCCAACCTGGCCTTGGAATTGTCTTTCGTTTTTCCCTTTACGTCCATCACAGTATTAATTATGTTATCAAACACATTCTTCTCAATATGCATGACATCAAGATTATGTCTGATCAGATTGGTACTCCAGTATGGCAGATCCTAGAATATGCTCCTCTTTGTCCAGTTATGATCTCTACCAAATCCATCGCACTTGTACCCAGTTGTAGGATCTTCGATAGCACTTGGAAAATCTCTAACCTCCTCCCATATCGTGGCTCCGCACCACCTTGGCGGTGGATCACCCTTCTCTACAACGCCGACACAGAATGCATTCCTGATCCTTCTGAACGGATGATCTTTTGGCAGAAATTGTCGATGACAATCAAAGAAGCACGGTTTTCCTCCGTGTTTCAAACGAAAAGCCTTACTACGATCCATGCAATACGGACATGAGAGACGGCCATGAGTGCTCCATCCAGATAACATTCCATAGGCCGGAAAGTTGTTGATGGTCCACATAAGGGTTGCCTTCATCTGAAAATTCTGCTTCCTGGAAATATCGTACGTGTTAGCGCCTACTTCCCATAACTGATTCAACTCATCTATCAAAGGCTGTAAGTACACATCAATATTCCTCTTGGGATTGTTCGGACCAGGAATTATAATGGTTAGAAATATGTACTGAGTCTTCATACACATCCAAGGCGGTAGGTTATACGGAGTGACAATCACTGGCCAGCACGAATACTGGGATCCCAAAAGACCAAAAGGAGTAAAACCGTCAGAAGATAGCCCCAACCTGATATTACGTGGATCTGAAGCAAAATCAGGATACACTCGATCAAAGTGCTTCCACGCTTCTCCATCGGATGGGTGATCCAACACTCCTTCAATCTGTTCTCGCATGTGCCAACTCATATTTTCGGCTATCTTTTTCACCATAAATAATCTTTACAACCGTGGTGTTAAAGGCAAGTAGTACATTGAATCGGTCGGTCTTCTTGCACCGGTAGACCTTTATGTACTAGTTGTCTTATAGCGATCAACACCACAAAATCTGCACACATCTGCGTCCTTGTCGTCTTTGTAGTACAGCATGCACCCATTGCGACAAGAATCGATTTTCTCGTATCCCATCCAGAGCGATCTCACCATCCTCTTAGATCGATAGAAGTCTTTAGGTAACTTAGCACCCGCCGGCAAGATCTCTATAATCAACTCCAACACTCGGTTGTAGCATTCTTGCGACATGTTAAAATCTGACTTAATACTCAACAGTCATGTAACCACCTCCAACGGTAAATGATCCTCACAACCAGGATACAATGGAGTCCTTGCATTCTCCAGCAACTCCATGAACTTTGCAGCATCGATATTCGGTGCCTCCTCAGCTGCATCTTGAACGAAACTAGGCCCCGCAGCGTCGAAAATCATGTTCACGCACCCGTCGTTGTATGCATGATTATTCGAAACAAAATTAGGTCCCGCATGCATATACGGCTCAACATAAGGCTCCGGCTCTGATGCTAAAGACACAAGTTCTCCGTGTGCGGTCCACTGATAGTAATTAGGCGTGAAACCCCTCGAGTACAAATGATATGTCACTTCCACTTCTGGATAATATTTCACGTTATGATATTTCACACACGAACACTTAATTTTGGTGCCGTCCATGTACTGAGGGAACGCCTTAGCAAACTGCAGGAACTGCGATACTCCCGCTATGTATTCATCCCGCACACCACACATATCTTCAGGACGACGATTGTACATCCATGAACGATTTCGCAAGTAGTAATTCATATCCATTTGAAAATAATTCTGCAAAGATGGACACACATGTTCAGCGTAGTAACTAGTCAAACTGGGTGAAGTTGAGTTGACTAATTTAATATCTTGGACAAACTAGTCAAACTGGGTGAAATTGACTAAGTCTAGGCAATTATCCTTCACTAGACATAGACATGGAATAAACACCGATATTTGCAGTGTCCGAACTTCCTAGTGTATATTATAGTAGAGAGACATGGTAACCGTGTGTAGGGGTGCAACTCGGGCGTGTTGGGTCGGGCTTGAGGTCAACCCGAGCCCAACCAGATGAATCATAAGCCTAATCCGAGCCCAAGCCCGGCCCGACCTCGGGTTCAACATATGAAGCCCAAGACCAAGCCCGGAGGATCGGGTTGAACTTGGGTTAGGTCGGGTCCATCGGGTAATATTGACCAACTGTTGACTTTCAGTCAACTGGTCAACTCTGGTTTGGTTTTGGGTCAATTCTAGTCACTTTTAGGCTAAGTTTGATTTTCGGTTGACTTTCGTTGACTTTTGGTCAAAACGGTCAACCGATGTCAAAACTAGTCTAGGAGCACTATTTCTGACCATTACCAACCAAGGAAACCACATTCTAACCATATCTTAATATCTTAAACTCATACCTTAGCTTCTAGGCAATTACCTTAACTTACCCTATTACCTTACCAAGGTAAACTCACTATCAAATCCCTACCTTAGTTTTTAGGCACTTCTACCTCAACATGGTATCCTAATACCATGCCCTCGTATCCCGATACCATGCCATTGTATCTTGATACTCTAATTTCATATCTAGAAGTATCTTAGAACTTTATCCTTTCATAGGGTAAATCCTAATTACCTCACTAGTATACCATACCTCAACATGGTCACTAACACTCTAACTAACTCTCCCACATAAACATTCAAGGGTTAATGGGCTGATTTGAGATGGAAAGGATGGATGGATGAATGAATGTGGGTGAATGGATATATGGATATGTATGTTTGAATAGATGAATGAAAAATGGTATAAATGAATGGTGGAATGAATGTTTGGATGAATGTATAAATTAATGGATGGACTATGGCTGAATTGGATGCATAAATGAATGACTGAATGAATGGAGGAATGTGGATGGAAGAATGAATGGAAGGATTAATGAGTGGTGGCTGAATTGAGTATGGATAGAAGAATGTATGGATTAATGAATGTGGAAGAGGGGCTGAATGGATAGATGGAATAGGGGGCTGAATGGTGAGTGGTCGAAATGGATTACCGAAAGGCTGCTTCCCCTCCCCCCCCACCCCCTCACACTGCTGCAAAGCAGCAGTTCCCAACTGCTACTGCTGTAGTTCCTTATACTGCTACTGCTGCTGTTGCATATGCAGTCCCCTGTGGGGACTGCTGCTGGCCGAGAGGTCAGCATGCCAAATGGCTCCTGCTGCTGCCATTTCAGCATCTCCCTCCATCCTCTACTGCTCCCTCACTCTCTCTAACACTCTCTATATCCCTCTCTCTATCACTCTCTGTATCCCTCTCTCTATTACTCTCTATATTTCTCTCTAAACCACAACAACACCTACACATATATATTTAGATTAAGATACATAGATATAGACACACAAACACCAATAAATATATACATTGACACACAATACATATATATATAGAGAGAGAGAGAGACACACACACACACACACACACACACACACACACACACACACACACACACACACACACACACACACATATATATATATATATATATATATATATAAAATATATATATATATATATATATATATATAGAAAAAAAATATATATATATATATACACATATACACAACTTAAATACATAACAATGAAAATATATATAAGATACAATATGATTCATTATGATACCATGAAGAACATGTCTCCAACATCCAATGATCTAACACACTTTAACATCTAACTTGAAATTCACACACACACACACACACACACACATGTACAACGACTGTGCACAGCACAGTCCCCTGTGCACAAACCCCTCCCCATAGTGTTAGGGTTAGGAATGACACCGTGATCTCATCGTGTTAGGGGAGGAGGGGGTTAGGGGAGGGGCTCGACGAACTCATCGTGTCTAGATTTAGGGTTGGAGCTCAAACTCATCGTGTCCCTGTCCATGTGTCCGTGTTTAGTGCTAGGGGTAGGGATAGGAATTAGCTGGGGGAGGGGCTCGACGAACGGCGGCTTTCGACGGCGGAGGAGGGGGCGTTGGGTGGAGGAGGGGGCGTTGGTTCTCGGCTCTCGGCTCTCGACGATTTGGGGGAGGAGAGATCGAGAATGGGGAGAAATGAAATTTCTGAATCGGTATGTAAAAACATTAGCGACGGCTTAGAAATACGTTGCTGATCGTCGCTATTAAGCGACATAGTCTTAACTACGTCGCTAATTGTCGTTAGATTCCACATATTTGCTACGTGTAACAAAAGATGTCGCACGTCGTCGCTGATTACCGACGTACGATGATGTATTTTCTACTACGTCGCTAATGCCAATATTTAGTGACATTACAATAGGACGTCGCTACATGACGTCGCTAAATTGACTTATTTTGGTAGTGCCACCACTCAGAGGCACTATTTTTAGAGAGCCGCGGAAGGGGCAAAAGTAGGGGTCCAGATGGTGGCAGAGACAAGAGCAGAGGGAAGTCCAAGGGTCAGTACGAGGACTCGAAGTGTTACCATTGTGGCAAGAAAGGCCACATCAAGCAGAATTATTTCGCTTGGAAGAGAAAGAAGAAGGGCGACAAGGGGAAGCAAGATAAGAACACTACAGTGGCGACCTCGATACATAGAGGCGATATGATCGTCGTAGATGATGAGGTTATCACAAACCTCGCCTGCGATGATAATTCTTGGCTGGTGTACTCAGGAGCTTCAGCGCACGTATCTCACAACAGGGCACTATTTGCTACTTACACGACAGGCGACTGTGGAGTGTTAAAGATAGGCAATGGAGATGTTTCAAAGGCGCTTTCCATTGGAGATGTACATTTGAGGACGAAGATGGGTGCAGTTCTTATTCTCAAAGATGTTTGCCATGACCCTGATATCCGTTTCAACCTGGTATCGGTTGGAAGGTTGGATGATGAGGAATTCTTCGGTCTCTTCGGGAATGGTCATTGGAAGCTTTTCAGAGGTTCGATGGTGATTGTTAGAGGAAGCAAGAAGTCCGGTCTTTACTATATGGAGGGGACACACAGGGGGCACAGGAGGTGAACGCAGTTTTTGATGCATCTACCGAGTTGTGGCACAGACGGCTTGGCCATATCAACGAGAAGGGGATGAGCTACTTGGTGAACAGGAAAGTCATTCCAGGGCTCAAGTCTACAAAGTTGGAGAAGTGCCCGTACTGCTTAGCTGGGAAGCAAAATAGGGCGTCTTTCCAAAGTCACCCAAGTTCAAGGAAGCCGACATTGCTCGAGTTTATTCACTTGGATGTCTGCGGTCCTATGAAAGTAAAATCTATTGGTGGTGCTTCTTACTTTGTAACTTTTATTGATGACTGTTTCAGAAAGGTTTGCGTCTATGTCTTAAAGACCAAGGATCAGGTGCTTCCTACTTTCAAAGAGTTTCATGCCTTTGTTGAAAGAGAGACGGACAAAAATTTATTGTGTGTTCGGTCCAACAACGACGACGAATACATTGGTCCCCTTGATGCTTATTGCAGAGAGCAAGAGATACGACACCAGAAGACTCCACCCAAGATACCTCAGCTCAATGATATAGCAGAGCGCATGAACATGACGCTGATGGAGATGGTACGGTATTTGATGTCAGAAGCAAATTTGCCAGGTAATTATTAGGGTGAGGCTCTTCTCACAGCTGCTTATGTTATTAATTTATCTCCTAGTGCTCCTTTGCAAGGTGATATGCCTGACAAAGTATGTTACGGCAAAGCGCCGTCATACAATCACCTGCGAGTGTTTAGTTGTAAGGCCTTCGTGCATGTAACGAAGGACGAGAGGTCCAAACTCGAGCCGAAGACGAGGCGGTGCATCTTCGTCGGCTATGGTCGGGATGAGTTTGGCTATACACTCTACGACCCAGTGGGAAAAAAGCTCTACAGAAGTAAGGACGTGGTATTCGTCGATGATCAGACCATGACTAACACTCAGGATTTCGAGACGCCTTCTGAGGCTAAGAAATTGCCTGAGTTAGAGTCATTTCGCTTTGAGCAGTTTTCAGAGGACATCGCAGAGGATCCAGTTATGGGGGAGCTAGTACATGGAGTTGCTTCCAACCTTGATTATCAGCCTCCTGATGGTGGTTAGGGTGTCTCGCAGGAGGATGAGCATAACGGGGAGGCAGTTTCTAAAGAGGAGTAGGCTGTTGGTATACAGCCAGTACCCGTGGCTCCATTGAGAAAGAGCGACAGATAGTGTCGACCATCTACGAGATACTTACCGGGTGATTATGTGCTATTGACTGACGGGAGAGAGCCCAAAAGTTTTACAGAGGCTATGAAAGACGAACACAAGCAGGAATGGATGCAGGCTATGCAGGAGGAGATGAGTTCCTTACACGCCAATTCTACTTATGAGCTGGTGCGGTTGCCAAAGGGCAAAAAGGCTTTGAAGAATCGATGGGTGTTTAGAGTGAAGGTGACGGATGATGCTACTCACCCTCGATACAAAAGCGAGGCTGGTATTTAAAGGCTACGGTCAGCAAAAAGGCGTGCATTATGATGAGATATTTTTGTCGGTCGTCAAGCAGTCGTCTATTCTGGTGGTGCTAGTATTGGCAGCCAGTTTCGACTTGGAGGTCGAGCAGATGGACGTGAAGACGACATTTCTCCATGGTGATCTTGAGGAGGAGTTATACATGGAGCAGTCGGAGGGATTCTGTGAGAAGTTCAAGTCACATTTGGTCTGCTGGTTGAGGAAGAGCTTGTATGGTCTGAAGCAGGCTCCGAGGCAGTGGTACAAAAAGTTTGAGTCATTTATGGGGGAGCATGTTTATGCACGGACGACGTCGGATCACTGTGTAATTGTAAGGTACTTTGTCGAGGATGATTTTATTATTTTATTGCTCTATGTTGATGACATGCTATTAGTGGGTCGGAATGCCACTGGATAGCAGAGTTGAAGCGCCAACTGGGCGCGGCCTTCTCTATGAACGATTTGGGTGCAGCAAAGACTATTCTTGGGATGGAGATCAGCCGAGAGAGAAAGAGAGAGAGTCCAAGCTGCTACACTTGTAGCGCCCCACTTTCGATAGGCGACGGAACTTCATAATATGCTTATGCCGAGTCAGATCGGCCGGAAACTTAGATGGCCATCTGACTCGATCGCTAAGCTTGGTAAACGAATAACGCTTTGCGGCATCGATTCAAATCGATTTGGACAGAAGTTACGAGAATCGATCCAACTAATGGAACGACTTCTGTTGGAATAAGTCCTAGATGCAGCGGGCTGCGTCTCGGCGAGTGAGCTCTCTATAAGAGTCCCTTCGACGGGACCGGACCGCTGTATGGTTTTCTTGGAGCATTGCCGCTGGGCTTGATGAAGTGCTTTCGCGTCGTTTTCATGGATGCAATTACAATTTTGATGCAAGGGGAAAAGAAGGAATTCTAACAAAGCGTTGGTGCCATTGCAGGAGCTCGCGTAACTAACGATTGACGTTGCGTAGCGCTTGGACGATCGGTACGAAGCAAAGTAATCGGTGGGTGATTCGACCCTTCTTTTCTACTCTGTCCCGCAAACTTATTCCTTGCTTCGAATTCATTCAAATCGAACGATGCCAAGTTAATTATATGCCAATCCACTAAGGTCAAGAACTCGGGAAAAAAACGTATTGATTTTGAGTAATCTACTCTGAAAAATACAAGTTTCTCACATAAACAGAAAAGTTTAAGGTGCTAGTAAAAAGATAGACTATTTCACGTGCTGCAAAATAATGTGAAACGTCGATCATGGGTTATGATGCCTCAGACAATTTGGTGCCCACGGGACGCTAAATCGGTGTACGGCTTTGGGGAAAATGAATCGTTGCATGAGTTGCGAGAAATTATAATGCCGTTCGATACTATCCGCGCTATACGAAACTGGTTGCCTATATTAAACTGTTCGCACATAGGCATGGGCATGGACAGCTTGTACACAAGTTCGTTTTCCTCGAAACGGTATCCGGCGCATCGGAACCGATTCGTCCTAGGGGGAATAATTTATCGTGCTTCGGCACGAGGCATACAGAACCTTCAGTAAGGCTTGCAACCTAGGCTGAAAGGGTAGCGTCGCATGCCAACTTCGATTAAGTCCCTAGTGGTGCATAGCACCAATGACTGCATATAAGATAGTTGCATGCTCACCTATTGTCTTATGCAGGTGTAAATATTATCTCTGTTTTCATGTAGGGACGAGCACGGCCGTGGTAAGAAATATGATAAACTGCGATGTTATATTGTATGCTTTAATACTCAAAGATGGCTATCGAATATGAACTGAATTCATTTAGTTCTAATAGAAAGACAACTCTAAAGCATGCCTACCCTAACAATCAGAGTCAGTTTAGACGAGTTGGTTCGTCTCGTCCACTTAGCAAGTGTGCTAATCCCCTCCCCCAATTTCTCCAGGTGCGGCGGGCACTCCAACATAAAATGAAGCAGAAGTACGGAGAGGCATTTTGAAGCTCTTCCTATGCTGAAGTATTTTGAAGCCAATTCCAGTCGACGGCTTATGTATATAGGGGCGAATGTATGGGACGGCAAGCGTAGTTCAGGCAACTTGTCGAATGTATTTTCTTTCTATTTTCAATCAATGTAGCCGCAACGGCATCCAATGTAATTACGACTTGCACTTCGTTGTAAGCTATGAATGAAAAGCATTTCTATCTTCCTATACTGCGTCTTAAATTCTGATGTGATTTGTGAAGTTTCAACTTGGCGTATTTATATCAAATGCAACGTAACGTTCTCCCTTGTACGAGTGCAACTCCAGACTCGTATGGCATCATGCCTTAGCGAGGACGATCGAATCGGCAAAATTAACATCGGGGACGAACGTTGTCGACTCGGGGCGTGACAAATTGGTATCAGAGCACAGTTATGTTTCCTCAGATTTTTGAAATATGTTTCATTGTTGGAATGTCCGTTGCGATGGCTCGACTGAATGTTTGTCGGCATGCTGCATGAAATACAAGTTCCATACAGGTAAGCCCGTAGATATTTTTGAAAAATACTAACGGGTTTGAACTATTTGTAGGAATGACTAAGCGATATAAGAAAATTGCCGGCACAACAACCCAAACAGTGGATAGTACGTCGAGCACAAAAAGTACTGGCCCAAGCGAGACGACTATGGAGAAGATGCTACAGTTGATGGAACTGCAGCAGCAACAGCTTCAGATGCAATTCAAAGCCCAATTTGATGCGCAGCAGAAGCAGATGGCCACCCTGACTCAGATAGTGAGCAGGATGGTGGGCGATACCAAGAAAACGGATGCGGTACTCGAGGGAAAGCACGGTGATCAAGAAGAAGACGAGGAGAAAGAAGTCTCCCCGTAGATGATAAATTCTCCTTCCATGCTCAAAGTGAAGGAGTTTCGCAAAATGAACCCGCCGAAGTTCAACGGCCGAGCAGAGCCCGACGTGATAGTAGGATGGCTCGCAGAGATGGAGGACTTGTTCGATCTCCTGTGCATCAAAGGGTCCCAGAGGGTGGCCTGTGCGGCGCTGCAATTACAACTAAGAGCACATGACTGGTGGACGGCAAAGAAATAAGAGATCTGTGAAACCGATTCCAACAAAAAGATTTCTTGGGAAATGTTCAAGACAGCCTTCCTTGAGCAGTACGTTCCTCGTGCCATCCGTCGACAGAAGGGGGATGAGTTCATGATGTTGAGGCAGGGGAATATGAGTGTTGAAGATTATGATGCAAGCTTCTCGAAACTTGCAAAATTTGTCGGCGCCTTTCTGTCCAACAAAGAAGAATGGTGCGAGCATTTTCAGCAAGGCCACAACGACGAACTACGTAGGGACGTCATGAATCAACGATGCCAAACTTATCGTGAATCCTACGAAGCCGCACTTGATAGTGAGCGAATCTTTGGTCGTATGTCACAAAGGGCCGTGCCTGTCATTCGCAACAACTTCAACAAGCGTCCTAATGACGCTGGAGATCGGGAGTACAAAAGCGCCCAAACACGTCTGAGAATCGTGGTCACTTTGCCGCAGTAAATTGCAACAGATGCGGCAAGTGTGGGCACCGAGCACCCGATTGTAGACTGAGAACATGCTTCAAGTGTGGCGAGCTAGGCCACTTCAGTCAATATTGTCAGGCGGGGAAGCCGAATCAACACAACCCACCAAGGAACACTCCGAATCCATATAAAGCGCCTACACTACAAGACACAAATGCGGTGCCTGTGACCCCGCAGAATCAACGCCACGGAGCTCAAGGCCGAGTTTATGCCTTAACTCGGGACGAGGCGTACGCGTCCGATACGGTTGTAACAGGTATATTACTCTACAAAGATATACCTGCTCGAGTCCTATTCGATTCGGGTGCGACGCATAGCTTTATATCTGCTGATTATGCGAAAAAAATAAAATAACCATGCAATCACTAGATATAAATATTAGCGTTAGCACTCCGTCGGGAGTCGATATGTCTGCGAACTTTAGTTGTAGGGATGGCCACTTTTGCGTCGGGTGAAGATATCTATCCTTGGATGCCGTCGTGCTAGACATCAAAGATTACGACATAATCCTGGGCATGGATTGGTTGGGCGCTTGTCGTGCAACGATCGAGTGCGCGGAGAAGAGAGTGGTGTTTTATCTTCCTGGCGAGACAGAGTTCTCATATTCGTGCGGTACGGCCTCAAAGACGGCGATGATGGTATCGGCAATCTCGGCAAGGCGTATGCTACGTTCCGCCTGCACGGGATACATGGCATCAGTTCGAGACACGCGGACGAATAATACAAACACAATGCAGACTGATGTTGTGGCAGATTTTCCTGACGTTTTTCCTGACAAGATGTCCGGGATGCCGCCGGATCGAGAAATTGAATTCAGCATCGACACCTTTCCGGATACACGGCCGATATCGAAGGCACCTTACCGAATAGCTCCAGCAGAACTGAAGGAGCTGAAGGTGCAATTACAAGAGTTGCTAGACCGTGAATTTATTCGCCCTAGCGTCTCTCCGTGGGGAGCTCCCGTACTGTTCATGAAGAAGAAGGATGGGTTGTTGCAGCTATACATCGACTATCGGGAACTAAACAAGGCGACCGTGCGAAACAAGTATCCTTTGCTGCGAATCGACGACTTGTTCGACCAACTGCAAGGCGCGACAATATTTTCAAAAATCGATCTTCGTTCAGGCTATCATCAATTGAAGATCAAGTCCGACGACATATCGAAGTCTGCCTTCCGTACTCGATATGGTCATTACGAATTCCTCGTCATGTCGTTCGGTTTGACGAATGCCCCAGCCGCGTTCATAGATCTGATGAACCGAGTCTTTCGACCTCAAAAAGATAAATTTGTAGTCGTATTCATCGACGATATCCTTGTCTACTCTAAGAATCGTGAAGAACATGCGAAACATTTGAAGACGGTACTGCAGATTCTGCGTAAAAACAAATTATAAGCCAAGCAGAGTAAGTGCGAGTTCTGGATGAGTAGCGTGACATTCCTCGGGCACGTAATCTCTGTCGAAGGTGTCGCGGTGGACTCAAAGAAGATTGATGCGGTGGTGGATTGGAAACGACCTGTCTCGGCTAGCGACATTCGGAGTTTCCTGGGCTTAGCGGGCTACTATCGTAGGTTCGTGCGAAGCTTTTCAAAACTAGCGTCGCCTCTGACTCGCCTCACCCAGAAGGGAGTAGTATTTGAATGGAGCGACGACTGTGAATCCAGCTTTCAAGAGTTGAAGCAACGGCTCGTCTCAGCTCCAATCCTTGCACATCAAGACGGTCCAGAAGGCTTTCAGATATTCAGCGACGCATCGGGAACTAGCCTCGGGTGTGTACTCATACAGAGAGACAAAGTCATCTCCTACGCTTCATGACAGTTGAAGCAGTACGAGAAAAACTACCCGACGCACGACCTAGAATTGGCGGCGATCGTCTTTGCGTTGAAGTTATGGCGGCACTACCTCTATGGTGTGGCATACAGAATCTACACAGATCACAAAAGCTTGAAGTACTTATTTACGCAATGGGAACTCAACCTACGACAGCGACGTTGGCTCGAACTCATAAAAGATTACGAGCTAACGATCGAGTATACGCCGGGCAAGGAAAACGTGGTGGCCGACGCACTCAGCAGAATGTTTATGGGAATACTGGCCATAAACAAAGAGATACAGCGAGACCTTGAAGCGATGGGTATCGAACTCAGAATTGAGTATCGACACATGCACCTAGCTCAGCTGAAGCTAGGATCGAGCCTGCTTAGGAAGATAAAGACCGCACAAGAGGACGACTCATTCCTGAAAAAAATGTGCGAACTGATATCAACGGGAAGGGCGACTGACTTTGCGGAAGATGGAGACGGGACGATGCGATTAAAGGGAAGGCTCTGTATTCCTGAAACTACCGAACTCAGAAAAGAAATTCTGACGAAGGCACATTATGCGAAGTACTCGTTACATCCTGGAAGCACCAAGATGTACAAGGACTTGCGTACAAACTTTTGGTGGCACGGCATGAAGAAAGACGTGGCTACGTTCGTATCGCAATGCATGGCGTGTCAGCAGGTGAAGGCGGAACACCAACGGCCAGACGGAGAGCTGCAGAACATCGCCATTCCCGAGTGGAAGTGGGACAATATCTCGATGGATTTCATTGTGGGATTTCTAAAGACGCCACGAGGGAATGAAGCAGTTTGGGTCATTGTTGATAGATTGACCAAGTCGGCTCACCTTATCGTAATTAAAGTAGGATGGAGCGTCGATCGGTTAGCACAAATCTACGTCTATGAGATTGTTCGACTGCACGGGGTACCGGCCTCAATAATTTCGGACAGAGACGGGCGATTCCTATCGCGTTTCTGGACGAGCCTCCAAGCGGCGATAGGGACCAAACTGAACTTTAGTTCGGCGTACCATCCCCAAACAGACGGTCAGACGGAGAGGGTCAATCAGATCTTAGAAGATATGTTGCGTCTGTGTGCGATCGACCTAAAGACTAGTTGGGATACGCATTTACCGCTTGCGGAGTTTGCGTATAACAACAGTTATCAGTCAAGCATTCAGATAGCTCCATACGAAGCGCTCTACGGGAGGAAGTGTCGTTCGTCGATATGCTGGGATGAAGTCGGAGAGCGACAAGTGCTTGGACCGGAACTGGTGGAGCAGGCCGTCGAAAAGGTCCGCTTGATTCGAGATAGGCTCCGCATCACGTAAAGTCGACAAAAGAGCTACGCAGATCTTCGTCGACGACCGCTAGAGTTCTTGGTCGGGGACCATGTGTTTCTGAAAGTAACGCCCATGCGCGGTGTGATACGGTTCGGCATTAAGGGCAAGTTGAGCCCGAGATTTGTAGGCCCCTTCGAGATCATTGAGCGAGTTGCGACGATTGCTTATCGGATCGAACTATCTCCTGTCTTAGCTGATGTGCACGATGTTTTCCACGTTTCATAACTTCGAAAATACGTGCACGATCTAAGTCATGTGGTTAGCTTCGATCAGTTGGAGCTACGTACTGACTTGTCTTACTCGGAGGAGCCTATTCAAATTTTGGACCACAAGGAGAAAGTGCTACGCAATCGGTGGATGTCCTTGGTCCGCGTGCTTTGGCGGAACCATTCAGTCGAGGAGTCGACGTGGGAGATGGAGGCGGAGATGAAGGAGAAGTACCCTGCGTTGTTTCTCTAAATTAAGGTCAGACCCTTGTTCTTAAGTTTCGGGACGAAACTTTTTCTTAGTGGTATATTATGTAGCGCCCCGCTTTCGATAGACGACGGAACTTCATAATATACTTGCGCCGAGTCAGATCGGCCGGGAACTTAGATGGCCATCTGACTCGATCGCTAAGCTTGGTAAACGAATAACGCCTTGCGGCATCGATTCAAATCGATTTGGACGGAAGTTACGAGAATCGATCCAACTAATGGAACGACTTCTGTTGGAATAAGTCCTAGATACAGCGGGCTGCGTCTCGGCGAGTGAGCTCTCTATAAGAGTCCCTTCGACGGGACCGGACCGCTGTATGGTTTTCTTGGAGCTTTGCCGCTGGGCTTGATGAAGTGCTTTCGTGTTGTTTTCATGGATGCAATTACAATTTCGATGCAAGGGGAAAAGAAGGAATTCTAACAAAGCGTTGGTGCCATTGCAGGAGCTCGCGTAACTAAGGATTGACGTTGCATAGCGCTTGGACGATCGGCACGAAGCAAAGTAATTGGTGGGTGATTCGACCCTTCTTTTCTACTCTGTCCCGCAAACTTATTCCTTGCTTCGAATTCATTCAAATCGAACGATGCTAAGTTAATTGCATGCCAATCCACTAAGGTCAAGAACTCGGGAAAAAAAACGTATTGATTTTGAGTAATCTACTCTGAAAAATACAAGTTTCTCACATAAACAGAAAAGTTTAAGGTTCTAGTAAAAAGATAGACTATTTCACGTGCTGCAAAATAATGTGAAACGTCGATCATGGGTTATGATGCCTCGGACAGTTTGGTGCCCACGGGACGCTAAATCGGTGTACGGCTTTGGGGAAAATGAATCTTTGCATGAGTTGCGAGAAATGATAATGCCGTTCGATACTATCCGCGCTATACGAAACTGGTTGCATATATTAAACTGTTCGCACATAGGCAAGGTCATGGACAGCTTGTGCACAAGTTCGTTTTCCTCGAAACGGTATCTGGGGCATCGGAACCGATTCGTCCTAGGGGGAATAATTTATCGTGCTTCGGCGCGAGGCATGCGGGACCTTCAGTAAGTCTTGCAACCTAGGCTGAAAGGGTAGCGTCGCATGCCAACTTCGATTAAGTCCCTAGTGGTGCGGAGCACCAATGACCGTATATAAGATAGTTGCATGCTCACCTATTGTCTTATGCAGGTGTAAATATTATCTCTGTTTTTATGCAGGGACGAGCACGGCCGTGGTAAGAAATATGATAAACTATGATGTTATGTTGTATGCTTTAATACTCAAAGACGGCTATCGAATATGAACTGAATTCATTTAGTTCTAATAGAAAGACAACTCTAAAGCATGCCTACCCTAACAATCAGAGTCGGTTTAGACGAGTTGGTTCGTCTCGTCCACTTAGCAAGTGTGCTAATCCCCTCCCCCAATTTCCCCAGGTACGGCGGGCGCTCCAACCTAAAACGAAGCTGAAGTGCGGAGAGGCATTTTGAAGCTCTTCCTATGCTGAAGTATTTTGAAGCCAATTCAAGTGGACGGCTTATGTATAAAGGGGCGAATGTATGGGACGGCAAGCGTAGTTCAGGCAACTTATCGAATGTATTTTCTTTCTGTTTTCAATCAATGTAGCCGCAACGGCATCCAATATAATTACGACTTGCACTTCGTTGTAAGCTATGAATGAAAAGCATTTCTATCTTCCTATACTGCGTCTTAAATTCTGATGTAATTTGTAAAGTTTTAACTTGGCATATTTATATCAAATGTAACGTAACGTTCTGCCTTGTACGAGTGCAACTCCAGACTCGTACGGCATCACGCCTTAGCGAGGACGATCGAATCGGCAAAATTAACATCGGGGACGAACGTTGCCGACTCGGGGCGTGACAACACTTGTCCCAAAAAAAGTACATTCATCGGGTACTTTAGCGTTTCGGGATGGACGGGTCGAAGAAAGTGAGTTTTCCCCTTGCGGCCCACTTTAAGCTTAATGAGGAGCAGTGTCCATCTACCGAGGGCAAAAAAGAAAATATGCAGCGGGTTCCATATGCCTCAGCTATGGAAAGCCTTATGTATGCTATGGTGTATACGAGGCCATATATCACTCATACAGTTGGCACAGTTAGCAGGTATCTTTCAAATCCTGAAAGGGTACATTCGAGTATGGTAAATTAAATTCTACGATACCTTCAGGGTACTGCCGATTGGAGACTTTCTTTTGGTGGTGACGGACCGAAGCTGGTTGGATATACCGACGCTGATATGGCTGGAGATGTAGACATGAGGCGATGGACTTGGGCTATATAATGATTTTTGCTGGTGGAGCGGTATCGTGGCAGTCGCGGTTGCAGAAGTGTGTTGCCTTGTCGACGACAGAGGCAGAGTATATTACGGCGACGGAGGCTTACAAGGAGTTGATGTGGATGAAAAAGCTGTTACAGGAAATGAGGCTGAAGCAAAAGCAGTATACTCTACTTTGTGACAGTCAGAGTGCTATTCACCTTGTGAAGAATCAGACCTTTGAAAGCTGGTCCAAGCACATCGAGACTCGGTATCATTGGATACGGGATGTGGTTGAGAAGAAGGACACAGAGCTTGAGAAGATTTATACAGATGATAACGGAGCAGATATATTCACCAAGATTCTACCAAGGAGAAAGTTTCAGTTCTGCAGGCAGATTGTCGGGATGACGACCTCCTTTACATAGTTGTGAAGGGGAAGAAATATTGGAGTGGGTGGGGTTCCCAACCTATATAGAGAAGGTCCCGGAGTGCGACGAGCACCGTCCGTGTGTCAGAGAAGCTCGGGAGGTGACGAGGCCATTCGGAGATGAAGAAGAAGCTCGGGAGCTACCAGAGACCATTCTGGAACAGGGGATGCAGAGTTCTGGCTGAACTCTACCCCAAGCAGAGTTCTGGCCGAACTCTGCCCCCTTGGTTCCAGAACTGTGCTGTTACAAAAATACAGAGTTCTGGCCGAACTCTGTGTCGACGGGCCCAGGCAGATTTTTAGGATGATTTAATCACCGTTGGATCGTATCCTACAGTCCAAATTTTGTTGCGAGATTATGGTGTCTACATATGATTTTTTCTAACCCTAATCACAAGTGTAACACAACATTGAGAAAAAGAGAGAGGAAGGAGGCAAGAGTGCCATTGCAACTTTGGGAGAGAAGAAGGAGGATTGAAGGCCATTTTCGAAGGAGGATCATGTTCGGGAAATCTCTACTCGTCGTCTTTGTTCTTCGTAGCATTGTAATCAATTATTCTTGCTTTCCAGTGTTGTGGGGATCCGTGTTGGATCGAAAAAAGTTTGTAGAGGGTGTACTCCTTTATTTCATTAGTAAAGGCTTCTCAAGGGTTGGACTCCGATCGTCCCGTGGTTTTATTTTCCCGCAAGGGTTTTCCACGTCAAAAATTCTCTACGTCTGCTTGGTTTGTTTTGGTATTTGGTTCGTGCGTTGTATTGCTCGATTCTCTCGCAGGTACTCTCTAGTTTGGGAAAAGGTTTCCGCGCTTCTTTCCCAACATGTAGAATACACAACGTTCAATTAAATAATGCCTTAATTTGTGAGATTCGATCTCTATTCATTTTCATTTGGCAAATTGAGATCTTCGAAACTATGTTGTAAATTATATAGGTTAAGGGATTTATATTTTCTTAGGAATAAAGTAAGTGTTTGTATTACCACCTACCAAAGAATTATCTTTTATTTTAATGGATGGTCAACCTTGTATTTTAGACTAAATCTTGTATTTTTAGACTATTCCTACAGCTTCTAGTATTTTTGACTAAATTATCCATTTATTACATGATTCAAACAGTTCTTTCTTTTTTTCTTTCTTTTTATTTAATAATTTGGTTTAGATGTACGCAAATAAATTCCACAAGAATGTCTAAATTGGAACTCAATATTTTGCTTATATATTATTAGGATACCCAAAAGGAGAAAATAAATTCATGTATTACGTTTGACCAGAAAGGTTTTTTTATGCTGAATTATGTTTCCAAATATCTTGTCATTTTTCTTGTATTACAGATCGAACATAATTAATGGATGGACTAGAAAATTGGCTTTGGCGGTAAGCTATATTTGTTTGTCACGATATGGTTCTTTTGCAATTTTGTTGTTGGCAGCTCCCAGACCTATTTGATACATTGCATCCCCTATTTTGTTGCTTTAAGATAGTTGCCTATTTTAATATAGTGAAATGATTCTATCAGACATTTCCATTTTCAGGTGGCTTGGCCAATTTATTTTTGGACTTCCCACTCCTCCTCACACTCTTCTATAGCTTAGTTCGGGTTTATTTTTCATTTGAGAGTGTAATTTGAAGCCTGCAACATGTTTCTGACATTTACCTTCAAGTATATTGTTAAATTATTTTTTGGATCTCTGTTGTCAACGATTTTCAAAAGTGTAGGAGACGGCATTGGGACTGCAGGCCTTTATCTTTATCACTTGATTTATATGCTTCAAGAGATTTTACTTAGAAACATCGTAGACTAATGTGTTAGTTAAACTATCCTTTGTTCTATATGACAGACCATTCCTGTTGATTTTGGCACTGAAACTGCTAAATGGATATCCATCGACATCACTCAGATATCCCTTGTAGGTTTGAACTTTATCTCATCTTATGGTTACAGGCTTACATCTCTTGTTTTCTTTGTCTCAGTCCAATCAGATAGTCTCAACATATGAATGCTGAATAAGGCTAATATATGATTGATAGAATCATTGCAGGTAATTCTACATTTATATATTAATATGCAACTTCTTGTTATCCACATCATCTGGGGTTTAGTTTTAGCTTATGTAGCATATGTATGTTGGGTTATATTTCAATTTTTTTTGTTTATCTATCTTGTTTAGTGGTCAAGAGGTATATGTAGAGATAAATTCAGTAAAACCACACAGTTCTGTGATACTTATTCCTATCCTAAAGCCAAAGGCATAGTTTTCTTCACTCCATTTGTTGGTAAATCCATAATTTATTACATCCGGTGGTTGATACAATCAATACATACTGTCATTTTTCACCAACAATAAACATTACTTTGTTGTTGGATGTGTGTAAACTCATATTTAACAGGGAGATAAAGATATAATGGAGGAGAGTTATGCCCAACAAACAAGAAGAAACATTCAGACTGTGAGACTGTAAAGTTTGGATGGGGAACTAGATTATCTTTGATTTTGTTCCACATTGTTCCTTCTACTCCTCATTACTGACTTTTTGGTCATGCTTGTCATGTGGTTTGTCCTTTTGTTTCTCTCTTATGTATTTTAGATGCAAATTTTGGTTTCGTTTGCTGCCTTTTACTAAATGTTGGCTTATCATGATATTGTTCTTTATCTGTTCTTATCGATCATATTACTAGCTTCCAATTTGGAGTTTCTTAGTTATCTAAGTTTTGAAAGTTATATCTCAAGACTTTTGATGCAATTTTTTCCAACATTTTTTAGTTTATCGACTTGGATCCTCCTTGACCTTCTCTTTAAAAGGTTCATTTTTTGTTTACCTAGCTTGTCATTTGTTTGTAATAGAGTGTAGATAAATTAACCAATTGTGAACCAGCTATGGAAATTGGGAAAAAAATAATGTTTTGGTGTGGCAGTACAAACCCGCTTCACTTTTTTCATATATTTCCTGAGTGCTTTCAGTAAATGTTGTGAGAATTAATATGCTACTACCACTTTGGACATGTTTCAACCCAAAGTGGCATGTTGTGAGAGGTGTTGGTATTGTGGTAGTCCAACTAGCTAGAAAAAACCGATTTGGAGACAGAGAAAATTATAAAGAGAAGAATTTGGTGGAAGAAAGGAATGGAAGGAAAAAATTTCTATAAGAGCACTAAATTAATCATTTTTGTTGTGTACAAAATGGAGGGAGAGCACTCCTATTTATAGGACCCTTGGAAGAGTCCACACACTTATTAAGATATAGCTATGAATTATTCTTGACTCTTTTACAATTATAATATTAGGATATCTTTAGAAGTAGTTGTTTTAAAATGATCAAGGTCATTCTTGGCATAGAACATCCTAGAAAATGGACTAAGTTCAGAGCTAAAAGGGCCTAATGAACAAAACCCAATAGTAGTGGACCAACTAGATTTTTTTGGGCTCAAAAACATGGTTACAAAATCAAGTTTATTTTCCAACACTCCCCCTTAAACTTAATTTGTAACTCCAAGTAGTCTTCTTAACTTGAAAAAAGCATCTTGTTTAAGTGGCTCGGTGAAGATGTTGGCAACTTGGTCGTGAGATTTTACATACTTCATTCCTTACAACGCAGTCCCTTATGTAGTGATACCTTATGTCGATGTGTTTGCTTCTATCATGGAAGACATGATTCTTCGCCAAAGTGATAGCTGAACTATTATCGACATAGATCTCCATTGGCTCTTCTTGTGGCATGTGAAGCTCCTTCATTGTACTTCTAAGCCAAATCACCTGACAAACACATGAAGTAGCGATGACATATTCGGCTTCACATGTTGATAATGTCACAATTGATTGCTTTTTTGAACTCCATGTAAAGAAGCACGAATCCACTAGTACTCTTTCGATCATCAAAGTCTCTTGCCTAATCACTACCACTATATCCGACAAGCTCGAAATCATTAAAGATGAGTAAAGTATGCCATAGTCAAGTGTAACTTTGATATAGTGAAGAATCCTCTTGGCGGTCTTCAAATGGGTAGTTATTGGTGATTCCATATAACGACTAATGAGTCCAACGTCCACATAGAATATCTGGTCTTATATATGTTAAGTAGCGCAAGCTTCAACAAGGCTTTTAAAAAGTGTAGGATCAACTCTTTCGCCTTCTTCATGCTTTGGCAACTTGATTCCACATTCCACGGACGTGCTTATGGGCTTGCAATCGCTCATGTTGAACTTCTTAAGGACATCTTTTGCATAGCTTTCTTGGAGATGAAGACACCATCTTCAGTTTGCTTTACTTCAATACCAAGGTAGAATGACATAAGGCCGATGTCGGTCATCTCGAACTCCTTTGTCATAGCTCCCTTGAACTTTTCAAATAACTTTGGGCTATTTTCTGTGAATATAAAATCATCCGCATACAAGAAAACAAGCAAAATATCTCCATTATAGTATATTTTAACATAGAACGCATGTTCATATGGGTATTTAGCAAAGTTATTATCTTGGAAATATTTTCAATTCTACTATACCATGTCCTTGGTGCTTGCTTCAAGCCATACAAGAATTTTTTTCAATTTTAAGACATATCTTCTTGTCCTTTTACCTCGTAGACCATGGATTGTTCCATATTGACTTCTTCTTCAAGAGTACCATTTTGCTAGGAAAGATAATTTCACGTCCATTTGATTAAGTTTCCATTTATCTTTTAGCCGCTAAAGAAATGATCAACCTTATAGTCTCCAATCGAACAACGGGAGCAAATACCTTAATATTCAATGTCTGCTCTTTGCTTGTAGCCTTTTGCAACTAAACTTACCTTGTACCTCTCAACTTCTTCTTTGACATTCTTCTTAGCCTCGTATACCCACTCGACTCTATTTGCCTTTTGCCCTTTCAGAAGTGTCGCTAGCTTCCAAGTGTTGTTCTTCATGATAGCTTTGATTTCTTCATCCATAGCATCTCTCCATTCTTGTTTTGTGTAGCTTCTTGAAATCTATTGGTTCACAATCGACAAAAAGGAAAAAAAAGTGTTAGATCATTTTGATTTTTGGTCACCTCATATACTTCTTGTAGGCTCCTTATGCGTGAGACTCTTCTTTCATCCGAGGATGATGGTGGAGAATCTTCTTTAGATGGTGGTGGTGACACATGTGGGATAGGCTCTTGTACTTCTTTATGTACTTGCTCTTCATTCACTTCTTTCATGAGATGAACCAAGTCATAACTTGATTCTTGGACATCCCATTGCCACGAGCTTTCTTTTTCAAACTCCAAGTTCTATGAAGACAAACTTCATACTCTTGCCAACAAGCTTGGATCTTCTTTCATCCGGTACATGTGCATATGCAATGCTTTCGAACACCTTGAGATGCATGAGAGACGCCAGGCTTTCTTCCACTCCATGCTTCTTGTGGTGTCTTTCCCTATACGCTTCTAGTAGGAGAGGTTGGATAAGTAGACGACACAATCGACGGCTTTCGTCCAAAATTCTTTGGGTATTTGCTTGTTTATTAACATGCTCCAAGCCATGTCAAGGATAGTTCTATTCTTTCTTTCAGCCACTCCATTTTGTTCGGGGGATCTCAGAACCCTTAGAAGACGACAAATTCTATTTTCTTCACAATATTGATTAAATTAATGAGATGTAAATTTGCCTCCTCTATCGGACCTCGGAGCCTTAATTTTATGGCTACTTTCTTTTTCAACAAGTTCTTTAAATTTTTTAAATGCATCAAATGTCTCAGATTTTGTTTTAAGAAATACACCCAAGTCTTTTAGAGTAATCATCAATAAGGTGCGAATAAAATATTTATTCTTGCCAAAGGAGCAAGATTTGATTGACCCACATATATCAGTGTGCACAAGTTGCAAGGGCTCCTTGGCTCTAATGGTGGCCTCCTTGGGAAAGCTTTTTCTAAATTGCTTCCCAAACGAGCATCATTCACATAATTGATCCAGATGGTTGATGGAAGACAAACCTCTCACCATTGATTTGTAGACAATAATTTTAGTTCCCCAAAATTGAAATGTCCAAATCTTAAGTGCCAAAACCAAGAAGCATCTCCATAGCATGCCTATAGGCACACTGCCACACCATTTTGAATATTTAGCAATAACATTCTACTTCTTGTCATTGCACTTTGGCAATCAAATTATTTATTTTATCTCCTATTGAAAGGTTATGATCTCTCAAGTGGATATCATACCCTTTCTCTAAGAGTTGTCACATGCTCAAAATATTATTTTCATATTTGGGACACAATTGACATTGGAAATAAATTAATGTCTGCCATCTTTCAAGCGGATTAGAATTTTACCTTTTTCTTTCACCGGTATTTTGCATTCATCTCCGAAGGTGACGTTATTGCCGATGGACTCATCAACCTCCATGAACATGTTTTTGCTTTCACACATATGGTTGCTTGCACCGGTGTCAAGGTATCGAGTATTCTTCTCCACGCTTTCTTCTTCTTCTTTATGTGCCAATAATAGAGTTGAGACTTCTTGCACTTCTTCTTCAACATAGTTAACATTTTTAGTTGTGTTTTTACAATCTGATGCATAATGTCAAAGCTTATGACAATTATAGCATTCAATTCGAGATTTATCATACCTTTGGCTTCCATCTGTTCCTGTGAAGCGCCTTCTTCCACGTCCTCTTGTAGGGATAGTTTTGGCCTCTTTTCCATTGGTGAATGTCTTGTAATGAGTTTTTTCCTTCTCTTCCATGACCACGACCATGACCACTTTGACTTCTTTGATTGGTAAATCTTTCTTCTTTCTCCTTGAAGGTGAGCTTCGTTTGAAGGACTTGCTCTAATGTTGTCATGCTCCGACCCGGAAAGTCGCTCGTCCATGCATTGACTTAACCCGGATCATCGTCCTTGCTGGGGCGGGATGACGTATAAGTCTCAAATTACACTCATACAAGGCAAGATAACAAGTTCTCAAATGGTTATCTTTAGTTTGATATTTAGCAGCAAAAAAATAGAGTATACAAAATAATTCTATTTATTCGATAAGCAACAAAATTACAAAGGCTTTAAATAGTCCCAAATGAAACATGCCAATTGGCTTACAACACTCAAGTTCTCTCTTGCCCACAAAGAATTTCACCGTTCCATATATCATTTCTTCTATATCTTGGACGCATTATCCTATTACAAGTCCGTGCGTCAATACGGTCGCACGCATCAAAGTGCTACAACATTCCATGCCTCAGTGTGTTCAAGCGAATCTCCGCCGCGAGCAGATCATACCATGAACCTGCAAGAAATCTGGTAGGAGATCAGTACTAATCCTCTCGCATACTAATTAGAGATTCACTTTACTAAACCGACATTAAATAGATATACAATTCATGCAGCTTAACTTGTGATCTTTCTATATTGCCTTAGGTCGATTTCATGGCATATTCGAAAGTAGTAAAGAATGTTATCGTGGCAAACATGTTATTGTTGAATCGCATAAGCATACATGCAGGCAACATCAATAATCTCGTGTTTGTTTCATGGCACAACTTCTTACCAACAACGATGTACTCGCCCTTGTACCGACGTAAGGTGAATATGCCTCAATCCTTTCATGTCATGTTATGTGTACTCCGTAAAGGATCTATGTGTGCCTGCACTTTCAGCCCACCGTTCTTTAAACTATATGAAGGTCGTTGGCATACTCGTGCCAGAATGGACTAACTTGCTTCTCTTTTCTTTTCTTTTCTTTTTTTTTCTTTTCTTTTCTCAAATTGGATAACTCGACGTCCTCACCATACGGATTGCTAGCCAAGTATCCGAAGAACGCCGAACTTACCATTAATTGTGGCTTATCATATCAGTAGCAGATTGAAAGTTATACCCAAAAGATGTGCACCAACAATGATTAATATCCCTCCTAGGCCGAACGATCCCGGTGCCCCCGGCGTACCCGTTCGAGGGAACTCCCGTGCATAGGGGATTATCTCAAGTCCATTCGACCATGCAACGTGCGTCTTATTCAAACAACCAAACATAGTCTTAAGTCTGAAACTCAGACTTCTCATCATTTTCGTATTTCTCACATTATCTTTCTATGTTCTCACATTCTATACTTCGTTTCAATGTTCAATGGCATTAGCCCCAAATCGATGTTCGTCAACAAAACGACCCGAAGGTCCCGAACATTTCGAGGCACTATGTCACATCCGACAGTTCCGTCGCATTCATGCCACAACTGTTCTCTTCGCAACGAAGTAATCTTTTATGATTCTCATGCACGTGCGCATGCTTTGACACAATTGTTCTCTATTTTTCGAGTAATGCATGCGATGCACGCCTCGATACCGTATTTCTATGTTCTATGCCCTAGTGTTCAATATTCATAGCTCATGCACTAGGGAACTCGTCTCAATTGTCTTTCAATGTGCTAGCCTTCTAACTCGACATGACTTGTGTACTGAGATACTTGTCGATACAGTTATCCCATGTTCTTATGGCTTACGCGCCGAGGCGCTCGCCCTTGCGGTATTTTGATGTTCAATAGCGACTCGTGCATTTGATGCACGTTTCATTTCAATTATTCTATTTGGTGTTCGACACGCACTACGATTTCTTCCCTTCGAGCCATGCCCGTGGTCTCGATAGGTCAACTTAGCATGTAATGGTGCATTTTATTTAGGCATGAAGGAGTAGGAAAGAAGGTCAAAGTCTTTACACCTTAGTCGATACGCCTTGTCGTTTCGTCGAGCCGATACGGCTCGATTACATAACTTTGTTGCACGGCCAACTCTTCTGACTTAGCCATTCGAGCACTTCGTGCTATGTTGAATTACCCAAGCGATTTGGCTTACCATACCTATGCTTCAGTTCGTGGATGTAACTACCACTTTCCCGAAGAGGGGTATCTTCGAACTTTTTCCTATTTGTAGTTATTATTGTAATTTCAAATTCGAATTGAATGATAAATTTATTTTAAAAAACTAGTAATCATATTTTTTGGATTAATTATTTACAATATTTAATATAGTGCATATTTTAATATTGGATATGGTTAGCCTTCAGTTAGAATAATTGTTAGTGACTCTAGAGAACCTAATCCGACTTGACATGACCACCTAACTAAATGATTAGGACTAGCCTAATTGAATTTTAGATAGACTCTAGCTAGACTAGCAATATTAATTAGGAAGTTTGACTAAAAATCTAATTAAGAGAATGGCCTTTTTCTTTAAAACTTGTCATGACAACTTAGAAAGGACTTTCTAGACATTGTTCCCTAAACAAACCCTAAACCAACACCCTGTATGGCCGGCCACACTATTCTTCCTTGCTACAAGAAGCAACAACTTCTTCTTCTTCCTCCTCATTCTATTTCATTTTTAGCCTTAATTTAGGAGTTCTTCCCCAAATTTTCTCCTACACTCAAATTGTCTCCAAATTCCCTCAAACTAATTTCATTCTCCTCCCCTTGGAGAGGAGAAGGCTCTATTGGCTAGCTTGGAAGGATTTGGAGCACTTGGACACTTGGAGCTTGAAGGGATTCTAGATCTAGAGATTTTGTATTGGGAATCTATCTCTCAATTGGTATAAGCTTGCTAACCCTCAAATTTCTATTAAATAAGTGTAGATACATTCATTAGGGATCCAATACATTATGTTGCCATGAAAGAGGAGTTTAGGCTCTCCTCTTCTCATTTGAGGAATTTTCTTTTACTTTTTGATTTGATTTGGAGAAAATCTAAGAATAGGATTCTAGGGTTTATGAAATTAGTAAATTTGGTCATGCTAGGGATTTAGAATATGTGGGTGTGCTTTGGGTCAAGTTTGGATCCATTTGGAGTGCGTATCAAGAACGTATCGAATACGCACGCCAAGTATTTGACAAAATGGCCAAAAGAGCACCTCATTGCTCTAATCTTAGTTTATATTGCGTATACATTGCTATATATTAGCATTGGTAGGTGTATCTAACAATTAGGAATATTTTGAGGATAGAATCATTGATTTGGGGGCTTGGTATATAGTGTACTGTTTGTACTGTCCTTATATTTCTATCCTATTTAGTTATATGATTAGTCCATGATACCTCTGATGGAACTAAAGATTCCAAGGACCCTAGTTTGGTGTGCATATTGATCGATAAGAAGTTAAACAGATACAAACGTGTTCTAACCCTTCATAGGTGGAAACTAGGGTTCACGAATTATACCTGCGACGAAAGAAGAAGACAGTTTCCAGCAACGTCGAGTAGTCACGACCCCAAGATCTTCTACACGTATTCCTTCCTCGGGTTGGACGTCGTGTGGGCGACTATCTCGCAACCTTTTCTTCTCCTTGGCAGCCCTCTCTTTCTCTCCTTACGTGAATCAAGAATTTAGAGAAAGCTTTTTATTTCTAATAATCGTCACGGCCAGAAAATAGAGGAAATATATATAAGGCTTCGACAGGGACCATGAGGAGAAATTAGGGTTAGGTCTCCTAACGGATCTGGGTATCTCGTGTTCAGCCCGAACACACAATCCAGGCCCATTAACAATAGCTCGGTCCACTAAAGAGCTATTCTTGTACTACCTTCCTAATCCCAGATTATAATTGTGGGCTCCTTTTCTTATATGCTCGTTTGGCTTCCCATGTTAAGATATCGAGTGTCCGTCGATCAAATTAAGTTAATGACAACTATATTGATCGACAACTTTTATCCTTAAGTAATACCACTCAACATTATTTATCATGTCGGATATAATCCACCTGCAGGGTTTACATGACAATCCTTATGAGCTCATTAAAGGGACATTATCAACCCGATGTATCGGGACATGGAATCCTTTTATAATCAACATCCCATCATACATATAATGTTATTACCCAATTCATAGAGATTGTTGACCAATAATGAATCTCACCAAAGTAATGCACACTGCATATATATGTCTGTTATTATATCTGGATTAAGAGCACAAACATCCATAATAACAGAGGTATTTGTTCTCTTATGTAGTCAGTACAAAGAGAATAACCTCAAGTGGTCCTGTTCAATACACATAAAGTGTACTAGTGTAAACCTATAGTCAAGATAGACTAATACCAGATTACACTACAACCTTTCCAATAGATTGTCCAAGTCCATCTAGGTTGTGAACGATTTATATATTCCATAAGGAACTGATAATATGATCTTCTGTGTGACACCACACACCATATTATCTACAATATAGAATATCATACTCTTGTATTAACACTTGCAACAAATAAAATATGCAAACATTTTTCTATATGATTCTAATTCAAAATTTAAGAAAATAAAGTTAATACAAAAGTGATGCTTTTAGTATATAACCCTAACAATCTCCTACTTATACTCAAAGCATTACTTTTCAGTATACTGTTACAAATCTCCCACTTATACTTAAATCCATGCTGCTACACATCTGACTCCCATTCCCTCAACATGACTATCAGAAGCCTTAGCTAGTAAGCTCTTTGTAAAGGGATCGGCTAGGTTGTCGGCTGATGCTATCTTGACCACAACAACTTTTCCTTTCTTTTTAAAATCTTGTATCAGATGGTACTTGCGCTCAATGTGTTTACATGTCTTATGGGCTCGTGACATGGTTCCTTCGAGTTTGCAACTGCACCACTATTATCACAATAAAGTGTAATAGCCTTAGGCAAACTAGGTACCACATCCAAGTCCAATAGAAAGTTTCTGAGCCAAACCGCTTCTTTGCTGCCTAAGAGGCTGCCACATATTCGGCTTCCATGGTGGAATCAGCAATATATTTTTGTTTGATACTCCTCCTCACAATGGCTCCACCTCCCAAAGTAAATACATAACCTGAGGTAGATTTCCTAGAATTCCTATCTGACTAAAAATCTAAGTCTATATACCACAAGGAAACTAAATTATCTGCCTGGTAAACTAGCATATACTTTTTAATCATTTTTAGGTACTTCAAAATATGCTTTACGGCAGTCCAGTGCTCTTGTCCTGGGTTAGACTGATATCTGCTGACCATGCCAACGACAAAGCATATGTCTGGTCTCGTACATAATATTGCATACATTAAGCTTCCTACTGCTGAAGCATAAGGAACTGCTTTCATGTTCTCTATTTCTTTAGGTGTCTTCGGACACTGCTCCTTTGATAGAGCAATCCCATGCCTAAAAGGTAAGAAACCTTTCTTAGAATTTTGCATACTAAAATGAGTTAGTACAGTATTGTCACGCCCCAGAACCAGAATACTGGAGAGCGGGGGCAGACATAGCCAGCTACGTATATTGAAATAGAATACATCTCAACTATACGGTCACGGCTGTCTAGATATGAGGGTTTACTACAAGCCAGCAGTCTCTTAAGGTCAATCCTATTGTCTCAATCTCAAGCAATTAACAGAGTTACAAGATGTTAGAGCATCAAATATATATATAAGGCATCCCAAATATTACATATTGGATGATCATGAAGCTAGTCGTACAAAATGATAGGACTAGCAAGAGTTCAGTCATACATGATCAACCCTAGGATTTGTTAATCATGTTTACAGCCCGTAGGCAGACAGTAAGTAAATGTGCATCGAGCTAACAGGTGCTCGTCGGCTAAACGCCTCAAAAGAATAAATTTACATATAAGTGGGTGAAACAAAAAGGAAAACCCACTCTTGGCCCGGATTTCGTCTAGTTGTCACCATTGGGCTGGAAGCTTGGTAGATCCTCGGGAGCTGCTCCGAAATCTGGCCACACAAAACCAGCTGGGTCAAACCCCAGAAAGAGCAAGTGCCACAAAGGAGGCCACAAATAAGAACAAAAGCCAGCATATCAGAACATAAAGAATAAAAGAAGTACAAGTAGTAAAGTACACAGGGCGATAAACGACTAGGGACGTGGAACCATTCCGGGAGCCAGGTTACAATCCTTAAACCAAACAAGGACCGGGATTGTACCCCTTCGCCTGAATAGCTCACTGTCTCTACCCATTTATCGTTAGAGATAAGTAAAACAAACATGCTCAGGAGATAGCAGGTACTGGAGCTAGACAAGACTTAGACAAGGCTGGACACCATTCATTCACAATCGGCCAAGCAAGTACTGCGGCTTACTACTTTAACTAACTAGGGTTATCACAAGCCTAATTACTAACAAGATGCAAGTGAGAAATTCCAGTCCCAAGCCCTGCAGACCATCCAGTTATCCTTCCGCGGGTTGAGAGTTATAGGTGGGTACATTGCCCGGGAGACAAATGTACCCTTAGGTGACTTAGAGGGTGCAACACATGACAGTGTGCTGGAAATGTGCTCTACTCGTCGGCAAGCTACAAGTCCATTAAAGCGCCCAAATAACGAGACTGCCTGTGACTGGGAATTCTCCATGTTCTAGTTTGATCTAATCATTAGCCTAATCCAATTTAGTGCGAGTCCCTGGCCGTGGTACCCAGGAAGTCACGTCCTAGACATGATGCAAGACAAGACAAGTGGATTGTGCAAACAAGCAAGCAGGAACACCCACGGTGTCAAGTCAAGTTATCAAGTCAAGTCAAGTCAAGAGTGCGCCGCCACGGGCCACTATCAAGTTATCAAGATAAATCATGTCAGGGTACTTGTTAGGAGTGTGCCACGACGGGCCACTATCATGTCAGGTTGGTCATGTCAGGAGTGCACCACTACGGGTCACTGTCAAGTTAGGCTAGTTCCTTGTCATACCATGCTATGTACAATAGTCATTCCAGACATATTAAGCAAAATCAAGTTCATGCCAAAAGGCGTAAGGATATAAAATGGGCATAAAATACCTAATAAAATACTAATATAAAAATAGGACTATAGAAGAGCCAAGATCAAGAAATAACAAATTCATCATAGACAAGTTGGTTGCGCAGGGTATGCACTGCGCAGGGTGCCAAGTGCGCAGGGTGAGCTGCGCAGGGTACCAACTGCGCAGGGTGCCAAGTGCGCAGGGGCAGATGGCGCACAGATGGATTGCGCAGAAGGTAGACTGCGCAGGAGTGAACTGCACAGGAGTTGGTTGCGCAGAGATGGATTGCGCAATGGTCGAATTGCGCAGGGGTTGCTTTGCGCATGGCTGGCTTGCGCATGGCTGGCCTGCGCCAGCGCAATCCAGCGCAGCGCAAGCATGGCTGAGGATCTTGCGCAAATGGCCATGCGCTAAAGAGCACGGGTCAGGGTGCGCAAATGGCTTGCACTAAAGAGCGCAGGCCAGGGAATAGTGCGCAATCGGCCAAGTGCTAAAAAGCATTGGCCGAGAGCTCCACCATGGCTGAACTCTCAAGAACACCAAGAACACCAAGTTCAAATCTTCACAACTTAGCCAAATCAAAACCAAATTTAGATTTTCAAAGTTCTAATTTGAGTAAAATTAAATTCTCTTCCACATGGAAGCATCAAAACAAGCTAAAATCAAAGTTTAATAGATCAAAACCAAGGAATTCCGAAAATAACTAAAACTTAGATCTAGAACAATGGAGTCTCCAAATCACAAAATTCCAAGTTCTAATGTTGTTCTCCATGACCTAATCTAGCTAATGAACAAATAAAATGTGGTGCTTATTTAATGGCAAGATGCACTTGCCTATAGGTGTGGGTGGAGGAAGAAGAAGAAGAAGAAGAAATTAATAAAGAAATTATGGAGGAGAGAGAAGTAGGTGGGTTATAATGAGGGTGTTGTGGTGGAATGGAGGTGGAGTGTAGGCTTATGGTGTTCCATGCATGTTGAACCAAACCAAACCAAACCAAACATTCTCCACAAAATAAAACCAAGCCATGGTTAAAACCTGTTTATAAGAATCAAAAGACCACATGTCCAGGAAAATAAAATACGTGCCAAAATCAAATACGAGCATAATACGAAATACGGGGAAATGAGGGTGACAACTCTACCCACCTTCAAAGAATTCCGTCCTCGGAATTTAATCAAGGAGCTAGAGATTGCCACGACAAGCTATACTAAGCACAGACAAGCTACACTAAGCAGTTCAATCATACAATCATACAATGCAAGCAAGGAAGGAAAAGCGTAAGGCATAAGAAAGACATTATACCTCACGAGTCAAACAGGTAGGGATATCGCGATCGGATGTCGTCCTCACGCTCCCACGTTGACTCACCTAGAGAGTGATGACCCCAAGCAACACGGACTAAGTTAATAGTGTTGTTCTTGAGCGTCTTTTCTCTCCGGTCCAATATAGACACGGGCCTCTCCTCATACGAAAGGTTGGTACCAACAACCAATTCCGAATGATCTAGGATATGGCTCGGGTCCGGGATGTACCGTCTTAATTGGGACACATGGAATACATCATGTACCTCACTTAACGACGGCGGAAGAGCGAGACGATAGGACACATCGCCTACTCGCTCCAGAATATCGAACGGCCCTATATACCTAGGACTAAGCTTTCCCCGTACGCCAAAACGAATGACGCCGCGGGTAGGCGAGATCCTAAGAAATACATGGTCGCCGACGGCAAATTCTAAGGGACGCCGATGAGCATCGGCCCAATGGCGCTGGCGATCCTGAGCAACTCGAAGGTGATCTCTGACCTTCCTGACCACTTCAACCGTCTGAGAAATCAGTTCTGGACCGAGCATCTGCCTTTCTCCGACATCGTCCCATGCTAACGGAGATCTGCATTTCCTGCCATACAGAGCCTCGAAGGGTGCCATCTGGATACTAGCCTGGAAACTATTGTTGTACGAGAATTCCACCAGGTGCAGGTGATCCTCCCACGAACCACCGAAGTCAAGGGTACACGACCGCAACATATCTTCGAGAGTTTGTATAGTACGCTCTGACTGCCCATCTGTCTGCGGATGATACGCTGAGCTGAACTTGAGACGAGTCCCCAAACTTTGATGAAGACTGCGCCAGAAGTGCGATGTGAATCTCGTATCCCTGTCTGGTACTATGCTGACTGGCACTCCGTGAAGTCGGACGATCTGCCTGAGATACATCTCTGCTAGCTGCGCCGTCGACTGTCCAACTCTAAATGGAAGAAAGTGTGCCACCTTGGTAAGCCTGTCTACAATGACCCAAATAGCATCTCTGCCTGTCGGAGATCTGGGTAACCCAGTCACGAAATCCATGGTAATGTGTTCCCATTTCCATTCTGGGATCGGTAAAGGTTGAAGAAGTCCAGCTGGTCTCTGATGTTCAGCCTTGACCTGTTGGCAAACCAAACATCGAGAGACGTACCGGGCTATCTCCCTCTTCATACCATTCCACCAAAAGTGTTGACGAATATCTCTGTACATCTTCGTGCTGCCTGGGTGGATGGAATACTGCGAACTGTGAGCCTCTGCCATGACTTCCTGTCTGATATCTCCACTGGGTACACAAGGACGCGTGCCGTGTCGAAGTGTACCATCCTCATGAATACATAACTCTGGCCTTCTCCCTGCCTCGCACTCTGTTCTGAGCCGCTGAATCTTGGAATCTGTTAACTGTGCTGTCCGGATCCTCTCAACTATGGTGGACTGAATCTGTAGGCTGGCCATCAAGGCCACATTGGAAGGAAGAACCACTTCAATTCCCATCTTCTGAAGATCTGCCAATAGCTCTGGTTGTGCTGTCAAGAAATAAACTCCGGCTCTCCGGCTCAAAGCATCTGCTACAACATTGGCCTTCCCTGGATGATACTGCAAATCCACATCGTAGTCCACAAGTAGCTCGAGCCATCTTCTCTGCCGCATATTAAGATCCCTCTGGGTGAAAACATACTTCAGGCTCTTATGATCTGTAAATATCTCTACTCTGTCTCCGTACAAGTAGTGCCTCCACAACTTAAGTGCAAACACTACTGCTGCTAGCTCCAAGTCGTGGGTCGGGTAATTCTTCTCATGATCACGGAGTTGACGTGACGCATAAGCAATTACCTTCCCATGCTGCATCAAAACACATCCCAATCCTCTGCCTGAAGCGTCGCAATAAACTGTGAATCCTCCGGTCCCATCTGGAAGGGTGAGAATGGGAGCCGTTATCAAACCTCGCTTCAACTTCTCAAACGATTCCTGACATTCTGCGGTCCAAATGAACGGCACATCCTTGCGGGTCAACTGGGTCATCGGCGCTGAAATCCTTGCAAAATCAGAGACAAACCGCCGGTAGTAGCCGGCCAATCCAAGAAAGCTGCGAACTTCTGCTACTGAGCTGGGTACTGGCCATGCCTCGATAGCCACAATCTTCTGGGGATCCACTTCCACTCCTCCTCTGGTAATGATGTGACCCAAGTAAGAAATGCGATCGAGCCAGAATTCGCATTTACTGAACTTGGCGTACAACTGGTGCTCTCTGAGAATCTGGAGGACAACTCTGAGATGCTGCTCGTGCTCTGCTTTACTCTTGCTGTAGACCAGGATGTCATCAAGGAACACTATCACAAACTGATCCAAGTAAGGCATGAAAATACGGTTCATGAGGTCCATGAATACTGCCGGCGCATTGGTCGCTCCAAAGGGCATAACTAAAAACTCCCAATGCCCGTACCTAGATCTGAACGCCGTCTTCGGGATGTCCTGCTCTCTGACTCTGATCTGGTGGTATCCTGACCGCAAGTCTATCTTCGAGAAAACTGAAGCCCCTTTGAGTTGATCAAACAAATCATCTATCCTCGGGAGAGGGTATCTGTTCTTGATTGTCACTGAGTTCAAGGTACGATAATCAACACATAGCCTGGACGTACCATCCTTCTTTTTCACAAGAAGCATCGGGGCTCCCCAAGGCGATCCACTAGCACGAATGAATCCCTTAGTTCTGAGTTCTTCAATCATCTTGTACAAAATCTCCAACTCTGAAGGCGCCATTCTGTAGACTCGTTCTGATACTGGTACTGTCCCGGGAATCAAGTCGATGGTGAACTCGATCTCCCGCTCTGGCGGCATCCCTGGAAGTTCCTCTGGGAAGACATCTGGAAACTCTTCAACTATCCGGGGCAACTGCACTGCTGCTACTGCCATCTGCAATACTGGAGGAGATGGCTCTACGGCGCCCCTGGAAAATGAAAACTCTGGCTCTCCGGGAATACTAAAGACAACTCTGCCAACATGGCAGTCTATCCTAGCATAATGGTTCCTCAACCAATCTATGCCTAGGACTACATCATAGTCTGCCATAGGGAATTCTATGAATCTAGCGGGGAACTCTCTACCGCTAACTACGATCCGACACGAGGAAAATACTCGATCTACTCCCACAAGTCCATTACCAGTAAGTATATTGAGCCTCACTGATAATGACTCGGGCTCCAATCCTATCCGTGTCGCGAATCGTGCAGACATGAATGAATGCGATGCACCAGAATCAAATAATACAGATACTGGAAAAGTGTTGACGAGAATAGTACCTGCCACTACCTCACCTGGTGCAACTTCTTCTTCCATGGTCATCATCATAGCCTGACCTCTAGCTGCGGGTCCCCTCTGCTGGAAACCCCTCTGTCGGTTCTGTGCTGGAGCCTGGGTGATCTGCTGCTGGTTCTGCTGCTGAAAGGCCTGGGCCTGGGGCGCCAATGGCCTTGGGTACTGCTGCTGCTGCTGAACTGGAGCTGGGGCTGGTCCTCTCACCGAAGAACTAGAAAGGTTGGATGATGATGGACCTCCCCTATTCGGGCAGGTCCCTATCTGGTGGTCTGCTCCTCCACAAGCCAGGCACAATCCCTGTGCCCTGCGACACTCTGCCACTACATGGCCCGGCTTCCCGCAATGAGAACATCCCACCGCGGAAGACTGCTTCTGCTTCTGCTGCTGCGGGTACGTCGGGGTCGAATGCTGAACCGACGTCACTGAGGCCGCCCGCCTCGGAGTTCCAATGGTTATACCCTTAGCTGCTGGGGCTGGAGCTGAAGATTGGTGCATCTGGTTGTGGGACCGCTTCCTGCCTCCAGTCCTGTCCACAATTCTCCGAGAGGTATACTCATGCCTCCTCGCTGCCTTCAATACTGCATCGAACGTCTGGTGCTCGAGCTGCTCGACAGCCAATAATATCTCTAAGTGCAGCCCTTGCTGGAATCGTTGAGCCCTATCGAACTCGGTTGCCACCAAGGTGGGGGCGAACCTACTCAGCCTAGAAAACTCGGTCGCATAGCCATCGACCGTCCTACCTCCTTGCTTCAAGTTGGTGAACCGGGTCTGCAGGTCATATCGTGCCACCGCATCGAAGTACTTTGTCTGGAACCTCTCTCTGAACGTCACCCAAGTGACTGGTGCTGCTAATCCCATGGCCTGAGCTGCCCACCAATCGCGAGCCAAGTCTAGTAACTGTAGGCGTACCACCGCCACCTTATCATTCTCAGGTGTCCTAGCTGCTTCTAGAACCACCTCGATATCCTGAAGCCAAGCGTCCGCGGCAATCGCATCTTCACTGCCGTCAAAGAAGGGAGGGTTCAAGCGCTTGAAACTGTTGGCCGCCTGGTTCCCTTGGGGACCTCCTCGGTTTAGTGCATCATGAACTTCCTGGTGCAAGGCATCGCCTCGACGATCTTGGGATGCAAGCAGTTCTCTGATAAGCCCTACCAAAGGTCCCTCATCCTGTCTAGCTGGTTGAGCGGGCGGAGCTGCCTGAACTGGAGGTACTGAGCCTCCGGAAAGCATAACTCGGGAGGCTACTCCAGAGTGCTGAGCTTGATCTTCCTGGCGCTGGGGTGCTTGTCGAGCTTCCTCTGGCTGGTTGGCAGGTCCGGGAGTAATGCCGCTGAAGAAGACGACATAGGGAACAATAAGGAAAGGACCAGGACAGATCAATGATACAAGCAATGTGATCAGGTCGAGATTCTCAGGGATTTGAAGATACGAGCATAGGTCAAGGACGAATATTGATTGAGACATTTATTCGGTAAACCCTCACATTTCTTGAATGCCAAGACCTACATGGGCCACCACTTAAACCGTGTCACGCCCCAGAACCAGAATACTGGAGAGCGGGGGCAGACATAGCCAGCTACGTATATTGAAATAGAATACATCTCAACTATACGGTCACGGCTGTCTAGATATGAGGGTTTACTACAAGCCAGCAGTCTCTTAAGGTCAATCCTATTGTCTCAATCTCAAGCAATTAACAGAGTTACAAGATGTTAGAGCATCAAATATATATATATAAGGCGTCCCAAATATTACATATTGGATGATCATGAAGCTAGTCGTACAAAATGATAGGACTAGCAAGAGTTCAGTCATACATGATCAACCCTAGGATTTGTTAATCATGTTTACAGCCCGTAGGCAGACAGTAAGTAAATGTGCATCGAGCTAACAGGTGCTCGTCGGCTAAACGCCTCAAAAGAATAAATTTACATATAAGTGGGTGAAACAAAAAGGAAAACCCACTCTTGGCCCGGGTTTCGTCTAGTTGTCACCATTGGGCTGGAAGCTTGGTAGATCCTCGGGAGCTGCTCCGAAATCTGGCCACACAAAACCAGCTGGGTCAAACCCCAGAAAGAGCAAGTGCCACAAAGGAGGCCACAAATAAGAACAAAAGCCAGCATATCAGAACATAAAGAATAAAAGAAGTACAAGTAGTAAAGTACACAGGGCGATAAACGACTAGGGACGTGGAACCATTCCGGGAGCCAGGTTACAATCCTTAAACCAAACAAGGACCGGGATTGTACCCCTTCGCCTGAATAGCTCACTGTCTCTACCCATTTATCGTTAGAGATAAGTAAAACAAACATGCTCAGGAGATAGCGGGTACTGGAGCTAGACAAGACTTAGACAAGGCTGGACACCATTCATTCACAATCGGCCAAGCAAGTACTGCGGCTTACTACTTTAACTAACTAGGGTTATCACAAGCCTAATTACTAACAAGATGCAAGTGAGAAATTCCAGTCCCAAGCCCTGCAGACCATCCAGTTATCCTTCCGCGGGTTGAGAGTTATAGGTGGGTACATTGCCCGGAAGACAAATGTACCCTTAGGTGACTTAGAGGGTGCAACACATGACAGTGTGCTGGAAATGTGCTCTAGTCGTCGGCAAGCTACAAGTCCATTAAAGCGCCCAGATAACGAGACTGCCTGTGACTGGGAATTCTCCATGTTCTAGTTTGATCTAATCATTAGCCTAATCCAATTTAGTGCGAGTCCCTGGCCGTGGTACCCAGGAAGTCACGTCCTAGACATGATGCAAGACAAGACAAGTGGATTGTGCAAACAAGCAAGCAGGAACACCCACGGTGTCAAGTCAAGTTATCAAGTCAAGTCAAGTCAAGAGTGCGCCGCCACGGGCCACTATCAAGTTATCAAGATAAATCATGTCAGGGTACTTGTTAGGAGTGCGCCACGACGGGCCACTATCATGTCAGGTTGGTCATGTCAGGAGTACACCACTACGGGTCACTGTCAAGTTAGACTAGTTCCTTGTCATACCATGCTATGTACAATAGTCATTCCAGACATATTAAGCAAAATCAAGTTCATGCCAAAAGGCGTAAGGATATAAAATGGGTATAAAATACCTAATAAAATACTAATATAAAAATAGGACTATAGAAGAGCCAAGATCAAGAAATAACAAATTCATCATAGACAAGTTGGTTGCGCAGGGTATGCACTGCGCAGGGTGCCAAGTGCGCAGGGTGAGCTGCGCAGGGTACCAACTGCGCAGGGTGCCAAGTGCGCAGGGGCAGATGGCGCACAGATGGATTGCGCAGAAGGTAGACTGCGCAGGAGTGAACTGCGCAGGAGTTGGTTGCGCAGAGATGGATTGCGCAATGGTCGAATTGTGCAGGGGTTGCTTTGCGCATGGCTGGCTTGCGCATGGCTGGCCTGCGCCAGTGCAATCCAGCGCAGCGCAAGCATGGCTGAGGATCTTGCGCAAATGGCCATGCGCTAAAGAGCACGGGTCAGGGTGCGCAAATGGCTTGCACTAAAGAGCGCAGGCCAGGGAATAGTGCGCAATCGGCCAAGTGCTAAAAAGCATTGGCCGAGAGCTCCACCATGGCTGAACTCTCAAGAACACCAAGAACACCAAGTTCAAATCTTCACAACTTAGCCAAATCAAAACCAAATTTAGATTTTCAAAGTTCTAATTTGAGTAAAATTAAATTCTCTTCCACATGGAAGCATCAAAACAAGCTAAAATCAAAGTTTAATAGATCAAAACCAAGGAATTCCGAAAATAACTAAAACTTAGATCTAGAACAATGGAGTCTCCAAATCACAAAATTCCAAGTTCTAATGTTGTTCTCCATGACCTAATCTAGCTAATGAACAAATAAAATGTGGTGCTTATTTAATGGCAAGATGCACTTGCCTATAGGTGTGGGTGGAGGAAGAAGAAGAAGAAGAAGAAGAAATTAATGAAGAAATTATGGAGGAGAGAGAAGTAGGTGGGTTATAATGAGGGTGTTGTGGTGGAATGGAGGTGGAGTGTAGGCTTATGGTGTTCCATGCATGTTGAACCAAACCAAACCAAACCAAACATTCTCCACAAAATAAAACCAAGCCATGGTTAAAACCTGTTTATAAGAATCAAAAGACCACATGTCCAGGAAAATAAAATACGTGCGAAAATCAAATACGAGCATAATACGAAATACGGGGAAATGAGGGTGACAAGTATCGATATAGGAAGCTTGGGACAAGCCCAACATCCTTTTCTTGCGATCTCGTAGAACTTTGATCCCAAGGATGTGACCTACTTCTCCCAAGTCCTTCATATCAAACTGTTTGGATAACCATACCCTTACATCAGATAACACATTCACATTGTTTCCAATGAGCAAGATGTCATCTACGTAAAGTACTAGGAATATCACCATATTTTCGTCACACTTTCTGTATACACATGATTGATCCTGACATTGATCAAATCCATAGGATTTTATTACCTGATCAAAACATATGTTCCAAGATCTGGTAGCTTGCTTAAGTTCATAAATGGACTTCTTGAGCTTACAAACAAGATGCTCTTCGCCCTTTTCAATAAACCCGTCTGGTTGCTTCATATAGATATCTTCCTCAAGACTTCTATTAAGGAAAGCTGTCTTGATATCCATTTGCCAAATCTCATAATCGAGATGAGCTGCAATAGATAAAAGAATCTGGATAGACTTAAGTATGGCTACTGAAGAAAAGGTTTTCTCATAATCGATACCCTCTCTTTGAGTAAAATCTTTTACAACAAGCCGAGCTTTAAAGGTTTCAACCTTACCGTCTGATCCTCTTTTTCTCTTATAGACCCACTTGCATCCAATGATTTTTACACCAACGGGTGGTTCTACGAGCTCCCAGACTTGATTGAAATCCATAAATTCTATTTCACATATCATTGCTTTTTGTCAAGACTCTGCATCTTTATCTTGGAGTGCTTCATTGTAGGTATATGGATCATAATCTTGTTCTTCAGGAATGAAGTCTGACGACTCTCCCAAGAATATATATCTATCAGGTTGTATCACAACCCTCCCATTACGACGAGGCACTGTCGGTTGTGGTGTAATATTTGTGACACGTTGTACAGTTACTTGTGGTTCATCCTCTTATATTGTTGGTACTGAAGTACTTCGTGTCTCACATCTCAGTTCTTCTAGAACAACTCTACTTGTGGGTTTATGGTTTATCAAATAGTCTTCCTCTAAGAATCGTGCATTGGTGCTAACAATGACCTTCTGATCATTAGGACTATAAAATAAACCTCCTTTCGTTCCTCTTGGATAGCCTACAAACAAGCGTACTTCTGTACGAAATTTCAACTTATTTGTTTTCCCATTCAGCACATGTGCTAGACTACCCTAAATTCGAACATATTTCAGACTAGGCTTACGCCCAATCCACAGCTCTGTGGGAGTAAGAGCTACTGACTTAGAAGGAACCAAGTTCAAAATATAAGCTGCAGTCTCTAGGGCACATCCCTAAAACGAATCTGGTAAATACGAATAACTCATCATTAATCTAACCATCTCCATAAGAGTTTAATTCCTTCTTTCAGCTACACCATTCTGTTGGGGCGTTCCAGGTGCAGTCAATTGGGATGTAATCCCAACCACATATAAATAATCCCTAAACTCTCTAAAGAGGTACTCGCCACCACGATCTGATCGTAGTGACTTGATATATTTTTCATGACGTTTTTTCGTTTCAGCTTTCTACTCTTTGAATTTCTCAAAGCACTTAGACTTACGGCGCATCAAATAAATGTATCCATACCTTGAATAATCGTCAATAAATGTGACAAAATATTTAAAGCCACCTCTAGCCTGGATAGTCACGGGTCCACACAAATCAGAATGAACCAATTCCAATACATCTTTGGCCCTATACCCCTTTGCCGTAAAAGGCATTTTGGTCATTTTACCTTCCAAGTAGAATTCACAGACTGGTAGTGCCTCCACTTTCAATGAACTCAAAGGTCCATCTTCAACCAGTCTTTGAATCCTTCTTCGGTTAATATGCCCCAATCGCAAGTGCCAAAGATATGTTTGGTTCATACAAGAAGGTTCTTTTCTCTTATTTAAGTTAGATGACATATTATTCATTTCCATAAGTTATATTATGGGCAAAATAGGATTAATGACATACAGATTATCAACTAATGCACCAGAACAGATAAAATGTTTATTCTTTTTAATAACAATATTGTCATTAAAATAAACTAAATATCCATCCTTAACTAACATAGAAACAGAAACTAAATTCCTTCTAAGTGAAGGTACATAAAGACAATCTCTCAATGTCAAAGACTTATTTTTACCAAAAGATGAAGTAACATCTCCTAATGCAACGACCGCTAATTTTGTAGCATCACCCATGAACAAGAATATCTCTCCATCACTGAGTCGCCTGGTTTACTAGAACCCTTGTAATGTATTACAGACATGATTAGTGGCTCCTGTATCTACATATCAGGTGTCGGTAGATAATACCGCTAAATATGTTTCAACAACTAAGTAAATGAGATATACCTTCTTTGTTCCCTTGTTTGAGACGTGGGCAGTCACTCTTCTAATGGCCTGACCCTTTGCACTTAAAACATTTGCCTTTCGACTTTTTCACAGCGCCTTGAGGTCCCATGCCCTTTTTGCTAAGTTTGCTTGTTTCTGAATGTTATTTTTCTTCTTACTGCCTTTTAGCTTAGAAGTAGAAGCCTTTTCAGAAATAAAAATATGACTACTCTGCCTAAAAAGAGATTCAGTATCCTGTAGCTCTTTTGCAAGTTCTGCCAAACTATACAACCTTTTGTTCATGTTGTAGTTAAGGAAAAAATTGTCAAAACTTTTAGGCAGAGTCCCGAGAATGATATCGACCTGGGATTCTCCATCGATTTCAGCTCCAAGGATCTCCATCTCATTCAGATTACCCATCATCTTGAGAACATAATCCCTTACTGGTGTACTCTCAGCTATTTTTGTATTCATCAAACACTTCATAGCAAACTGACTAGCTGCTCTACTCTGATGTTCGAAGAGTTCCTTGAGGTTATACATCATGTCATAAGCTGTGGCCATGGCCTGATGCTGATATTGCAGTACATTTGACATAGATGCCAAAATGTAACACCGCGTATATTTATCTACATATGCCTCTATGTATCTATGCAAGTGAATGTAATGTAGGTAATTTATGCAAGATATGAATGTTAAGCATGTAATACCTCTATGTACCTAAGCATGAATGAATGCATAGATGCTATGTATGTCTCCTAGTATGTATGCATATATATTAGCCTATGTGATATATTATATATAGGGATGTGTTTTATGTGTTAGAAATATAAGTATTGTGGATGATTGATATAAGGTTGAGTATATATATATATATATATATGATGTATAAATATGATATAGATATATATGGTATCCTAGTCTATGGTTTGGTTTTGAGTTTGCCTTATAGAGATTGACTTAGATAGAGACCCAATTGACTAGTTGACTATAGTTTGACTAACCCATAGATGTTAGTTGACCAGTTTGACCTAGTTGACTAGAGTGTTGACGTGGTTTGACCCAGAGTTGACCAAGTTTGACTTTGACCTAGATTGACCTAGAAATCATGTAGATTGCATCATAAACCTCATTTATCTTATTTTAAACACATTATAACCTGTACTGCTCTATTTAGAACATTGTGACTCCGGTGTAGACATCTGATATTACACTACTCTTTTCAGAGTATCAGGCGAGTACATTCTCTGATAGTTCTCTCATTTACTTGTCAATTACTGTACTTCAATTCTAGTTAGCTGTATGTGATTCTCTGTTACAACACGTATGGATATTCTGAATTCATGTATGCGACACGCATACCATATTGTCTGGCCTCTATTACTGGTATCATTATGTCTGGCTTCTATTACTGGAATCATCTACTAGAATCACCCTGTAATCACTTGCTGGTATTATCATGTTTGGCTGGACTCATCTCGATTCTCGTGTCGTATTCTGGATTCACTTGTACTTGCTGGGAGGGAAAATACTTGAGTAAGACATGTAGACATACCCCAATTCTGGAATCACCCTACATGCTGGAATCAAACTGGAATAATAGCCATCTCACACCCGGCCGAGTATGTGATGTGCCGAATTACCTATAGTCGTTTACATGTCGATCTCTGTATTTTAAAACACACTGTTAGAATATAGTCTGGACTCACCCTGGAATCCTTGATCACTGACTGGAATCATCCTATAATAGACTCATCTTGTACTGGAATCACCTGGTATCAGATTCATGTTGTCTGGACTTACTTGGGTTTTACACTTGTTTATATTTTACTGTCTGGACTTATATCATGTTATTCAGCTAGTTTCTATTTACAGTCTTCATTGCCATGATCTTCTCTTGTTTTAGTTATCTTACTTTTCTTGTACTTTATCTGTCTCTCTGTACCATCACCTGAATATAAACTGCCATGTTCATCAATACAACTGTCTATAACTGCTTTATAGTTCTCTGTCGTTTACTTGGGTTTTCTAGATGAGATGTGCTCGTTCCTGTCCCGACCGGACCTGTTGAAATTTTACAGATGATTACCCTGAGGACACTTGCCCTACTCATTATGGACCTGACGAGGGATTAGCTACCTTTGGTTCCGACACTTAGCAGTGATCGAGATACAGTCTTAGACTTGCATTAGTTCTTATTTGGACTTGTTGTATTGATTTGAGACTTGTGTTGTATTTCAGATTATTTTTGAGATTATTATTATTTAGTAGTTGGTTTGTTGTTATTATTTAGTCTTAGTTTTAAACTTCGGTGTTATCATATCGTGCTTAGACTGTGATTGAGATTCTATTATATTTATACTTGTCCGCCGTTCGGAGTTGAGATTTGACAAGTACATTATATAATTGCGTGAGTTGTTGATTAGATAGTAACCTAGGACCGCGTTCTACCGCCGACACTGCGGCGTAGGCTGGACGATGTTACGTACTCGTACCCTTACAGTGGGTGCGGGTCGTGACAACTTTTCGAATCAAATATTATGTCCATGTTGTCCATTATTTTTTTAGGTTTTGGGTGTCGATTCCTTCATCGAAAATCATTTGTCTGCCTCTGGACTGCTTAAAATTAGCATCTCATCCGGCGTCAGAAAAAGCCACCACCGCCATCACGATTGATCAAAAAATAATTAAAATTACATCAATCCTATGCCTCCCGAAGGAGTTCACACAAAATCTAGATTAAAAAAATAAAATTATAAGCATGATCAACCCTCATAATTTTAATTACATCCAGAACAACAGCAACATCCACGACATATTCGTGATTTAAAATAAGACAAACAAAAACATGCATTGGACCATAATAGTTGGATCTCAGATGCCTGCAAAACCGAGTTAGAACAGATCTACATCTACTGACTATTACACAACCAAGTTTTATTGGATAACATGGACGTATCAATCAATACGCAGATCCAAAGTGGCTCTGATACCAATTGATAGAACTGGGGATTCCCAAGACCCTAGTTTGGTGTGCGTATTGATCAATAGAAAGTTAAACAGATACAAACGTGTTCTAACCCTTCATAAGCGGAAACTAGGGTTCACAAATTATACCTGCGACGGGAATAAGAAGACAGTTTCTAGCAACGTCGAGCAGTCACGACCCCAAGATCTTCTGCACGTATTCCTTCCTCGGGTTGGACGTCGTGTGGGCGACGATCTCCCAACCTTTTCTTCTCCTTGGCAGCCCTCTCTTTCTCTCCGTACATGAATCACGAATTTAGAAAAAGCTTCTTATTTCTGATAATCATCACGGCTAGAGAATAGAGGATATATATAAAGCTACGGCAGGGACCATGAGAAGAAATTAGGGTTAGGTCTCCTAACGGATCTGGGTATCCCGTGTTCAGCACGAATACACAACCCAGGTCCATTAACAATAGTTCGATCCACTAAAGAGCTATTGTTGCACTACCTTGATAATCCCAGATTATGATTGTGGGCTTCTTTTATTATATGTTTGTTTGGCTCCACATGTTAAGATATCGAATGTCCGTCGATCAAATTAAGTTACTGACAACTATATATATTGATCGACATCTTTTATTCTTAACTAGTACCACTCAACTTTATTTGTCATATCGGATATAATCCACCTGCAGGGTTTACATGACAATCCTTATGAGCTCCTTAAGGGGACATCATCAACCCGATGTATCGGGACATGGATTCCTTTTATAATCAATAGCCCACCATACATACAATGTTATTACCCAATTCATAGAGATTATTGACCCATAATGAATCTCACTCTTTTATGAGTCAAAGTAATGCACACTGTATATATATATATGTCTGTTATTATATCCGGATTAAGAGGACAAGCATCCATAATAACAAAGGTGTTTGTTCTCTTATGTAGTCAGTACAAAGAGAACAACCTCAAGTGGT
>JANAVB010006993.1:10144371-10299371 GCA_029216955.1 Iris pallida | reverse complement strand
GGATCTTGTCGCGAGATGTTATCCCCTTACCGGGTATATCTGGTATTTCATATTTATGTACTTTATTATGTACATCGTGTACTCCTTGTATTCCTATTATTCATGTACCCTCATGTGCTCTCATGTACTCTCATGTGCTCATATGTGCTTCATGTTCAAACTAACAATCATGTACGTAACGTAACGTGATCGGATCCTTGTTTATTGATTGGGATAGGGGTTTATGTGATTAAATCCCCGAGTGTACTTATGTATATGTCGACTATACCCTCACGTATAATAGAGTTACCGTATAATACTCATATACGACCTAAAACAATCACATAACTGTCTTGTGCTCTGAATCACTTATATTTATTATAGTTCATATATTCTCTATCCTATTCATGTACTCAGTTTCCTTATCTATATTTCATATATTCTTATACTTCCATTATAGCATGTCATGTATCTTATTCTATTTCTAGTTCTATATTTCCTATTATGCAATGAAACTGCTTTCAGAGTTACGTATTTTCCTCCAATCCTGACTGGATATGTTGACAAAATTTTACGGAGAACTTGGAGGATTTCTGCACTACTTACCATGGCTCAGACTTAGATGACACTTGCGACCTAGATCATCAGGAGGATCCGGCTAGCCTAGAGGAGACACCAGTAGTGCCTAAATTAGACTGCTAGGACTTTTATCTGGATTCGTCTCCAGCTATCTTCTGATATGTTATTATTTCATATACTCTTGAGATGTACTTATGATACTTAGACATAGACTTATATCTATTTGACTTTGTATTGCACATTTGACTTCTATCTATTTCCATATCGTGATGTTATTCCTCCTTAGCTATTTGTGATTGAGTTGTATCTTTCTGAGTTATCCTCCGAATGGAGAGTATATATATATATATGTTGACAGGTACATATACTGTGTTATAGTAGTTTTTGAAACCTAGGACAACGTTCTACCATCGATACTGCGGCGAACGCTGGATGTACCCACGGTCTCGTGCCCTTACACTAGGTGCGGTCGTGACACATTTTTAGTGGTGGCCCATGTAGGTCAGACTTTGCTATTTATACGATATCGTGGTAGTGCAACGACTTAGTTGTACTACTGCGAGCCTGCGATAGGATATAGGAAATAGGATATTAGGATGAAAGGATACTCAATCACAGTTAGGACTTCTTGAGAGATTGCTGGGATGACACTTGAGAATCTCGTTTTGTATTTCAATTCGAAATCCTTTCCTCTTGTCTCTGTTCACCCTTGCTTCTTGTTATTGAATTTGATTTTTGATGGTTCATTGTTAATTTTGATCTTCATATCGAGATGAATTTTATGAGCTGGATTACGGTATCTTTTGATGATATATGTTGACGAGGACAATAAGGAAGATAAAACGTCTGCTTTGGTTATGGTGCCTAGAGTTTATTGCAGCCATATTAGTCGGCGTGAAGGAAATGTAGGGACCCGACTTTGGATGTACATATCTTAGTTATGAAATTTAGAACTTCTTGCAGCTATACTAGTTGGCACAGCGAGGATTCTAGACGACATGATTATAGAGGTGCATACCCCAGTTATGGAATCTATCGTTTATCGCAGCTATGCTTACTGGCATGGCGAGGATTCTGAGTATCATGATTTTAGACATACACGTATGATCATCATATTGTATCTTAAAAAGTGTTCTTAATGTATCATCTCTATCATTTCACTTCTGTTATAATCAATTAGCTTAGAAATAGAGATACCTTCAGTCCCTTTGGTCCAGTTCTTTGCAGAGCATCATTTTGTTATAGTTCCTTTATAGTGTGATGGATTGGTGACTTGCAAATGGGTTTGTATCCTTGAGTATCAGTGTTGATTGTTATGAGTATAGCTTCTGAGTCTGAGGGTGACTTTCGGTTGGGTAATGTGAGCTTTAGGTATCAGCATATAAGTCATAGACGACAAATAGCATAGTAACCTAGCAACCCTATTTATGATAGGTATTAGTGTATTACCCTGAATAGGATGTGCCAGTAAGTAAGTGTGTTCATGTCCTTGAGATAATAGTTTAGAATTGGCATTAGAAATAGTAATCCATTGTAGATAGTTCTTTTGTATATTATATTCATACTTATGTTTAAAAATAATCTGTCTTATAAACCTTTGATGATTTCTTGTTTTCGTCTATCTTTCCAGTATGTCACCCATGACCAGAGCACGTCGTCTGAGAGCAGCTACAGTTCCGGACATGACTGAGGGCGTACTTTCACCACCTATTGCTCAGGAGGTAGTGATCTCTCTGGCTGACCGGGGGTAGTTGCACCTCCTACCATTGAGGAGGTGGTAGCAGCCTCACCAGAAAGTCTTCCTCCACCTCCTGCTATTCATGAGGTGGCTGCAGTTTTGTCTGAGATCGAGAGCCTTCCTTCGCCTCCTCCTCTGCCTCCTGGAGTCGTACCCTATACCATATTCTCGAAAGGTTTGTTCCCTGATGGAACTCAGATATTTGGACTTCTCCAGGATGTATTGGAGATACAGAGGTTTCAGACTGAGATCCTGAGGGAGCAGAGCTCGAGGATCCAACAGCTGTAGGACCTAGTATAATCTCGAGGAGAGCCTAGTCCTAAGAGAGCGAGGAGCAATATCCACCCAGGGCCTCAAGAGTGCTCAAACCTTCAGCCTATGCCATCTTTTCCAGTTCGAATTCCTACTAAGCAGACGCCAGTTGAGCAGGTGCCTACCTGTGCCTACTGCAAGAAGCTTGGGCATGCATGGACCGACTGTAGGAAGAGAAAAGGGTTATGCCTATTTTGTGGGGCAGCTATGTAGAAGCAAAAAAAAGTACAGCTATAACAAAAGCGCAAGTGATAAACAGTCGCTCCCTACTGCTTCATAAAAGCGCAGACAGTCACAAACATACACACAAAGGATGGTGTATCGAAAGAAGTTCTTTATTAAAATCATGACTGCAAAGATCTATTACAGATTCTTCATAATTACATATAAAGACTAAAAACACTTAAAGCTAAAAGCAAATAGTCTTCAGAAGGTGCGCAGCCCCCTAAAAGCGCAGTCGCCAAAAGCGCAGCAGCTTCCTCATCAGAGCGAGCCACTTTCTGAAGCAACTATTGGCCCGAGCGAGAACTCAGTCCACAGTACGGCTTCTGAGGCTTTTTCAGCCAAACAAAAGTGCCCAGCCGCTACTAAGCAGGGTAGAGCATAACCTGTTGCTCTTCGGATTGGGAATCAATCCAAACCCTGTAGCTCGGACCTTGAAGACCTCCAAGACGTCACTCAGATTTAAACTCTTCATGCCAAATGTTCAAGTGCATCTCAAAATCCAGTAGCAGTTCTTCTACAAAGACAGCTTCTTTGAACGATGAGATCCATAACCAACAGTCGACTTGTGCAAGGCCAACGACCGTTCGAAGCTAAGTCGGGATCGAGCATGACGGTAGGAATGCTAAGAGACAGTAGACGTTGTTTGACATCAAAAATGCGACAAGATTTTTTTATTGATAAAACTTTGGTATTTCAATTACAAATAGAATAATATACAATGTAGGACTTAGACGTAGTCCTAGGAGTACACTTTTGTTTTTATTTGGGAACTGTATCGGTGGAGCGAGTGGTAATGCGTTGACTCCATTCACAATCTGACGACGATCTTGAATTCTCTGAAGGTCTGGGCTGCTCTGGATGTCGGAGCATTTGGAGGAGAAGTAAACGTTACGTGTCTCTTCTTGTTTCTGTATGTAGATATAATGATCTCCGTATGTGTGTGTATGTAGAAGGAATGATCCCTGTATTTATAGGCAGCAGAATGATCTGCTCATGCGCGCATATGTAGGATGTGCCTGCACATAGGAATGCCAGGTGGCTAATACTGTTAGGCGCATGGATGATGCGCCCTGAGTTGGAGCTGAATCTGTTGAACTGCTTTGTTGGGCTACAGTGGAGGTGACATATGGCAGTCAGGAAGATTCATCTGTTGCTAAGATCTTGGGTGGTTAGCACCCATTTTTTAGAAGAACTGAGCCAAAAGACACGTGGCGCATGTCTGTGGCTCGAATATCTCGGATTTGGTTGGAGGAATGATCTGTCAGGATGTGCCTAGGATCTGCCGCATGGGGCGACTCGATCTATGACTTTTAGTAGTCACAAACAAGTCTGGAAGCATAGCTTCTGAGGCGCATGCAGAGCTTCGTGTCAGGATACGCCTAGGATCTGGCGCATGGGGTAACTTGGTCTATGATCTTTAGGAGTCACAGACAAGTATAGGCACATGGCTTTTAAGGTACATGCAGAGACTTCTTAGATGCATGGCTACGGAGGTGCATGCGAGTGATCGGCTAGCCATATGGCAAGGATAGTTGTACCCGACAAAAGCAAGTAATGATGATGCTGATGTCGGTGGCCCTTCATTTTCTGTAAAAAGCTACCAACTCTTCAGTCTTCGGAGAATGTGTTGCCCAATTCTGTCACATAGCATTAAATGCTTGATGGGTGACTAGTTGAAGTGGGCACATCAGTTTGTGCCCCACTAAGCGCATGGGTCTATGTCCCATAGGGCGCATCGGTAGCAAGCACAAGATGCTGACGGTGCATCTGCCACATGGTGCATCCACTTTGGCCCGGCTGTTGAGTTCTTCGAAGCATTAATGGTTCTCTGACTTTGCTGAATTCGAAGAGGCAGATTCATCACCATAAATACAAGTTTATTGTACTGACTTTGGGAAGGTTGCCACTTGGCGCGTGGGTTTGATTTGCCCAGCCTATAAATAGCAAAAGTTGAGAGAGAGTTTTGTTATTTTTCTCTCTCTCTCGACTTTTTAACAAAGATAACTTTGACCGATCTTCCTTTGTGGCAAGATGTTGCACTATGGGTTGTGGATCCCCTTGTTCGAAGAAGCTTTGACTATGAACTCCTTCAGAAGACTAAGATGCACCGGGAATGGATACGATGGTTTATACTCGAGCCCCTTGTCGACAGTATTCTTCTATGAGATGGCATTGGGTGCCAAGTTGAATGTATGGTTTGGGTTTGATGTGCCCAAGCCTCATTATGATGGAAGAGTCCCAGGCTGGCAGATGTGCTTATGTGTTGACGAGAAAGTGATTCACTCTGACGGGACAGAGTGATGCGCTGGCAGAGTAATGCGTCGGGCTAAGATAATGCGTCGGTCTGAGACATCAGAGTGATATGCCTAGTTGAGATAGGTTGTTACAAAGGCATCATGATGTCGGGCAAGTACAACAAGTTGCAGTCGCTGGAACACAGAATAACTTGGTGGTGGAGCCACTGTCTTACGTCAGCAGCAGTTGATGGCGACCGTAGCACAAGTATGTCCCATGAGGGGCGAGTTGTGCATGGTGGTCGTCTCCTCCGATCTACGTCTGTGAGTGATCGCGTTGTGTAAATCATGTGAGAAGAAGTTGACACTCGTACCCTCTTCAGGCGTATGGCAAAGCCAAGCATCAGGGTGAGTATATGAGTGATGCACCCCATGATCAAGTTCCAGCGCATGAAATGCACCCAGATCTTAAGTAGGAGAGTAGCACATATTACGAGTGGAACCCACTTCATACGCATAGCCCACGTAGGTGCATGGGTTTGACACCACAAGATTTTCCCCTGACTTGGTTCAAGCGCATGAAATGCACCCAAGTAGAAGAGGGACTTTAAGTGTTGACCCATTTCGGGTGCGAAAGCACCCGAGTCAACTTCTGTACAACTTTCTAGGAGCCACGCGTGTGACTTTCTGTGCACGTTTCTGGCTTGTTGCTGACATAGCACACTGAGGGCGAATGGCCCATGCCGTCTTAGATTTCTTCGTAATAGCCCAACTTTTCCTTGCCAAGATGGCAAGTGAAGAACTTGCAGCCAATCCAGAAGAAAAAGAGGCATTGTTGCAACTTTTTGTGGCTCGAACGGGCTCCCTAAACATGGGCTCCCTTTTCTTCTTTTTTATTTTTATTTTGGTGCCCTTTTTAAAAGGGACAAGGGGGCTCTTTATATAGAGTGGAATGAGACTTCCCCTTTTCTCTTTTCCGATGTGGGATTAAAAGTAATATCCCTTTTTTCATGCTTCTACAAGACCCCCTTCAAAGTTTTTAAAACTTTTGGACAAGTTTTAAAATACTTTGAACAAGAAGCATGGGCTGTACAGCTGTTTAGGTGTGACAATCCTATATCAGAGGTAGTATGGACGTGATAGGTTTGGGTACTTACATTGGTAATTTTATGTGGACTTATCATCCTTGTACCTTGGTTTTAGGTACAAATAATAATTTGTGAAGGGAGAAAACTGACATATTTACTCAGAGGTGATATGGATGTGGTAAATATGGGGTAATGGTAGAGCTTTCCTACTCAGAGGTGATATGGATGTGGTAGGAGTGAACTCCATAGGGATGTATAGAACAACTCAGAGGTGATGTGGACGTAGATGTTCTATGATTGACGTGCAACAACGCGAGGATTGTCGTACGGGATGTTTACTCAGAAGTAATGTGGACATGGTAAACATAGTAATATGTATGATCCTATGCAGTGTAGAATTTTGCTTTGTGGGGGTGTAGAGAAGCAACTCAGAGGTGATGTGGACATGGTTGTTCTCCTAATGGGGATGCAATGGAACAATTGGGTTCCAGAAGCACTTGATTATCAAAGAAGGGGAGTGAACTTGGTTATCTGCAGGTTCACAAATTCCCTTGCTGGAGAGAGGGGAGTAAATTTTAAAGGATGTCAGGAATATTACTTCTTTAGGAACTTGCCGTTGATGGGCATCATGAACAAGTCCCCATTAGGTTGAGCGAGACGGTAAGCACCGTTTGAGTATACCGTCTCTATGATAAAGGGTCATTCCCATTTGGGTTTGAACTTTTCCGGTGTCTTGTGAGTAATCATCATCGGTCTCCTGACTTCCAGAACCAGGTCGTCTACTTGGAAAGTCCTCTGTTTGACTCTTCTGTTGAAAGCCTGTGAAATGCGGGCTTGATAAAGTTCGATGCGCTGTTGACCCAAGAGACGTTTTTATCCAACGCTTCCAACTCTTGCAGACGACAAAGTTGATTGTCTTCTTCCATCAGCTGGTTCATGATCGCCACTCAGAGTGAGGGTATTTGGATCTCTAGAGGCAGTACTGCTTATCTTTCACAGACCAAAGAGAATGGTGTGTTACCCGTCGGGGTCCGTACCGTTGTGTGATAGGCCCAAAGGCATTCACCGAGCTTCTCGTCCCAGTCGTGCTTGTTGGATGACATGAACTTTTTTAGTAGCTTGACGATGGTTTTATTAAAGCTTTAGCCAATCTATTTGCTGTCGGATTGTAGGCGATTGATGCCACATTCTGAATATGTTTCTTTTTACAGAATTTACTGAACGCATGGCTGATGAATTATGGACCGTTGTCATTGGTGATCCTCTGTGGTACCCCAAAATGGTAGATGACGTGATACTTGATGAAGCTGATCACCTTTGAGCTTTTCACCTATGTCAATGGAACTGCTTCTACCCATTTAGAGAAGTAGTTGGTGATTGCTAGGATAAAACGGTGTCCCCTAGATGAGGGAGGGGTGGTAGGTCCCACTATGTCCATGCCCCAGGCTTCAAATGGCCAAGAGGCGTCCATAGGAAGTAGAGGCTCTGATGGTCTGTGGATGAAATCGGCATGTAGCTGGCAAGCACGACATTTCTTCGCATACTCAACAGCATTGGCCATCATGGTAGGCCAGTAATAGACCATACATCGAAGTCGATCTTGTAGCTTAGGACCTGGTTGATGGGCTCCACATGTTTCGTCATGAGCTTCTCGAAGAGCTTCGACTGCTTTTTCTTTTGATAGACATTGGAGGAGAAGTCCATCGTAGGAGCGTCGGTACAGCATTTTAGTGGTCGTATCATAATAGAACCGGAGCAAGCATCCTCTGACTTCTTTTAGGTCCTCCGGGAGGATTCTGTAGATGGCAAAGTCGATGAACGGGAACCTCCAGTCTCTGACGTTGATGCTGGTGTCTGTATCCATGACATAAGTTGTCCGCATGCCCATATTGTTTCTGGGGCATGCCAAATCTCAGTCCACCACTGTAATGAAGTGTTGCATGCCGACCGGTGCTGCTAATGAGACAGTGAGGCCGGCCAGAGTGTCAGCTTCTAAGTTTTGTAGCCGAGGCACATGTTCTATGAAGAATTCAGCGAAGGTTGAGATGATGTCCAAAGCTGCTTTGTGATAAGGGATCAGGTCTTCATGGCGGATCTCTATTACCCTCGGACTTAATTGACAATGAGTTTTGAGTCGTCGTAAGACACGAGGATTTCTAACCCTAGCTGTTTTGCTAATTGGAGTCCCATGATGAGGGCATTGTACTCTACAACATTATTGGACCACGACTCTGAAAGGGAATAGGCATGCTGGATGACTAGCTTGTAGGGGAAGATCAGGACTACCCCTACTCCTGCGATGATTTAGCCTTTTGGGCCTGTTCTTGAAGCACCGTCGAAGAATATCCGCCAAACGTGGTTCTCTTCGGTAATGTTTGATTCTCGCACTTTATCTGGAATGTCTTCATAGATTCTGGATGATTCCGAAATTGGGTGCGCGGCTAGGAAGTCGGCCAGTGCTTGTCCCTTGACAGCCTTTTGTGGGACGATTACCATGTCATATGGTGTCAATAATATCGCCCAAGTAGCTAATCGGGAATTTAGCGCTCCCGGCTTTTTCATGAGAAATCTGAGCGGATTTACTCGGGAGATGACATGAATTGTCTGTCCTGAGACATAATGGCGAGTCTTATGGATGGCGAACGCTAGATCTAGACGTTCTTTTTCAATGGGGTAGTACCAGTGTTCAGCCCCGACCATTGTGCTGCTGAGGTAGTAGATGGCTTGCTCATGGCCCGCATCGTTGTTCTGGGCCAACAAAGTGCCAAGGGAATGGTCCATTGCACGGACATAAAGTAAAAATGGTTTGCCTATGACGGGTGCCACCAAGACTGGGGGGCTCGTCAGATAAGCTTTAATATCGTCAAAGGTTTTCTGACATTCTTTCGTCCAGACATAGGAGACTCCCTTCTTCATGAGCTAGGTGAAGGGTTGGCATTTTCTGGCAAGGTTCGCGATAAACCTTCGGATGTATATGAGACGTCCCTGCAGGCCTCGAAGTTCTCTAAGGTTCTTCGGAAGATCATGTCAAGGATGGATTTAATCTTCTCGGGGTCGACATGGATGCCATTTGTAATGATAATGAAGCCCAAGAACTTTCCACTGGAAACCCCAAGGAAGGATTAGCGGAGTTCATCTTGAGCTGATGTGCCCGCATGAGATCGAAGATTGTCTTCAGATTTTGGAGGTGATCGCCTCGAAGATGGCTCTTGATGGTGATATCGTCAACATCGCATTCGACTGTTTTACGGAGGTGCTGGCGGAAGATGGTGCTCATAGCTCTTTGGTATGTGGCACCTGCATTCTTCAGGCCAAAGGGCATTACTGTGTAGCAGTAAACCCCCTTTGGAGTCCTGAACGATGTGTGCTTTTCGTTGCCTGGGAACATCTTGATTTGGTTGTAGCCCGAGTACCCGTCCATGAAGGATATGCACTCGAAGTCACATGTATTGTCGATCATTACGTCGGTGATCGGGAGTGAAAACTCGTCCTTCGGACAAGCCGAGTTGAGGTCCCAGAAGTTAATGCAAACCTGAATCTTCCCATTCTTCCTGGTGACGGGGACGATGTTGCCCGCTTCCCAGGAGTTTATCTACTTCTTTGTCAATAGCGTCCATAATGTTGGAACGGAAGCGTCGTTGTTGCTGCTTAATGGGCTTAGCGTCAGGTAAGATATTAAGCTTGTGCATTGTGACTTGTGGGTCGAGCCCCTACATGTCTTCGTAACTCCAGGCGAAGATGTTGATGTATTCTTTGACCAGTTGGACCAAAGATTCTCGGTCCTTTCCTACCAAGCTCTTGCTAATGAAAATCGGTTTGGATGAAGGTCTATCTCTGAGGTTGATCTGCTCGACTTCGTCTTCGGTAGGGGGTTTTCGTAATTCAAAGCGAGATTCCCATTTTGTGCCTAGGCATTGAGCCCAGGGTTCTTCTTCGAAGAACTCTATTATTAGATTTTCGTCTTCATCTTTTGAAGGATGTGCAGATGTCATGTTGGCTGACGGCACCTTCCTGAAGATTGGGCCGGCGCTGGTGTCGGAGTCCCAAGTTGAAGCCTCAGATGAGGGAGAGTGTGCGACGTCTTCTACTTCTGAACTTTCTGGGGTTGTTGGGGCATGATGTAGCCCATCTCCCGCTGAGTACGGTGATAATAGTCTTGTGGCTTCCCTTTCGGAACAGAGGGTCGTAAGGAAAGACGTCGGCCCTTACCATAGTTTAGACCCCGGCCGCTTTTTAGGTTGTAGCCCATCTTTTGGATGAGATACATGGCTCGATCATTGTACCGGTAAATTTGTATTCTGCCGGTGTCGGGTTCTGGCTCCGTCTGTAGAAGGTCTTGGTGATGCTCGATTTTGCCGAAGATGATAGGTTTCTAGTCCTGGTTCCGAGGCGGGACTATATAACAGACTTCTTGGTACAAGATGACTCGATTTACATGATTAACAGTCGTTATTTATGTTTGCAACGACTGTAGAGCATTATCTAGAGTATACATAGCATTCCAATGTGGAAGACTAGAATAATTGAAAGACACCCTTTTATTGATAAAATACGAGATCTTGTCCTGAGGGATTACATCATCAAGGGACGGTGCGTCCACATTAGCGGATATGTACTCTCCCAATTCTTCGTTAGTGAGTACTGGAGCAGCCTGAGGTGGTTCGGAAGAACCTATTGGGAGCTTGGCCTTTGTCGGCTCTGGTACTGATAGAGATACGTGGGCTTCTCTTGAAGCTTAAGAGGGGATGAAAACTGAGGAGGTCTGCCTTTAAGCCGTACCTTGAGAGGTACCTCAGTTGGTGTTTCGACGACTGGTGCCTTCCCACGTAGTTTTGCTACGAGAGGAGCTGTCACTTGGGAAGGCTTCCCTTCAGTCGTATCGTCAAGGGGGCTTCAGTGGATGCTCCGCCTGGAGAAGTTGGTGCCCTCCCGTGAAGTTTGACCACTATATGAGACGGTGTTTGAGGTGGCTTCCCCTTGAGTTTCACTTTCTGGGGAGCGTCGATTATCATTTCTGCCTCCAAGTCAGCTTCGGCTTCAGCTTCATCATCGGCGTTGTTGGCTTCATCTTCGAGATGAATCGACTTGTACAGGTCAGAGTCGATAAAGAAGGCCTCAATCCCTCTGAAAGGATCGACATCAGCGGACTCTGTTCGGACTATGCCATTGGTGGATACATACGTTATACATTGATGGAGAGTGGATGGTACCACCATGTATTCGTGTAGCCACGGCCGCCCTAACAAGATGTTGTAGTTGACGTCCGCATCCACAACATAACAGGTCACTTCGGTCTGGAGATCACCGATATGACACTTCAGCCGGATCTTCTCCAGCGGCTCACTCTTGTTGGCGTTGAACCCACTAATTGTAGTGTAGGATGCTGTCAGACGATGCATCGAGATCCCTAACGTCTGGAGCAGAGCTCTGAGGATAATGTAGAGAGAAGACCCCGGGTCGATCTGTATCCGATCCACCTTGATGGCACCGACGTATACCGTGTAATACAGTGGTCTATTGTGCCTGTTGTTCTTGAGCAGCATGTCTTGTTGAGTGAATGTGATGTTGGGGATGATCTCCCCCATACTATGGCAGTATAGATATGCTGCTAGATTATCCTCAGGCTCCTTGACCTGACTGATGAAAGACTCAGCATCCTTCACGGCTTCGCAGAGAGCCTCCCGAGTATCTTTAGACAGGCGGAGGAGCTCTAACAAGGACAGCCGAGCTGGAGTACTGACAAGTTGTGCCAGTATGTTGATTATGGGGTTTGGTTAATCCCGAAGCGTTGTCTCTTCGTAGAGGCATGTCGAAGCGTGCCTCCTTATTCTTCTGTTTGTCAGATAATAGAAGTTGGGAAGGACCTTCACCTTGAGCAGCCGAGGTGGTGACGGAGGTGCCACTTCGACAGGGGGTTCCTCAGGCCGAGCGTTCTGCTGTGAACGTGTTTGTACAGAAAGTGCCTTCTCAGGGGAGGAGGTCACCATTCGGCAAGACTTGGTCTTCTTGCATTTAGCTTTGGAGGTAGAATGTACCCCCGGTTGAGTCAGTTCCGGAGCGAGATCTGGGTGAACCCACATGATCTCCGCCTGAGATGTGGTGAGTGGAATCAGTCGACTCGCGTTGTCACGACTCGGTGGAAGGTTGACCACCTCCAATGTCGTATTCGGGATGGGGACAACACCATCTTGAGTTGTAGTAGGCGGTAAGGTGCCGAACTAGAACGACACCATATTGGCCGAGACTGTCTTCTACTCGTAATCGGCTGAGATGACATTCGTATTGATCGTGCATTGTATGTAGCTCTTGAAGATGTAGCAATCTTGAGTCGGATGTCCAATGAACCGATGGTAGTGACAGTACCTTGGGTCACCCATTCTGCCCACCTTGTCAGAACGCATAGGATCAGGCAATTTGACCTTGTCGCTTTGTTTCAGCATCTCAAAGAGTTGTAAGGTGTCCTCGTCATTGAAGGAGTAGACCTCATTCGGCCTCGGTGCAGGTGGAGGCTTCTGAGTGGGCCCCTATACGCTCTTTAAAGCGTTGACAGTCAAAGCACGCTTCCCTTTCGCCTCGTGCCCATTGTTGATGGTAGCAGGCCGTTTCCTTTTGTCGTCGAAGGCGGAGAAGTTAACCCCCAGAAGGCAAGCATTACGTGCCTTCTTATCAGCAGCTTCGGCCTCGTCGATCAACGAACTCCAATCAGGAGGTTGAGCAGAGTTGAGCTAGAGCTTGATTGCTGGGATCATATTCATGCTACAGGAATCGATGAGTGCATGTTCAGGTATACCCAGAGGCAACCTTAGGCATGCTTGTCGAAAACGCTCGATAAAGGCTCAAATAGTCTCCTTCTCTGTCTGAAGCACTTCTATGAGGGACGACATGGTCATGTCTCTCCCTCCATCGTAGAATCGATTGAGTAAGAGGCGTGTCAAGTCGTCAAAGGACGATATGGAGTTGTTGGGGAGACTGCAGTACCAGTCGTAGGCGACTCCCTTCAATGCCCTGACGAATAGGCTGGTGAGTAGGGCGTTTTCCTTCAGGAGATGTCCCGTTTGAGACTGGAAGTAGGTCAGATACCAGCGAGGAGAATCCTTCCCATCATATGGCGTCAATGTTTATGGTTTATACTTAGGAGAGTAAAATACTTTATTCTATTCGAGGGGGTAAGGTTGCGGGATTCCCATCTTCTGACGTTCTTCCTGCCTATTTTGTGCCTCGAAGCGCTCGCGCAGATCTCTGATCATCTCGACCAAATCCTCCGTAGAGCTGGGAGCAGGCGAAGGTGGTATGGCATGAAGCTGGGTATTTGAAGGAGCCGACGTCCGAGGTGCGACGTGATGATCTGCACCGGAAGATACCTATTGAGGTGGTATACTCGATTCTCCTTTGGACCCTGGGTTGGGACTTGTGAAGACAGGTGCCCTTGCTAATGGTGGAGATGCCAGAGTGGTCCGAATCTCAAACACCATTTGGGACAAGGTTTGTATGGAGGCAGATAGTCTTTTGAGGCCCCCTCCAGGGTGTCCATGTGCTGCATGAGATCCGGAGCTGGGGTCTCTGGCTCCTCTTCATCACCACCCCTGCCATGTAGGCTGGCATAACATGGGTGGAGGTGGATGGATAGGTTGAGGCTTCGCTTTCGACCTCACTCTCCTGTGGATCTTCTGAGGCCTCGTACTGGCTACCCCCAGCTACGTCGGGGTTGAGGACATTCTCATCTTCGAGCGGAAGGTTGGCAAGGATTTGATCACCCCTAGCTGATGCTTCCGTCGGAACCCTCTTCCTTGCCCGGGTGCTTTCAAACACCCCTGAGGACGGGGCCATCATTTTGCTCTTCCTCAGCTGACTCTTTGATGACGTTGCTGAGGTCGAGGAGTTGCTAGTTTCCTTTCTCCCTGTTGAGTGGGAGTTGGAGACAACATGGCAAGAAGCGACCTTGGGCTCTGACTCATCTTCAATTAGCACCTTCTTTTCGAGACGACGTCAGATGGGTGCAACAGATTACAGTTGCTGGAACATAGACCGCCTGGATAATAGAGCCTTTGTTTTGCGACAACAGCAGTTGATGGTGACCATGGCACAAATGTGCCCCGCGAGGGGCGCATCGTGCTTAATGGTCAACTCTCCTGATCTGCGTTTGAGGGTGATCACATTACTCAAATCATGAGGGGAGAGTTTCACTTTCACACCCCTTTCAGGCGCATGGCGAGGCCAAGTGCTAGGGTGGTCATGTGAATACTGAACCCCCTGATCCAGTTCCAACGCATAAGATACGTCCAGATCATTGGTGGGGGAGCAACATGTATTGCGACTTGAACCCACTTCATGCGCATAACCCACGTGGGCGCATGGATTCAAAGTCACAAGTTTTGCCCCGTACGACTTGGTTCTAAATGTAGAAGATGCGCCCAAGCGAGACGGAGGCTTTGAGGGTCGGCTCGTATCTGGTGCAAACGCACCCGAATTGACTCTGTACAGTTTACCATCGGCAGCGGACATGATTTTGAGTGCACATCTCTGGTTCACTGTGGGCGTAGAACATTTGGGGCACATGGCCCGTACTGTCTTGGATTTCTTTGTACCAGCCCATGAAGGCACATAGTACCCAGCATCCAACTCATCCTTGCCACGACAATGAGTGATTCTGTCAAAGACAGAGTCCCTCTACTGTACGCTAGAGTTCATGTGCAGGAAGCTGGATGCATCTTTGTTTCGTCGGCGCATCTTCTTCGACTGGAAAAAGGACAGTTAGGGAATGTAGTCAACACTGCATTTTCCTGGCAGATGTGCTGTACTGGCGGGTGCATCTTGTTTGCAGAAAACGTTAGCAAGAAGGGTGGAATGCGGTGGCGCATCCCCTTCAGCGGCAGTGCTCGGCACATCGCCTTTGCGCACCCAGACTTGGCAAGTCTTCTTCGGCTTTGGCAGCCGCTTCGAAGACTTGCGCTACCTTCAGAGATGAACTCCTCATACGTCTGTTGATTGAGGCACATCACGAGTGTCTTATGGGAGGAGCCAGGCTTGGTATCGTCGAATTATGACAAAACTTTCTCGTTAGAAGAGAAAGAAGTCGCCGACAGAGTCGCCAGCTTGTTTACCATCGAAAATGCAACAAGGTTTTTTTTATTGATGAAACTCTAGTTTTTCAATTACAAACAGAACAATATACAATGTAGGACTTAGACGTAGTCCTAGGAGTACACTTTTATTTTTATCTGGGAACTGTATCGGTGGAGTGAGTGGTAATGCGTTGACTCCGTTGATGATCTGATGACAATCTTGAATTCTTTGAAGGACTGGGTTGCTCTGGATGCCAGAGCGTTTGGAGAAGAAGTAGACGTTACGTGTCTCTTCTTGTTTCTATATGTAGATATGATGATCTCCGTATGTGTGTGTGTGGAAGGAATGAGCCCTTTATTTATAGGCAGTAGAATGATCTACTTATGCGCACATATGTAGGATGTGCCTGCATGTAGGAATGCCACATGGCTGATGCTGTTGGGCACATGGATGATGCGCCCTGAGTTGGAGCTGAATCTGTTGAACGACTCTGTTGGGCTGCGGTGGAGCTGACACATGGCAGTCGTAAAGATTCTTCTGTTGCTGAGATCTTGGGTGGTTAACACCCATTCTTGAGCAGAACTGAGTCAAAAGACACGTGGCGCATGTCTGTGGCTCAAAGATCTCGGATTTGGTTGGGGAAATGATCTGTCAGGATGCACCTAGGATCTGGCGCATGGGTCGACTCGATCTATGACTTTTAGTAGTCACAGACAAGTCTGGGCGCATAGCTTCTGAGGCGCATGCAGAGCTTTGTGTCAGGATGTGCCTAGGATCTGGCGCATGAGGTGACTTGGTCTATGATCTTTAGAAGTCACAGACAAGTCTGGACGTATGGCTTTTGAGGTGCATGCAGAGACTTCTTAGGCGCATTGTTGCGGAGGCGCATGCGAGTGATCGGCTAGCCACGTGGCAAGGATAGCTGTAGCCGACAAAAGCAAGTAATAATGATATTGATGTCGGCGGCCCTTCGTTTTCTGTAAAAAGCTGCCAATTGTTCAGTCTTCGGAGAATGTATTGCCCAATTCTGTCACATAGCATTAAATGCTTAATGGTTGACTAGTTGAAGTGGGCGTATCAGTTTGTGCCTCACTAGGTGCATGGGTCTATGTCCCATTGGGCGCATCGGTAGGGAACGCATGATGCTGACAGCGCATCTGCCACATGGCACATCCTCTTTGGCCCGTCTGTTGAGTTCTTCGAGGCATTGATGGATCTCTGACTTGGCTGAATTCGAAGAGGCAAATTCATCACCATAAATGCAAGTTCATTGTATTGACTTCGGGAAGGTTGCCACTTGGTGTAGGTTTGAGTTGCCCGGCCTATAAATAGCAACAGTTGAAAGAGTGTTTTGTTTTTTCTCTCTCTCTCGACTTTTCGACGAAGATGACTTCAACCAATCCTCCTCCGGGGCAAGACGTTGCATTGCGGGTTGTGGATCTCCTTGTTCGAAGAAGCTTTGACGATGAACTCCTTCAGAAGACTGAGATGTGCCGTGAATGGACACGACGGTTTATACTCGAGTACCTTGTCGACAGTATTCTTCCATGAGATGGAGTTGGGTGCCAAGTTGAATATATGGTTTGGGTTTGATGTGCCTAAGCCTTATTATGATGGAAGAGTCCCCGGCTGGCAGATGCGCATGTGTGTTGACGAAGAAGTGATTCGCTCTGATGGGACAGAGTGATGCGCTGGCAGAGTAATGTGTCGGGCTGAGACGATATACCGGGTTGAGACATCAGAGTGATGTGCCTAGTTGAGATAGGTTGTTACAAAGGCATTATGACGTCGGACAGGTACAGCAGGTTGCAGTCGCTGGAACACAGACTGCCTTGGTGGTGGAGACACTGTCTTACGGCAGCAGCAGTTGATGGCGATCGTAGCACAAGTATGTCCCATGAGGGGCGAGTTGTGCATGGTGGTCGTCTCCTCCGATCTACGTCTGTGAGTGATCACGTTGCGTAAATCATGTGAGAAGAAGTTGACACTCGTACCCTCTTCAGGCGTATGGCAAAGCCAAGTGTCAGGGTGAGTGTATGAGTGATGCACCCCATGATCCAGTTCCAGCGCATGAAATGCACCCATATCATAAGTAGGACAGCAGCACGTATTACGAGCGGAACCCACTTCATGCGCATAGCCCACATAGGCGCATGGGTTTGACACCGCAAGATTTACCCCCTGACTTGGTTCAAGCGCATGAATTGCACCCAAGTAGAAGGGGGACTTTAAGTGTTGACCCATTCCGGGTGCAAAAGCACCTGAGTCAACTTCTGTACAACTTGCTTTGAGCCATGCGTGTGACTTTCAGCACACGTTTCTAGCTTGTAGCTGACATAGCATATTGAGGGCGCATAGCCCATGCCATCTTAGATTTCTCCATAATAGCCCAACTTTTCCTTGCCAAGATGGCAAGTGAAGGACTTGCAGCCGATCCAGAAGAAGAAGAGGCACAGTTGTAACTTTTTATGGCTCGAATGGGCTATCTGGAAATGGGCTCCCTTTTCTTCTTCTTTTTATTTTGGTGCCCTTTTCAAAGGAGGCAAGGGGGCTCTTTATATAGAGTGGAATAAGACTTCCCCTCTTCTCATTTCTGATGTGGGACTAAAAGTAATATCCCCTTTTCATGCTTCTACAGATGCGACTCCTTAGAAAAAGCTTCCCTTTATATAGATTGAGTGTGGTTCAACCCACATGCCACGTGGCATTCGGTCAAAGACCCCCAAATTAATGGGACGAACCTAGGACTCAGCATAATGGATCTCATTTAATAGGTTCGTTTGACTGAATCCTAGGCCATGAACTTCTTGAATTCCCCAAAAGATGGCGGTAATTAGAAGAAGAGGATGACTAACTCATCCGTTAAAAGAGCAGTCATTAAATTTCTATTATAACTCAGACAAAACTTGCTCCTTCGACTCAGAAGCGCAGCCACTTCAGTTCGACTCAGAAGTGTAGCCCCTTCAGTTCGACTCCAAAGCATAATCCCTTTGGTTCGAATCAGAAGTGCAGCCACTTCAGTTCGACTCAGAAGCGCAGCCCCTTCAGTTTGACTCAGAAGCGCAGTCCCTTCGGTTTGACTCAGAAGCGCAGCCACATCGGTTCGACTCAGAAATGTAACCCCTTCGGTTCAACTAGAAGTATAGCTCCCTCGTTTCAATCCAGAAGCACAGTTCCTACCATCCCACCCAGAAGAGCAGCCCGTTCAATGGCTCCTTCATTTGACACTTTGTGGCCTCAAGCACAAGTCTCTTCGTTGTCCAAAGGCGCAGTGACTCCGTCGTCTTTGAGACACAGTCTACTCGTCGCCTAAAAGCACAGTAACTATTTTGCTATCAAAGCACAAGTCTACTCATCGCTTGAGAGCGCAGTGACTCCACTGCTATCAAAGCACAAGTCTACTCGTCCCATGAAAGCACAGTGACTCTATTGCTACCAAAGCATAGTCTTCTTGTCGCCTAGAAGCACAGTGACTCAGTTGCTATTGAACCATAGTCTCATCGTCGCCTAAAAGCGCAAGAGCATTGAAATCTCACCAGAAGTGCTGCTCACATAGATGCGTAATCTTATGAGGTGGCACTTTGCAGATACTATCCAATTGGTTTGTTTAAACTACCACTCTTACGATAAGAACGAACTAAAGTTCTTATTGATACGAGCAATATCCTGTCTGTTTGTTTAAACCACCACTCCGACGATAAGAATGGAATTTGGCTCTATTGATAAGGGCAGTATCCAATCGGTTTCTTTGAAACACTGTCCCAAAGATAGAGACAAAATCTGACTCCTTCGGATAGGAGACAAAACTCGTTCGGCATTATCTGAATGGAGGGCTCCGAGCAATAGACATACACCATGTGTTGTTTATTCGATTATGTTGATAACCACCCGAGATCTCCATAGAGGGGAATCTCAATGACAGCAGATTCTTTCATATCTCAACATGCAGCGTCCCTGTACAATCCTTATACACATCGTATATGTGCTCGCCTACAAATAAAAGGAGTTTTCCTTCGATCAGGAGGCTTGGAAATCTTCATAACTTTGGCATCATCTTGATTGGCAACCCCAGAGTTCCAATCCCAAGCACCAGAAAGTCAGAGGAAGTTCAACTCATCGCCAGATCGTCAACGGAGTAAAGGAGCTGCTGCAGTGCTCGATCTCCACCGCACACTTTTCCAGAAATTTTGTACTTAGATCTCCTATTTAGGAATCGATTGTACTCTTTTACACGTTTAATATATAAAAAGTTCGTATAACCTTTTCTCATGGCAAACAAGATGGCAACTCTGCTGGAGACTTCCTTCTCCTTCGACAAAAAGTTGATGATACAATCTGACGACAACTTGCTGGGATCTTCTCAAAAGATGTTGGTCGTACGTTTCGACCAGCATGCTTTTGAAGATCTCTTATCTGAAGAGAAGTCGAGTCCTTCGAAGCGGTGCATAAAACCGAAGAAGACTCGGCGTACCTGGGTGCCGAAGGCTGTTGCAGCGAGCAGTAAGACGGAGGGGACTGCGCTCCAAAACCCCCTGAACGACGAAGCCCTGAAGAAGACTTCGGCTGCCGCTGTCAGGCCACCTCGCTCAAATCCCGCCTCGGAAAAGTGCAGCGAGGAGGTTGGCTCTCCTGTGGCAGGCCCGACCAAAGCACAATGTCAGAAGAAGCGCACAATGGTCTACTCGCTAACGGAGGAACCTGTGCAGGCGAGAACTTCTATCTTTGACATAATTGCCTACCCATCGGGTAAGGCTAAGTTGGAGTCTGAACGTTATGCACCTTCTAGGGGTAACGCGAAGAGATCCAAGGCAGCACGCGCCTTAATTGGCCAGAGTGCTATGCCAACCACTCATTTGGATTCTGAATACTATACATCTCCTAGGGATAGTAGGAAGAAATCCAAGGCCGCACGCGGCTTGTGCAATCAATGTGCTAAGCCAACAGCAGACCAAAGGCCCGTATCGACAATCATGCACGCAGCCAACGAAAAGCTATACAGGATCGGTTCGAGTACTTCTAAGTCTCGACCTGTAACATCTCAAAGTCACTTTAGCGCTCATGCGCATGATTCAAGCCACGGGGTACCTACTACAGAGATAGACTCGTGCGAACAGCATCCTTGTAAGCATTGAAGGAGTCTACCTCATCTCCAACTCCCTGATCAGGACCCAAGCGTATCTCACGCGTAGGGACTAAGAAGAGGGAAGCTATCTCTACATCCTCACTCCTGTGTGCAACTTCCTTGCACGTATCAAAGGAATGAAGGAGTGGAGACCTCGATGCTTTCCCACAAGCGTAAATTAAGGGAAGAGTCTGCAGCGCACTACGTATCAAAACCAAGACGTACCCAGATCACCATCAGCTATTGTTGTTACCAAACAGCCATATTGCCACCAAAGGGGCAGTCTGTCTTTCAAAGTCTGCGACCAACGATGTCGGTGCACCAGAAACTCGACAATGGATCATTGGGTGAAGCAGAAGATGAACTCCGTATTTCTTCATGCAACGTGGCACGGGGTTCTCCCTCTTTCAAGAAGCATTCCCAGAATCCTCCCGCTTCGGCCAACAAACCCAAAAATTGACCTGGGGGTAGCAAGAAGGTGGTGCCCAGCACGGGTGTGTTTCATCACACGTGCAAAAAAATTGGATCTATGCCGCAAAGAGATGTCACTTCAACCGCAACATTGGCTGGGGGTAGCCAACCCTCTACCATCCATGATAATCCTTCGTTCCAACCCAATGAAGGATTGTATGATACAGATGCTTTCGTAGGCTCAAACAGCCAAAAAGCTGGGGGTGGCAATTATAATGAGTTTGAAGATGATTGTAATCTAACCGATTTATCCTCGAGACGACAGGACTCAGTCATCTGAACCAGAGAGCAAAAAGTCTCGTCCCTTCTACCTTTCTGTACATGATGTTAGTATTCATGGCCGAAGGTGACAACGCGAAAGGCAACAAAGAGTCCAGTCATAACAAACGTGTTGAGGCCCTTGAGATGGGCCTAAATATGTTGAACGATACCATGAAGACCTTGGCTTCCGTCGTCCTGGAGATCAAGGAGAAATTGATACCCACTATCTCTGTGCCTGCGCACTAAGTCTCGGGGATGAACGGCATGACCTACGATGTCAAGTGATATGCGGCAGGCCCTCAAAGAGTAATATTCTCACCACGATGCCCGAGAGAAGCAAGAGGCACTAAAAAAGATGGGGATCAGACAGTCATATCCTGTAGAATGGGATAATGTGATATATTCTCCCAAGTATAACCCGCATACGCTTATGCCGTTCGATGCGAAGGAGTCTCCCCGACGATACTCATCACAGTCGGTCTAGGGCTAGCCGCTGTTCCTCCGACCTTCTTGGAGCTCACCGCGGGAGCTTTTGGAGTTCTTGATTTCTTGGGAGCCATGGCGAGAAAGCAAGGGTTCGAAGGAAGAAGAAAGCTCTGACAAAAAGCTTCTTTTGGAAGGAAAAAGAAAGAAAGTTTTTTCTCTCTCCCAAACAGTCCCTACATATAGGGTACGGACACGTAAGCAAGAAAAGACAAAATGCTTTGGGCTCGAAGAGACTCTTTGAAAGTAGTGGGAATTAAGAGTTGAGATCATGATGGCCGTTCCTTAAAAACGAGGAGTTATCATCCAACTTTAATGCAATGACGGCTCAAGGCAGTTAATGCGGAAGGCTAAACGAGATGATAGCCTGTCAGCAAGTGTGCTGAGCATTTACTTGCAAAGGACACGTGTCATGCTTCTGTTTAAAGTAATCTGAGCTTGACTCAAGTTCGAAGGTACTTAAAGTCTAGCTATGACAAAAGTGTAGGTGATAAACAGTCGCTCCCTACTACTTCACAAAAGCGCAGGTACTTAAAAGCGCAAACAGTCACAAACAGACACACAAAGGATGGTGTATAGAAAGAAGTTCTTTATTAAAATCATGACTGCAAAGATCTATTACAGATTATTCATGATTACATATAAAGACTAAAAACACCTAAAGCTACAAGCAAACAGTCTTCAGAAGGCGCATAGCCCCCCAAAAGTGCAGTCGCCAAAAGTGCAACAACTTTTTCGTCAGAGCTAGCCACTTTCTGAAACAGCCATTGGCCCGAGCGAGAATTCAGTCCACTTTACAGCTTCTAAGGCTCTTCCAGCCTAACAAAAGAGCCCAGCCACTACTAAGCAGGATAGAGCACAACCTGTAGCTCTTCGGATTGGTAGTCAATCCAAACCCAGTAGCTCGGACCTTGAAGACCTCCAAGACATCGCTCAGATACGAACTCTTCATGCCAAACGCTCAAGTGCATCTCAAAATCTAGTACCAATTCTTCTACAAAGACATAGCTTCTTTGAACGAAAAGAACCACAACCAACAGTCGACTTGTGCAAGGCCAACGGCCGTTCGAAGCTAAGTCAGGATCGAGCGTCACGCCCCGCTCCCGAATAATCGGGTACATGCCGAGTCATTCCCGACCTATACTGTCGTTGACAGCGGTAGTCAGCCGTCTGGTCTAGTCATTATCTATATATTCTTATCACAACATCTATCACGAGTTATCCACTACCAAGCATCACAGATCACTATATAATTATTACAAGCTTATATATGAATATCCGGGTACAAAGCTGAAAAGACTATCTAACCAACACCAATACTCAGATACATCCAATCAATCTCTTATGCATGAATCTATATCTCAATATACAGTGAGCTCCAATGCTAGCCATGGCAATCTAAAGATCCATCTCACCTGTAATCAACGATCCTGTCAGGAAAATGAGCAAATTACTGGTAGCTCAACCAATCGCGAAATATCAATGGAATAATAGAACTAAATAAGTACAGGAAAGGAAGTAAATGGCAAATGCACTAAATATCTATATGAATATGCAATAGAACACAGTCAAGCATGTAGGGCTCAAGTCAAGAGTATAGTACAATGGTATGCTATCAGTCAAGTATATAGTAAAGCATACCATGTACGCTACATATCAGGAATATGGTATATAGCAACGATATGCTATCAAGCATGTCTATAGTAAGGCATATCGTGTACTATATACTAGCAGTCAAGTAAACAAGCGTGTAGTATAGGGTGCCGATATACTAGCATGCAAGTATAGTATAAGGTATATCGTGCCTATACTCCAATCAAGTACACGCTCAGGCTTTGGTGACTACATGCCCTTGGGTGTTCTTCCCTCCCCGACACGACATGGCACGAAATGCAAGCAAGCGAAATAAAGTACAAGCAAGTCAAGTGTAATATGAATGCATGCATGTGATGATCGAGTACAAGTACTTGCCTCTCTTCAGGTAATTTTTCAATCTCTCCAAATCACCTAAAAATAAGAAATTATAATTAAATAACATTCCAAATGAGTTGGCTACACTTTTCTAACCAAGAATATTCCCCCTTTATCACCAATTACTACTACTTACTACAGTTCAGTCCTAATTTTCCTCAACCAAGTCTAACTCCAACCAATAGCCATTATAAAGAAAAACTTCCAAAACTTCAGAGTCCAGCAATCTATATCTATAAGTCCATATGGCCAAATAATCTAAGCTTCATTGCAAGGCCAAAATGTCCAGTCCCAAATTTACATAACTCAAATTATATCAACCATGCTCAGTCCACTAACCTAACATCTCTCACAGATTTAATAAGAAATTCAAATCCTCTCAAAGCCCTAAACCAACGGTCAGCTACAGTACTGAAATTCAAATTCCTACTGCTCTGTTACTAGCTACAAACACAGACCCACGTCTGCCAGATGCAGACACGAAATCAAGTAATGCAAAGAAGACAAGGTACCTGTACAGATTTGTTCGAAAGAATTAAGGGGTTTAGACTCGAATCCTTGTGTCCGATTCCCTTGTCCTCATGTCCAAAGCAAAAGAGGCTGTCTCAGGCATTTCGTCGAACAGATGATTGGCAGTGCAAGGGAATAAATTTGTTGAAGACATTAAAATATAACAGGATCGATATAATCAAAGAGTAGAGGGACTGATCGATCACTCACAGATTTCCAAACCAAATCTCAAGATCGATCCCAACAATCAAATCCCCACACTGAATCAAACAAAATGCCAGATCAAATGACGCACATCGATCTCAATCGAACATTCCAATAATTCATGTGAAGAAGGAAGGAAGAAGGTGGAGAACACACCTGGACGATGCTTCGACGAAGCGGAGTCCGCGAGGAAGACGTTCGACGCGTCATCGCTGCCACGGAGGAGCAACACCGGTCGTCTGAGGAGTCGCCGGGCTCACCGTGGTTCTGCTCAGATCGGTGAGCCCGTCATCGTCATCGTCTTCACTACAAAAATCGCCACGATCGCCATGGCTAGGCTCCGGAGCTTCGTGGAGGAAGAAGATGATCAGGAACGAATTGGGCAGGGCTCCGCCGCCTATGGTGTGGGACGAAGAAGGAAGAGGGGCGAGGTCGGTTAAATAGGCGGAGGAGGAGAATGGTGGTTACAATCGAACGGTGATCGTCGGCCGGCCACGTCGACGGGAAAACTCGACGGCGGAGATTTGCCAGAGTTGTGGCGGTGGCCGTTACGATCAAGCGGAGAAGATTGAGTGGGCGGTTGCGCAGCAATGGCTGTGATCGAGCCGAAGTTTCTCGATCGTCGCCACCGAAGAGATCACAGGAAAAAGAGGAAGGGAAATTTAAATGGAGGGAACACCTAATCTTTCTAACGGCCAAGTCTAAGAGTAACTGGTTTAATGGATGAGAAGAGGGAGTTTGGTTGTTAACGGTTTGAGTCTTCATGAAGGCTGGTCCAATTGCTTGGCTTGGATTAATGGGTTTTGAGAAGGCTAATGGATTCCTAAGAGGCTATGTATGCATGGATTGACAATTGAAAGGTTGGGCTGGGCCAACAATCACATGGTGAAATTAAGAGAGAATAGATGAGCTGTGGGTTGACTTGTTGTAGATGTACACAATTCGAAATGCTTAACAATATAAATACTTGGTTAAATGTTATAAAATACATGAATAATATTAAAACAATTACTTTCAAAAAAAAAATACCATTCAAATAAGGCAAAAAAATAAATTCTAAAAATACACAAATATTCTAAACTCAATTTTAAAAAAAGTGGGCTTACATCGAGCATGACGGTGGGAATGCTAAGAGACAGTGGACGCGACTCCTTAGAAAAAGATTCTTTTTATATAGACTGAGTGTGGTCCAACCTACATGTCACGTGGCCATCGGTCAAAGACCCCCAAATTAATGGGACGAACCTAGGACTCAGCACATTGAATCTTATTTAATAGGTTCATTTAATTGAATCCTAGGCCACGAACTTCTTGAATTCCCTAAAAGACGGTGGTATTTAGAAGAAGTAGATGACTGACTCATCTGTTAAAAGAGCAGTAATTAAATTGCTGTTATGACTTCGACAAAACAAGCTCCTTCGACTCAGAAGTGCAGCCACTTCAGTTCGACTCAGAAGTGCAGCCCCTTCAGTTCGACTCAGAAGCGCAGTCCCTTCAATTCGACTCAGAAGCACAGCCACTTCAGTTAGACTCAGAAGCGCAGTCCCTTCAGTTCGACTCAGAAGCGCAACCACTTCAGTTCGACTCAGAAGCGCAGCCCCTTCAGTTCGACTCAGAAGTGCGGTCCCTTCGGTTCGACTCAGAAGCGCAGCCACTTCAGTTCGACTCAGAAGTGTAACCTCTTTGGTTCAACCAGAAGCGCAGCTCCCTCACTTCAAACCCAGAAGCACAGCTCCTTCCATCCCACCCAGAAGCGCAGCCCGTTCGATGGCTCATTTATCTGACACTTTGTTGTCTCAAACACAAGTCTCCTCGTCACCTAAAGGCACAGTGATTCCGTCGTCTTCGAAACACAGTCTACTCGTCGCCTAAAAACACAGTGACTTTGTTGCTATCAAAGCACAAGTCTACACGTCGCCTGAGAGTACAGTGACTCCGGTGCTATCAAAGCACAAGTCTACTCGTCACCTGAAAGCACAATGACTCCGTTGCTACCAAAGCACAGTCTCCTCGTCTCCTAGAAACATAGTGGCTCCGTTGCTATTGAAGCACAGTCCCCTCGTCGCCTAAAAGAGCAGTAGCATTAAAATCTCACCAGAAGTGTAGCTCACGTAGATGCGTAATCTTAAGAGGTGGCATTTTGCAGATACTATCCAATATGTTTGTTTAAACCACCACTCTTATGATAAGAACGAAGTAAAGTTCTTATTAATATGAGAAATATCATGTCGGTTTATTTAAACAGCTACTCCGAAGATAAGAACGGAATTTGGTTCTACTGATAATGGCAGTATCGAATCGGTTTGTTTAAACCATTGCCCCAAAGATAGAGACAAAATTTGACTCCTTTGGATATGAGCCAAAACCCGCTCGACATTATCTGAACGGAGGGCTCCGAGCAATAGACATACGCCATGTGTCATTTATTCGGTTATGCTGATAACCACCCGAGATCTCAATAGAGTGGAACCTCAATGACAGCAGATTCTTTCATATCTCAACATGCAGCATCCCTCCACAATCCTTATACACATCGTATATGTGTTCGCTTATAAATAGAAGGAGTTTTCCTTCGATCAAGAGGCTTGGAAATCTTCATAACTTTGGTATCCTCTTGATTGGCAAACCTAGAGTTCCAATCATAAGCACCAGAAAGCCAGAGCAAGTTTAACTCGTCGTTAGATCGTCAATAGAGTAAAGGAACCACTGTAGTGCTTGATCTCCATTGTCACACTTTTCCAAAAATTTTGTACTTATATCTCCTGTTTAGGAATCGATTGTACTCTTTTATACGTTTAATATACAAAAACTTATACGTTTAATATACAAAAAGTTCGTATAACCTTTTGTCATGACAAACAAGCTATACACATGATGCGAGACTGTCCTATTGCACCTATCCTAGCCGAAGCTGTGACTCAAGGAGTGAGTTCCAATCAGTAGACCCGGTCGGAGGTGAGTAAATAACCTACATTTTAGTACGTCTTTTTGAGATGAGTTGATGATGCTTGAATAGATTGTCGCCTTATATGTATTATGTAACCTAGTACTAATTATACAAGCTGATAGGTCTGGAACGGGAAGGCCAATGCTACAGGAGGTAGATTAGCATGTTGTTTTGTTGTGACCCTTCTTTCCTTTCTTCCACCACTGTTTGTTTGTTCTTGGTACCTATGAATTGTTTTGTGTTTTAGTGTGGTTAGTGTAGTTAGATGAGACCCCAAATTGATATTGTGTCACGACCAGTAATGTTATAACCATGCATGCTTGTTCCTTACAATAGAATTATATAGTTTATATAGGGCTTTCTTGGACCATGATTGTTGGGGGCGTGACCTAAAAAAGAGTACGACCAACTTAAATTTTAAGGACAAAATTTTTCTAGGGGGGTAGGATTGTAATTACCACTTTTTCGAAGAGGGATATTTATAGATTTTTTTTCTATTTCTAGTTATTCTTGTGATTTCAAATTACAATTGAATGATAATTTTATTTTACAAAACTAGTAATCATATTTCTTGATTAATTATTTATAATATTTAATATAGTGCATATGTTAATATTGGATATGGTTAGCCTTTAGTTAAACAAGTGACTCTAGAGAACCTAAACCGACTTGACATGACCACCTAACTAAATGATTAGGACTAGCCTAATTGAACTTTAGATAGACTCTAGCTAGAATAGCAATATTAATTAGGAAGTTTGACTAAAAATCTAATTAGGAGAAGGGCCTTTTCTTTAAAACTTGTCATGATAACTTAGAAAGGACTTTCTAGACATTGTCCCTAAACAAACTCTAAACCAACACCCTACATGGCCGGCCACACTATTCCCCCTTGCTATAAGAAGCAACAACTTCTTCCTCCTTCTATTTTATTTCTAGCCCTAATTTAGGAGTTCTTCCCCAAATTTTCTCCTACAATTGTCTCCAAATTCCCTCAAACTAATTTCATTCTCCTCTCCTTTGAGAGGAGAAGGCTCTATTGGTTAGCTTGGAAGGATTTGGAGCACTTGGACACTTGGAGCTTGAAGGGATTCTAGATCTAGGGATTTTGCATTAGGAATCTATCTTCCAATTGGTATGAGCTTCTAACCCTCAAATTTCCATTAAATTAGTGCAGATACATTCATTAGGGACCTCATGCATTAGGGTTGCCACTAGAGAGGAGTTTAGGCTCTCCTCTTCCCATTTGAGGAATTCCCCTTTCCTTTTTGATTTGATTTGGAAAAAATTCGAGAATGGGATTCTAGAGTTTATGAAATTGGTAACTTGGGTCATGCTAGAGATTTAGAACATGTGGGCGTGCTTTGGGTCAAGTTCGTATCTATTTGGAGTGTGTATCACGAACGTGTCGAATACGCGCGCCAAGTATTTGACAAAATGGCCAAAAGAGAACCTCATTGCTCTAATCTCAGTTTTGACCCATATATTGTGTATACATTACTATAGATTAGCATTGGTAGGTGTATGTAACAATTAGGAATTTTTTGAGGATAGAATCATTGATTTGGGGGCTTGGTATATAGTGTACTATTTGTACTGTCCTTATATTTAAGTCCTATTTAGTTATATGACCAGTCTATGATACCTCTGTTCAGCATATATATATATATATATATATATATATATATATATATATATATATATATATAAACTGATATATAATATATATATATATATTTTATATATATATATATATATATATATATATATATATATATATATATATATATATATATATATATATATATATATATATATATAGACTGATATATAATATATATATATATATATATATATATATATATATATATATATATATATATATATATATATATATATATATATATTATATCAGTCTATATATATATATATATATATATATATATATATATATATATATATATATATATAATATAGACTGATACCTCTGTTCAGCATATATATATATATATATATATATATATATATATATATATATATATATAACAAAACCCTTCCACTTTATTCATAAAAGGCGCAAATATATATATATATATATATATATATATATATATATATATATATATATAAAATATATATATATATATATATATATATATATATATATATATATATATAGTCCAGTTCATTTTCATTTATGTTTCAGTCCCTCTTCATCTTAATGTTCTGTACCATTGACGTTATGTATCAGTCCTCCTCTCAAATTGTTCTGTCCTGCATAAACTCACTATTCAGTCTTATTCTTAATGCCCAGTCCACTTTTCCCTTTTGGTTCAGTCCACATATATATGGATATCTATCCTATTGCATAAGTGATCAGTCCCTTACCTATCCATGCATCTTATGGAAATCTTAGTTTGTATAAATTCTTTAGGTTGCAGTTTCATTCACCTTGTTTGAGTCTTGATGAAATGGAGATTAGGAGCTCAAGTATAGGATCATAGGTTCAGTCCCCTACATTGCAAATTTTAGTCCTTAGTTATTTTCTGTTTAGGCCACTCTAATAATGTTGAGTCCCTATCTACATCTATCTTACCATATGGTTAAGTTCTGCCCTTTATTAGTAATAGTCGACTAATACCACTTGTGTACCAGTTATGAGGTAGTGACGGTTTTGAGCAACTGTTATGTTTTAGCCCATCTTTTTATTGTTTATACACTAATATATTTCAGTCCCTGTATGCTTAGTTCAGTCCAGAATATCACTGGTTCTGCCCTTGTCACTTGTGTCAGTCTAATTACCTATTAGTTTTAGTCTTTTGTTCAGTCTTAGCTTATATATATCAGTCTATATTGTATTTGGAGTTCAGATTTTGAACTAAAACATTTAGTCCATTTACTTTTGTTCAGTCTCAGATCATCAATGTTCAGCCCCAAACTGAACATGTAACAGTCCACAATTTTTTTTCTGTAGGCTCAAGTAAGGGCAAAATCTTGGTTCAAATTTAGTGTATCAGTCAATTGATACTCTTCGAGTATCAGACCCCCATTTAATATGTTCAGTTCCTATCCATATGTTCAGTTCATAATTTGTTCAGTCCACATTCGTATGTTCTGTCCCTTTGCCATTTTGTTCAAAAATATGAGATTAGTAGGGGGTATTGGAGGATATCAGTCCCCTGTTCTAAACTTCATGTTCAATCCATTTATCTCAGTCCAACCCCTCTTTTGCTCAGTTCTTCATAATATTAATTATTTTAGTCCATTCCTTGAAGTCCTAGAGGTGCATACCCTAGTTGTGGAATCCATCGTTTATCGCAGCTATGCTTACTGGCATTGCAAGGATTCTGAGTATCATAATTTTGGACAGACGCGTATGATTATCAAATTGTATCTTAAAAAGGGTTCTTATTGTATCATCTCTATCATTTCACTTCTGTTATTATAGGGTTCTGTTCCATCATCAATTAGCTTAGAAATAAGATACTTTCAGTCCCTTTGGTCCAGTTCCTTGTAGAGCTTCATTTCATTATAGTTCCTTCATAGTGTGATGGATTGGTGACTTGCAAATGGGGTTGTATCCTTGAGTATTAGTATTGATTGTTAAGAGTATAACTTATGAGTCTGAGGGTGTCTTTTGGTTGGGTATGTTATCTTTATCAGCATATAAGTCTTCCGGTTGGGTATGTTAGCTTTATGCATTGTGCGGAGTGGGGCAATACATAATATACCACTTAAAACAAGGTTTGTTCTTGAACCAAAACCAACACTCAGTTCAAGTTTTTTCTATATCGTTTCACGATCTCGTCACACTATCGTTGTCTCATCTCAACCATTTGTGCAAGCTTTCATTAACTTTCAGTCTTTCCTACAGCTCAATTTGAATTCGATATACAACTTGATTTGGATAGTTACATATATTCAAGGCGTCCTAAAAATATATGTATTTCAGCCAAGCCCAGTGGTAGAAAATTAGAATGAAGCTAATAGGTAAGTTTTTAATCCTATGCTTACCATCTCGTACTCTCAATCGGGCTTATCTTTAGCGATCGTTTTCGCAAATTTTATCGCATATATATATTCGATACACACGTGATTCATTCAACAAAGTCACATCACTCAATACGATTCAAAGATAGCATTTTTTATTTTACAAGTTTCGTACAGACCATCAATTTTATGTGTTGCGTCAAGCCGTCGCGTATCCGATCGCAACAAGTCTACACGACGCATTGCGCTCGAAGTCGTTTTCCAACCATTTATGAATTTTTACCTTGTAACTTATCTCGATACGATTTCTCTTTGTTTAACTTGCAAATGCATCAACATTCAGGACTTCGCTTGCTAGGTGACTTAGCTAGACACCGTGCTTAAATTCTCCCGAGACAACTAAATTTGACTATGCTCGAAGGGAATGGTCTTTTGATAAAAAGTTTAACGCGAGTCGACGATGCTTAAAGGCAACGATCACTTTTGACACAAAGGTTTCCATGACGCAACTTTTCTTTGATTCCTATCGAGTAGGAATTTCCTAGCCAAATTCTTAATCCAAATTCAACAACGCAATCCGAGCGTCATTTCCTTATCCCGCGCTCTCGCATGTAGCAAGATTTCTCAAAATTGATTATTTGCATTGCTAAGTTCGTTTGTGACTTTCTATTCGATCGTCGACCAATAAAATAATTCAAGCACTTATCCGACCAATACTAAAAAAATTCGACTATATCATTCTCAACCGAAAGCTGTTCCGTCTAGTCTCGAAACAATTTTCGATCTCCTAGACTTATCCTCAACATGCACCACGCAATTCCATATACGAGATCGTATGGGTCATCTTTTGTGTTTTCCATATTCACTTTGATTTGGCGGTCAAGTCTTCTAGGGTCAGCTGCCCCGAAGCTACGCTCGATAATTGTGGATCATTAACGAAGGACAATTACTATGAACCATGCTATATCTTATTTCGAAGCCAAATCACGTTTTGATAATTTCTATGGGACTCTACCCAAATCCAAACATAAATCGTTTCATCTTCATGGCTGAGGCGCAACTATCCTCCAAATAATTCATGCACTACCATTGACGATTTCGTAATTCATGAAACATCTACTCGTATTGAGTTCAAGTCTATCTACCCGCGGTCGACATCTGAGATGCTATACGCATCAAAATAATTGTCGATGACTTTATAGTCTCGCCTGATCAATCACAAAGTTTATGATCAACCAGTTTGACATTCTTGTATTTCTTTTCACAAAAATCTCGATATCGTAGGCCCATCCCATTTCTGTTCTCACACCGTGCTTACGTTTTCTCGCATATCTATTTCGATAGGTCATATAAATTTTGATAGCACAAGGGTCAACTTTGAATATGTAACAACGTCGACTTAGCTCGCATCGCATACATCCAAGTTCACAACAAACTTTTCTATACGTACCAAGTTGTTTCCTAATTCGCCGCATCCCGTTATACTTCAATCGCGTAATCGAGTTACCGATTATCCAACGTCGAACCCTTGAGTTATACGATCACGTCCTCTAAGTTTTGCATGTCTCAATCATACTCAAATGAGTTTCTTCGCAATGTAACCAACTATCTCTTAGGCACGATTTATCCATGTCAACCAACGTTTTCATCGAAGTCGCAAGTCGTGTCATTCAATTACAATTTGTATCGTCCAAAATTTCTATCGAGATTGCAAGTCATGCGATTCGTTTACAATTTGTATCGGCCAACTTTCCTATCGAGATCGTAACTCGTGCGATTTGATTACAATTTGTATCGTCCAATATTTCTATCAAGATCATAAGTCGTGCGATTCGATGATAATTTGCCTCACTAACATTTTTATCGAGCTGGAAAGTCGTACGATTCGATTATAATTTGTATCGCCCAACATTTACATTGAGATCGAAAGTCATGCGATCCGATTATTGCTTCAAGACATAATCATTTTGTTAATCTCAATCGTTCAACCGACTTATAAATTTTCGTATGACGTATCATTCATTGTACGAGTTCCTGTCCTATCGTTCCAATCGATTATTGAAGAACACTTGCATCAACATACCGTAATATAAATTTTCAATAGAGCCTCGGTACTATCCCGTCTATTACGGATAAACCTTCCGTAATTCTCATGACGTGTCGATACAATCCATCATACAAGTGGTATTGCATATACCACTCAGAATCGAGCCATTTATCGCATAGGTGGTTTGGCATATACCACTCGAAAATTAAGTTATTTCTCTCGTATCATACTTGGTATGAACCAACAATCTATTCTGACTCACGATTTATGCAGTGATCATGCCGATCACAACCGTAACTTTTGATAAATCAAAATCTGACACAACTCAGCCAATGTACTCATTTGCCAATGCAAGTTCGGTATGCAACCGAATGATTCGTTCTATCGATTTATGATTTTAGTTTCCTCCATTGCATCTCATGCAATGGTTTAATTTAGTCTCCTCTGTTGCATCTCATGCAACATTTTAATTCAGTCTCCCCCGTTGCATCTCGTATAATATTTTAATTCAGTCTCCTTCATTGCATCTCATTCTACGTTTTAATTTAGTCTCCTCCGTTGCATCTTGTGCAACGTTTTAATTCAGTCTTCTTTGTTGCATCTCGTGCAATGTTTTACTTATGATATTCAAAGTCAATACTCGAATCCGTCCAACACATTCGATATAAATTTTCACGTTCATTGCAACGCAATGCAATGAATATTTCCCAACTTTCTCAGCAAGTATCATATAATTTCTAAAAACACATACAACAAAATTATACGATTTGTATTAGACTTATTATATGGAACATCCAGTGCGACATCGAGTAGAGTCAAGAGTGATTTGAATGTGGTGGGCAACTTTTAGAATTAAAACGAAGCAACACGTCGTGAGGAAATTGAGCCTAGAGCTCTGATACTAATTTGTCACGCCCCGACCCCAAAAGTCGCTCGTCATCGCATTGACTTAACCCGAATCATCGTCCTCGCTGGGGCGTGATGTCGTATGAGTCTAAAATTTTACTCGTATAAGGCAAGATGACAAGTTCTCAAATGGTTATCTTTAGTTTGATATTTAGCAGCGGAAAAAATAGAGTATACGAAACAATTCTCTTTATTCAATAAGCAACAAAATTGCAAAGGCTTTAAATAGTCCCAAATAAAACATGCCAATTGGCTTACGACCCTCAATTTCTCTCTTGCCCATAAAAGATTTTATCATTTTATACATCATGTCTTTTATATCTCGACCGCACATCCTGTTGCAAGTCCGAGCATCAATGCGGTCGCACGCCTGAAAGTGCTACGATATTTCATGCCTCAGCACATTCAAGCAAAGCTTCGCCACGAGCAGATCATACCATGAACCTGCAAGCAATCTGGTGGAAGATCAGTATTAATTGTCTCGCGTACTGATAAGAGACCCACTTTACTAAACCGACATTAAGTGGATATATAATTCATGCAGCTTAACTTGTGATCTTTCTATACTTGCCTTAGGTCAATTTAATGGTATATTCGAAAGCAAAAAAGCATGTTATCATGGCAAGCATGTTATCGTTGAATCGTATAACCATATTATCATGCTCCGATTTGGTAGAATCGATAGTCGTCCCCCGGGCGTGATGCCGTGCGAGTTTAAGTTGCGCTCGCACAAGGCAGTTTCATAAGGTTATCTGAAACGCAACATTTACGAGAGTACACAGAGAAATTGAACACATTGTTAGAGAAGAAAACTTGTATTTTCATTAATAATAAACTTGTTTACAAGACTCGATTACAGAAGAGGCCGCACGGGCTTACAACTGACTTCGATGAGATAGTCATTCCGTACATTACATCCCTTTATATAAAACAACTAAATCACTCTTTTAGACCTGGGATCGACGAGAGTGAATGCGACATGGCGCAGTGTTGGTCAAAGTCTTCAAAATGTTGCAGGTTTTGCTTTCATGCTAGCAAGGCCTTCAAAATGGATGAGCGTCGCCTTCAGTTCCTTGGCACACTATCCTGGTTTGGTGCACCTGTGGAGAGCGAGGGTCAGTACATTACACATGTACTGGTGGGTGGAAATTTAAATCTCGTGCTCTTATTTGGTTGAAGAAATTTAGTGAACAGGCATGCATATATTTGGTGAACTTTCTAGCCATCCTAATCAATTCATAAAAGTATTTGAAGGACATAATAACATAACGACATAGATCTTAAACACGACAGAGCGTGTCGTTGCAGAATAAAGCTTACCATGTCCTTCCCTGTCATATTCATAATGATGAATAAGATAAAGTGTATTTTTGAAGGTCACTGGCATGACAGGCCATCCTGGACATATAGCTTGGTAAGATAGAGGTCCTTCAGCGCAGGTAGCAAAACCCGTTGAAAGCCACTGCCTACCGTGACAAGCATCCAGCATAGCTATTCGTGTTTCTTCCTAGGCCAAATCGGTCCCGTGGCCCCGGGATACCGTCCGAAGAAACAATCGTCCTTATGCACAAGTTGTCCATGACCGTGCTAAGCTAGCTATTTATTCAAGGCACATTTCATGGTATCGTTGTGATATTTATTTAATCGATTCAATCTTTTCTTAGCACAGTTCTATATAGCATGGTATTTAGCAAGCATGAAATAGTTATATGACAAGTAGTTCTGTAGCCCGTATACGTGAGATGTTGTGCAACAGTTTATTGGAATAGCATTTGTGTCATTGTATTTACATCTAATATAGCATATACTTGGTATCGATAATGTATTGGAGAAAGAGGGTCGAGGGAAGAAGGGTCAGCCACTTACATTAGTTTTTACTTGAGGCGAGGAACTGGTTGGCCGCGCTTAGATGTTGCTTACACGATCACCTGAAATCGCACAAGCAACTGATTAGAACACTGTGACATTCAAGAAAATACGATACGAATACGAAGTTCGAAAACACAAGCCATGAAAACCATCAAAAACATTCACGAAAATGTATTCAGAAAACCATATCCAAAGAAGCAATTGCTGTATGAAAAGCAGAGCAACGGAAGGTCTCTCCCGACTCAGCCGTAGAGTCTATCCTTGTGGCGCAACCCGCTGAATATGAGACTTGATTCCGAAAAAGCCTTCCCCTAACGAGAAAAGGATCTTAATTCAATCATTCACATTCGACCGATTCAATCGATCCCGACCTATCGGTTCTAGCTTTATCGACAGCGACAGTATTCCTTTCTCATGTACCCCGTGGACAGAAATAGGGCACAATATAGGGACGGAAAACTACACCATAACCAACTAAGAAAAAGTTTTGTCCTCGAAACTTAAGAATAGAACCTAGATCTAAGAGAACAATGAAGAAAATTTCTCCTTCATCTCCGATTCAAGTTTCCAGGTCGACTCCTCAAGAGAATGATTACTCCAGAGTACGTGGACGAGTGGGATTGCTCAATTTTGAAGCTGTTTATCCTTAAGCTCCAAAATTTGTATATGCTTCTCTACATATGATAAGTTTGCCTTCAGGTTCAGTTGACCAAAATCTACCACATGGCTCAGATCGTGCACGTACTTTCGTAACTGAGAGACATAGAAGACATCATGTACATTCGATAGTGCATGCGACAATACATTCTGGTAAGCTAACGGGGCAACTCACTTCAATATTTTGAAAAGACCTATAAATCTTGGACTGAGCTTTCCTTTTGTGCCAAATCTGGTAACTTCTCGCATGGGCGACACCTTTATAAATATATGATTGCCTTCCAGAAATTCCAGGGGTCGATGATGGACATTCGTATAGCTCTTCTGTCGGCTATGAGCAATCTTTAGTCTTTCTCAAATAGGCTTGACCTTTTTCATGGTCTATTCCACCAGTTTCGGGCCAAGAATCTGCCACTCCTCGACTTCATCCCAGCAAATAGGTGATCTGCACTTCCGTCCATACAAAGCTTTGTATGGCGCCATTTGAATGCTGGATTGATAGTTGTTATTGTATGCAAATTTGGCCAAAGTTAGATGAACATCCCAACTCGACTTGAAGTCAATTGTACAGAGGCGTAGTATGTCTTCGAGAATCTGATTCACGTGCTCCATTTGGACATCGGTCTGGGGATGGTAAGCCGAGCTAAAGTTTAACTTAGTACCCAGAGCCGACTGAAGGCTAGTCCAAAAGCGTGATAGAAACCGTCCATCCAGATCAGAGACGATGGATATTGGCACCCCGTGCAGTCGTACTATCTCGTCAAGATAAATCTGAGCCAGACGATCGACACTCTACGTAACTTTAATGGCAATGAAATACGTTGACTTGGTTAGTCGATCGACGATGACCCATATGGCATCATTTTCCTATGACGTCTTCGGCAGACCAATAATGAAATCCATGCACACGTGCTGCAACTTCCATTCTGATATCGTCAGCTTCTGTATCTCCTCACCCGGCCTCTGATGCTCAACTTTTATCTGTTGACAAGCCATGCATTGCGATACGAAGAGCGCCACATCTCTTTTCATTCTGTGCCACCAGAAGGTCGTACGGAGTTCCTTGTACATCTTCGTACTGCCTGGATGTAAGGTATATTTTGCATAGTGCGTCTCCGTTAATATCTTCTTTCTAAGTTCTGAGTCATCCAGAATGCATAGCCTACCTTTCAATCGTAGCACGCCGGTCTCATCTTCCTCTAAGCCGGTCGCACTACCCGTTGAAATTAGCTCTCATATTTTCTTCAGGTACAGATCATCCTTCTGAGAGATCTTGTTCTTTTCCAGAAAGCTCGACTCTAACTATAATTACGCCAACTGTACATCCCTGAATCGAACCTGGAGGTCGATGCCCTTCTCTTCTAGATCCTGTAGTAGTCTGCTGTTAATGGACAGCAAGGCAAGACATTTTTGACACAGAACGTCTGCCATAACATTTTCCTTACCCGGCGTATAGTTGATCGTCAAGTCATAGTCTTTGATCAGTTTGAGCCAATGCCTCTGTCGTAAGTTTAGTTCCTTCTGGGAGAAGAGATACTTGAGGTTCTTGTTATCGGTATAGATTGCGTACGCCACACCATACATATAGTGATGCCATAATTTCAATGCAAACGTAATTGCTGCTAACTCTAAGTCATGCGTAGGATAGTTTTTCTCGTGCGGCTTCAATTGTCTGGAGGCGAAGAAGATCACCATGTTTCGCTACATGAGCATACATCCCAATCCCTGGCCTAAAGCATCGCTAAATATTTGAAAACCCTCTACCCCATCCGAAAGTGCGAGTATAGGGGCCAAAATCAGCCGCTACTTCAACTCCTGGAAGGAAGCTTCACAATCGTCCGACCACTCATACACGACTCCCTTTTGAGTGAGGCGAGTCAATGGCGATACAATCTTCGTAAAATCTTTCCCAAAGCGTCGGTAGTATCCCACCAAACCAAAAAAACTTTGAATCTCACTAGCAAACGTAGGTCGCTTCCAATCAGTAACGGCTTCAACTTTTTTCCGGTCGACTGCAATGCCTTCGAATGAAATGATGTATCCAAGAAAGGATATGCTGCTTAACCAAAATTCGTACTTGCTCTGCTTCGCATAGAACTAATTCTCTCGAAGAGTCTGAAGCATGGTCCGCAGATGTCCTGCATGTTGTGTCCTGTTCTTCGAGTAGACGAGAATATCGTCGATAAAGTCCACTACAAATTTATCAAGGAAGGGTTAAAACACCCGATTCATTAGATCTATAAAGACAGCGGGTGTAACACTACTGAATTTTTGGAATTTTTTTCTTATTTATTTGACTTAAATAGAATTTTATATATTTTATGAATATTTTAATTAAATAATTATTATTATAGAAGGCCCTAGCTATGGTTAAGTTTTGGAGAACAAGATGATCATGAATTTTAGCACGGGAAAGTATAGTCGTGTGCCATGTTTAGTGTATTAGCCATGCTAGAGGAGACATAGTCATAGTAGTGTCCCAACTAGAAAAATCATTCAAAGTTGCGACTTAACCCCTATAGGCAATTTAAATAGTTATTAATTAGATTATTGACTTTTAGGTGAACCGGTTGTACCAATTTAGTCTGAACTGGGCCCGAACCAAATCCAAACCCATGTAGGGATATAGTGAGAGCAAAGATACCCATGTAGACATATTTTAGGTCGATGCAAATATTTTTGTATTTTATTTTAAGGATTGAAAAATATTTTCTAAAGATTTGTTAAACGTACAATATAGGTACTATTAATATGGTAATTAGAATACTTGCACGATTTTTAGTGACCAATTATAGTAGGGGAACAATGTTCACCCAATACCATACATATTGTCCTTTTATTTTAGATTGTTATCATTATTATTATTTTTATTAATAATATCATTATTATTGGATAATTGTTAATCCTTTGGTACATGATTTCAATATATATATATGTATACGTATATATCTGCAAATATTACTCTACTAGAAGAAGTGCTACAATAATATTTCAGGTATTTTAGATTTTTTTAATATTATTTTTGGGGTTTTTTTGGTAATCACTTATAGGTTTTTAATTATATTTGTTTATAAAAACAAAATAAATAAATAAATAAATAAACACCCTTGATGAATAGTGCACGTGGCACTGTTCATCGTCTTCAAAACTGGAGCCTGGAGAGGAACAGAGTAAAGCTCTGTATCATCGACCGACAGTCCCTAATTTGAAGTTGAATCAATTAAATCAAATCTTCTCTACCTAATCCTAATCTCTTCCTCTTCAAATTAAGCTAAATCCTAATTCAAATCCAAATCAATCTTATCATTAGGAAATCAAATTCCCTATAAATTTGCAATCCAATCATTTTTGAAACCCCTCGAACCCCAATCCTGACATCCTCTAATCCTGTGACTCGACTGCGGGCGCCCCTGTAGGCCACCTACATGAGCGCACCACTGTCAGAGTGCCTCCACCCCACGAGCAGTTATCGTCGCTGCTACAGCAACCACACAGCAACAGCAGTACAGGCAGCAGCAGGTGCTAAACCCCCCTACTTCACGACGACATCTCACTCTCCTCGATTGCTCGATTCACAAATCAATTTTTCAGGTTCAATCACAACCTAAACCACTTTGATTTCCTTCGAGTAGATTAATTTCTTGCGTAGTAGATTGTCCGAAAATCAAATCAATGATCACGAAAATCTGTTCAACTTGAAACAGAAAACCTGGCCGGAACACTGACTTAGAAGACGATTCCTTACCAAACCATCGAAAGATTCGAAAATATGTTTGGATAGATTTTTTAGAAAACCTATAGCACTTTAAAACCTTTCTTGTAGAATAATTGTTCATTTAGTGTACAGAAAGATTTTTGATTTGAAAGTTTGTCAAAAAATGGATTTTTAAAACTAAAATTTTTAGGAAAATCTTCCGATACGCCGTACGCCCCAATAAATCGGGTAGCATAGTCACAACCCATAAGCATTGAAAGACGCGTATGGATGTTATCGACGTGTGAAATTCGACAGAACTCAATTTTGTTGTGTACGTGCGACAAAATCGAGACGTATCCGTCGAGATACCCTGTATCGACCTCTTTGCAAACTAGCCCATAACTTCGTAAATATTCATCATCTCGAGACAAAACTTGCGCTAATAGGACCGTATTATTTTTAGTCATGTATGCCAAGTTTGGTCCAATTCTGAGAAGGTTGACCGGAACGCTATTTTGGCGGGTCCGCGATCCGACTCAACGGGCAAATTTGTGCACGGCCCACCGAAATCTAACTTTCGACATACCGTTGGGTTCGTATCGTCAAATCGGACCCGTAGACACATAGGTGTTGGTACACTTTTTGGTGCAAAGTGGGTCCAACGGCGGACACTATTTTGGCCCGAAATTATCGTTTTAACCTTGTATCCAGATTTGGACTTTTGGACAGGCAAACTTAGACATTTCTTTTATGAGAAAAACGTTGGTGATGTCTGTTTCAGCATTCGGAGTCATTTACAGGAGTTGGACTTTTGTGACCATTGATTGATTAGTTGGTTCTACGCGCTACACCAGGCAAGTACACCTTGCCAAACTTTATAGTATTTACATGCATTTCTATATTACCATTCTTTCTTATTTGGTTACATATTTCTCTTGCTTCATGTAATGGTTACTTTCTAGTTTTACGTGCTCGTAGATTGTTACTCATTTTCCATATTACTTTTTCTATCTTTCTTCTCTTGTTCATGTCTAGTGATAGTATGTTATGCATGTGCCATATTTTCCTGACCTGTTTGACCCGTACTTGACTTAGACATGACTAGATAGACTTGACTTCCTAGTACCTTAGGAGAGAGTGTTTTATTAGCCGTGGCTATACCTCTATTGTTAGTGCCTCTTCGGGCTACGGTAAAGAACCTGTTATAGGATTGTTAGTGCCTCACCGGGCTACGGTTTTATTACATTCACCTATAGCCATGATTAATTTTATATTCTCATGACATGTCACCATCTATTGAGTCCTTCTATGTATTATTCTTTCTTGCACTTGTTATTTCAGTCTTTCCTTACATATTATTTACTGTATAGTAGACATATATATTATGTGTCTTGCTAGTCCCCTGAGGACCTTGTGATCTCTCCAGGCTTAGTTAGAGAGGAGGTCTGCCTGAAGATTTATGGTTCTGGATTCATAACTTCGCAGATAGATGAGATAGTGGCCGAGGACTTCTCTTGAGATATGTCTCGCTATTTACGACTTGCTACTTCGTTTCCTTTTATTTCAGTGGACATGTAGTTTATTACTTTATTTTTTTACTGTGGTTTCAGGATGTCTTACCCGCACAGTTATTATTTTTATTTCCTGCTGGACAGATTTTTTTTGGTATTATTTTATTGGACTTGATATCTTGTGTCTTATATTACTGTGTAAATGAGATTAGCTGTAACCTATAACTTGTATTATATTGTATTGCTGGGTTGTTATCATAATTTACAGCTTAAGTATTTCGCTAATGGGCTTACATTGAGATTTGGCACATTGGTGAAGTGTTGCTGGCATATACCGTATCCTGGTCCTGTACATATTTTGGGACTAGGGCGTTACATATTTTTGTGGTGGCCCATATAGGTCTACGTTAATCACTTTGGTTACGTTAATGTACCGACGTGAGCCTACGAATAGGATAGAAAAGGCCCATAGGATCTCATCCACATACTTGATCTCCTTGATTCCATTTTCGAACTCTCATTGATTGCCTTGAATTGCATCTTGCTTGATCCCTTTCCTACCACGGATCTTATTTCTCGTGCGATAGAATTTAGGAAGATGACTTGTCCTAGGTAAATATGCTCCATTAATTCAATTATACCACTAGTTAAACTCTTATAAGTTGTGTAGCAAGCCTCACCACCTAGTACCTAAATGTCCTTATGACGCATTGATGAAATATAGTTGAATGACACTGAATATTTGCTAGTATAGGAAGATAGGTTTACCTAGACTATAGAGTTTGGAGGTCCATATCCAATTTATTCGACCAAAGACTTAGACAGGAAGATAGTAGGACAACTATAGAGGCACAAACACCGGGCGAGTCATAGATTTTGATGAACTTGAACTATTTGTGTTTTCTTTCAAATCATAATCTCGCGTACTTATATTTTTGGACTATCTTGACTAATGTTGCTATTATAGCCTAATTTTGCAAGCTTATTCTTTTATTGATCTTGTTTAGGACATATATTTTATTGGAGACGCCCACTAACATATTGTCTAATTAGAATCAGTATATTATGGTCTGATCAATCATAGTGCACTTTGTTCGCTCTTCATATAATTATTCTATATGGATTGAGATTAGCTTATTAGACCTATACTTGCCCTCTAGACATGTCCGAGCATATCGTATTGGTTACATAATTGTACTGATACAAGCCTGCAAATATGACTAAACCCTTAGGATTCTCAATCCACAATGTCTTGCCAATTCGTTTAAAAATTTCTCTACCATCCTTGAACTTCGTATTTGCTCTCGACTATTCTTCCTTTGCCTTCTCGTACCATTGTTTCTCGTTCCTTCCTATTTCGAAGTGACGAATGTTCGTGCTATATAGAATTTATCAAAAATTCTTAAGTGATAGTATAAATTAGTTTATTTATTGAATTTTGGTTGCTTGATAGATAAGAGGGGATTAGAGATGACATATGTCATAGATATCTAGTGGTATGGATTTTTACAACTAGTGTGCAAGGGTTTGTAATATTTTAGTGCATCATGTGTTTGATGGGGTAGTGTGACCAAAGGTGGGAAGACGTCATCAGTATATAAATAAATATATGATTATACTAGGTTACGCTCTTATGGTAGTCACTCGATCAAGAATAGAGTGGTAGTTCTAGTGTAATTGTTGACCCTCTACGAAAAGAATCTAGACGTAGCCTAACCCAACCCATTTACTATTATGTCCTGTCAGTTGTAAAGATAGGATTAGGCGGATTGTTAGGTATCACTTAGGATTATGTCATGCCCCGATTAGGTAGAATTGATAGTCGTTCCCCAGGCGTGATGTCGTGCAAGCCTAAGTTGTGCTCGCACAATGCAGTTTCATAAGGTTATCCGAAATACAGCATTTTGTGAGAGTACGCAGAGAAATTGAACACATTGTTAAAGACAAAAACTTGTATTTTTATTGATAATAAACTTATTTACAAGACTCGATTACAAAAGAGGCCGCACGGGCTAACAACTGACTTCGATGAGATAGTCATTCCATATATTTACATATCTTTATACAAAGCAACAAAATCACTCTCTTAGACCTGAGATCGGCGAAAGTGAATGTGACACGGTGCAGTGTTGGTCAAAGTCTTCAAAATGTTGCAGGTTTTGCCTTTACGCTAGCAAGGCCTTCAAAATGGATGAGCGTCGCCTTCAGTTCCTTGGCACACTATCCTGGTTCGAGGCACCTGTAGAGAGCGAGGGTCAGAACATTACACGTGTACTGGTGGGTGGCAATTTAAATCTCGTACTTTTATTTGGTTGAAGAAATTTAGTGAACATGCATGCATATATTTGGTGAACTTTCTAGCCATCGTAATCAATTCATGAAAGCATTTGAAAGACAAAATCGCATAATGACATAGATCTTACCCACGGCAGATCGTGTCGTTGCAAACTAAAGCTTACCATGTCCTTTCCTATCATATTGATAATGATGAATATGATAAAGTACATTTGTGAAGGTCACTGGCATGATAAGCCATCCTGGACATATAGCTTGGAAAGACAGAGGTCCTTCAGTGCAGGTAGCGAGCCCTATTGAAAGCTACTACCTATCGTGGCATGCATCCAGCATAGCTATCCATGTTTCTTCCTAGGCCGGATCAGTCCCGTGGCCTCGGGATACCGTCCGAAGAAACAATCGCCTTTGTGCACAAGTTGTCCATGACCGTGCTAAGCTAGCTATTTATTCAAGGCAAATTTTATGGTATCGTTGCGAAATTCATTTAATCGATTCAGTCTTTGCTTAGAATAGTTCTATATAGCATGGTATTTAGTAAGCACAAAATAGTTATATGACAAGTAGTTCTATAGCCCGTATACATGAGATGTCGTGCAATAGTTTATTGGAATAGCATTTGTGTCATTGCATTTACATCTATCATATCATATGTTTGGTATCGATAATGTATTAGAGAAAGAGGGTTGAGGGGAGAAGGGTTAGCCACTCACCTTAGTTTTTACTTGAGGCGAGAAACTGGTTGGCAGCGCTTAGACGTTGCCCACACGATCACCTGAAATCGCACAAGCAACTGATTAGAACACTGTGACATTAAAGAAAATTTGATACGAATGCGAAGTTCGAAAATGCAAGCCATAAAAACCATCAAAAATATTCACGAAAATGCATTCAGAAAACCAAAGCCAAAGAAGCAATTATGGCATAAAAAGCAGAGCAATGGGAGGTCTCTTCCGACTCAACCGCAGAGTCTTTCCTCGAGACGCAACCCGCTGAATATGGGACTTGATTCCGAAGAAGCCTTTCTATAATGAGAAAAAGATCTTAATTCAATCTTTCCCGTTCAACCATTTCAATCGATCCCGACCTATCGGTTTTGGCTGAATCGGTAGCGACAGTGTGCCTTTCTCGTATACCTCGTAGACGAAAATGGGACACGATGTAGGGATGGGGCACTACACATACAGTCGGGCAACATCAGCAATCTCGTATTGATTTTATGGCACGACTTCTTACCAACAATGACGTACTTGCCCTTGCACCGACGTAAGATGAATATGCCTCAATTCTTTTCTGTCATGTTGTAAGTGCTCCGTGCAGGATCTCTGTATGCCTGCACTTTTAGTCCACTGTTCTTTAAACTATATAAAGGTCGATGGCGTATCCGTGCCAGAATGGACTAACTTGTTTCTCTTTTCTTTTCTTTTCTTTTATTTTCTTTTTTTCTTTTCTTTTCTCAAATTGGATAACCTAGTGTCCTTCCTATATGGGTTGCTAGCCAATTATCTGAAGAATGCCAAACTTACCATCAATTATGGCTTATCACATCAGTAGAAGATTGTATGTCATACCTAAAAGATGTGCACCAACAATAATTAACATCCCTCCTAGGCTGAACGATCCCAATGCCTTGGCTTACCCATTCAAGGGAACACCCATGCACGAAAGACTATCTCAAGTCCATTCGACCATGCAGCGCACGTCTTATTCAAACAACCAAACATAGTCTTGAGTCTGAAAATTAGACTTTGCATCATTTTTGTATTTCTCATATTATCTTTCTATGTTCTCACATTCCATACTTTATTTCAATGTTCAATGGCATAATGTCCCAACTCAATGTTCGTCAACTGAATGACCCAAAGGTTCCAAATATTTTAAGGCACCATGTCACTATTTGCCATTAAAAAAATTTTGATTGATGTTTTTAATTACAAACAGAACAGAGTACAATATAGGACTTAGTTGTAGTTCTAGGAATACACTTTTGTTTTCATCTGGGCACCGTGTCGATGGAGCGAGTGGTAAAACATTGACTCCGTTGACGATCTGACGATAATCTTGAACTTTTTGAAGGTCTGGGTTGCTCTGGATGTCGAAGCATTGCGAGGAGAAGTAGACGTTAAGTGTCTCTTCTGGCCTTTGTAGATGGATATAACAACATGTCTGTATATATCTCTTCCTCTATATGTGTGTCTGTCTGTCCGTCATGAAGAAATGATCCTTCTATTTATAGATAGCAGGCTGGCTGCTCATGCGCGCATATGTCGGATACGTCTAGACGTGGGGACACCACGTGGCTGATGCAGGCCAGGGTGCATGGACGATGCACCCCGAGTTGTAGTAGAATTTGCTCGAACTACTTCGTTGGGCTGCGGAGGAGCTGACACGTGGCAGTTGCTGAGATTTGGTTGTTGCTGAGATCTTGGGTGGTTAGCACCCATTCTTTGAATAGAACTGAGTTAAATGACGCATGGCGTATGCCGGTGGCTCAAAGATCTCGATTTTGGAGGAGAGTGATATGTTATGGTGCGCCTAGGATTGGGCGCATAGAGGCGACTTAGTCCTATGAGTTTTAGGCATCACAGATAAGTCTGGGCACATGTCTTTTGAGGCGCATGCAGAGCTTCGCATCAGGGTGCATCTAGGATCAGGTGGAGGAGAGGCGACTTGGTTTTATGACTTTTATGAGTCATGATCAAGTCCAGGCGCATGGCTTTTGAGGCGCATGAAGAGCTTAGGTCTTAGATCTGAAGTGAGTTGAGGGGGCGTATGTCCACTCGGGCACACACATTCTTCTGGACGCATGGCCACAAGGCGCATACGGATGACCGATCGGCTATACGGCGGTTGTTTACAGACCCAAGGTGAAATGTTGGTGTTGACATCTGCGGCGCTTCATTTTTTTGCAAAAAGCTACTGATTGGACGGCTCTTGGAATGCGTCACCGCCTTTGTTATTCAATAACAAATGCTTGATGATGACAAGTTTGAAAGGGGCGCATCGATTAATTCTGATCTGGGTGCATGGGTTTATGTCCCACTGGGCACATCAGTACCAAGCGCATAGTGCTGACATCCATCAGCCAATGTATCGCATCCTCTTTGGCCCACCTATTGAGTTTTTTGAGGCGTTAATAGTTGCCTTGACTTAGCGGAATACGAGGCGACGGATGTATTTGCTATTAATGCAAATTTATTGCATAAAATTTAGAACGTTGGCCATTTGGCACTCGGATGTAGGCTACCCGTGCTTATAAATAGCCGCATGAGGGAAAGCTTTGCTTTCATTCTTCATTTCGATGTAAAGATGAACTTGGCCGGAGGTCCGCCTTGGCGAACTGCCGAACTGGAGCTCTTTCTAAGGGTGAAGATGCGTTGCCCCAGTCTTACCGTCACTCTGAGCTTCTGTGATTGTGTCTGTTGTATCCAAATATGAGGATCGTCGATTTCCGATACAGGCCGATGGTGCCTATTGCATCTAAAGATCGGGGCGGTCGTGCCCTAATTTTTGTTATGCTGGAAGAGCCACAGGTCGTCGAGTGTGCATGTTGCTTTCGAAGATCGGGGCATCGTGCCGCGATCTTTATTGAGCTAGGAGAGCTCCTCCTCCTGCTACACAAGGGCTGATTGGTGCTGATGAGAGAGCGATTCGCTCCGACCATGCACAGAGATGCGCATACGTTGAGATGTTGGAATAATACACCTGGATGAGACATCAGAGTGATGCGTCTGACGGATGATGTGCCTGCCGTGGGGCACGTGGCAGTTGTTACACCTGGCTGTAGCTTTAGGATCTTTCTTTTTGTAGAAGTTATCCTTTGTAAAGCCTCTTTTTTAGACATGTAATAGATTTTCATATGAAATAAAAGCCTTATTTTTATTGTCTTTGAATTTGTACTTTTCTTTGTTGTGCCAAGTATATGTTTGAGTTTTCTGGCACATTTGAGTTGGTCGCATAGTTGAGTTACGCGCATAGAAATTCTGGCCTATAGACGCGCCTGAAATTCCATGCTTCTACAAGACCCCCTTCAAAGTTTTCAAAACATCCTTGGCAAGTTTTGGAATACTTTAAATAAAAAGCATGGGGAGTAACGACTCAGGGCGCACGCCCTTCGCCTAGGCGCATGGCTCTTCTTGGCGTATAGTCATTCTACTCGTCGCTGTGGGGGACGCTTGTTGCTTAGGCGCATACTGCTAGGGCGCATGCTTCTTCTGAAGAGATAATGCCTCGGTCTCAGAAAAGATTAATGATGATTTTCTGACGATAAGCAGTCGTCGGTTCCATGAGACCTGAAGCGCCTGATTGCTGATGTCATGCCTCATCGGTTTACACGCGAGGCCAAGCCTATAAATAGGCGACTGTGAAGAGAGAGTCTTCTACTTTCTGCAAAAAGCTCTCTCCTTCCTCGGAGCTCTTCTCTCCTTCTTCTTCGAGGCCTTTTAGTCCTCTTGAGAAATGGCTCCCAAGACTCCCCATGGCGGTGCTATTGGCCAAGGAAGGGGCCGAGACAAGGAACCCTTGGAGGTCAATACGGAGGAAACCCCCGTCATCATGGCGACCCACGTCGATGTTCGCCCGGAGGTGTTCGGTGGGTATTCTCTTGCCTTGGTGTTTTTACTCCTTATGTAGTGATGTTGGGTGGCCCGACTGTAGATGAGCCGTCTCATGTTGGGTGGCCCGACTGTAGATGAGCCGTCTCATGTTGATGAGCCACCGTATGGACTTTTGTCCTGATGATGCGCCAAAGCCCTTTCCGTTGACGCGCCTGGACTTAAGTCCTGATGATGCGCCGAAGCTAGAATTTGATCTGTGTGCATGAGTTTCGACCCCGATGTTGCGTCAGGTTGCTAATGCGCCTTCGATATGTGCTGACTTCTCCCTTTGGTCCTGTTTACAGGTTCCATGCCGAAGATAGAGGCCTTTGTAAAGGAGGAAACACCACTTCCTTTTATCAAATGAGAAGTGTATATTAAGGAGAAGGTGATTCCCAAAGTTGACATCAAGGAAGAACCGACGGCCATCAGGAAAGAGATTACTCCCAAGATCAAAGTTTTCGTTAAGGAGGAGTCGCTGCCAAAGGGTAGTAGCATCGGGAGTTCTGATCCTCCTGTCCCTGCCGAGGACCTTAGTCAGATATAGCCTTCATATGCAAAATGGTTGAGAGAATGGTACATGCCTCAATACAACTATGATCCCTGGCTGTGAGGGTTCGTAGATTGCCTTGCAATCGTCATTTTCGAGAAATAAAGTCGCTGCCTCTATTTTGTCTTAGTATTTTTGATATCTAAAGAAAACCGAAGATGTATTTTACTTCTTTTCGATGTCGGTGTAATCTTTTACTTTCTCTTTAGCTGAAGAAAATGAAAAACTTTCTGCTTTGTTCATTTCCTGTGATTTTTGTGGATCCATTATCTATTGTGCACCTAGGTTTCTTGGTGCAGATAATAAGTTAATCACGGAGGAAACCGACACATTAATTCAGAGGTAATATGGACATGGTGAATATGGGGTAATTCTTGTGTAGACTTATCACCCTTGGCGTACCTTGGTATTAGGTATGGATAATAAGTTGAGAGAGAGGGCTGACATATTTACTCAGAGGTAAGGTGGACATGGTAAATATGGGCTAAATGGTGGAGTTTTCCTACTCAGAGGTAATATAGACATGGTAGGGGTAAACTCTGTGGGGTTTTATAGAACAACTCATAGGTAATATGGACGTGGATGTTCTATGGTACAACAATACAGGGATTGTTGTATGGAATGTTTACTCAGAGGTGATTTGGACGTAGTAAACATTGCCTTAAGCATGATCTTACACGGTGCAGAATCCTACTTGATGAGGTATAGAGAAACAACTCACAGGTAATGTGGACGTGGTTGTTCTTCTACTGGGGATAGAATGCAACGAAAAAACTGGGTTCTAAAAGCATATAATTTGTCAGAAGATGGGGTGTGAACTTGGTTTGGTCAAGACCACTAGTCCTCTCTCTAGGGAGAGGTAGTACATTCTCGACGGAGGTCAAGAATAGTACTTTTTTAGGAATTTGTCGTTGATGGGCATCATGAACAAGTCCCCATTAGCTTGAGCAAGACGATAAGCACCGTTTGAGTATACCTACTCTATGATGAAGGGTCCTTCCCATTTGGGTTCAAACTTTTTCGGTGTTTTGTGAGTCATCACCATCGGTCTCCTAATTGCCAGAACCAGGTCGCCCACTCGGAAAGTCCTCTGTCGGACACTTTTGTTGAAAGCCTGTGATATGCAGGCTTGAGAAAATTCGATGCGCTGTTGAGCTAAGAGGCATTTTTAGTCCATCGCTTCCAACTCTTACAGACGACGACGTTGATTGTCTTCTTCCGTCAACTGATTTGTGATCGCCACCCGTAGGGAGGGTATTTGAATCTCCAAAGGTAGCACTGCTTTGCTTCCGTAAACCAGAAAGAATGGAGTGTTGCCCGTCGGGGTACGTACCATTGTATGATAGGCCCAAAGGTATTCGTCGAGATTCTCGTCCTAGTCGTGCTTGTTGGATGATACAACTTTTTTGAGTAGCTTGATGATGGTCTTATTAAAAGCTTCAGCCAATCCGTTCGCTGCCGGATTGTAAGCGGTTGATGTCACGTTCTGAATACGGTTCTTGTCGTAGAACCTACTGAACTCATGGCTGATGAATTGCGGGCCGTTGTCGTGGATAATCTTTCGAGGTAACTCGAAATAGTAAATGACGTGATGCTTGATGAAGCTGATCACTTTTGAGCTTTTTACCTCTATAAGAGGTACTGCTTCCGCCCATTTAGAAAAATAGTCGATGATTGCCAGGATAAAGCAGTGTCCCCTTGACGAATAAGGAGTGATAGGCCCCACTATATCCATGCCCAGGCTTCAAATGGCTAAGAGGCAACCGTCGGGTGTAAAGGCTCTGACGGTTTGTAGATGAAGTCGGCATGAAGCTGACAAGCACGACACTTCTTTATATTCTTGACAGCATCGACCATCATGGTGGGCCAGTAATAGCCTATATGTCGAAGTCGGTCATGTAGCTTAGGACCTGGTTGATGAGCTCCGTACGTTCCGTCATGAGCCTCTCGAAGAGCTTCGACGGCTTCTTCGTTAGATAGACATCGGAGGATAAGTCCATCGTAGGAGCGCCGGTATAGGATTTTGGAGGCTGTATCGTAATAGAACTGGAGGGAACGCCTTCTGCCTTCTTCGGGTCCTTCGGAAGGATTCTATAGACAGCAAAGTCGATGAATGGGAACCTCCAGTCTCTGACGTTGATGTCAGGGTCTGCGACCATGGCATGAGTTGTCCGCATGCATAGATTATTTTTAGGGTAAGCCAAGTCCCAGCCCGTCACCGTAATAAAGTATTGAGTCCTGATGGGTGCAGCCAATGAAGCTGCGAGTCCGGCTAGAGCATCAGCTTCCAAGTTTTGCAGCTGAGGCACATGCTCTATAAAGAATTCTACGAAGGTTGAGATGATGTCCAACGCTGCTTTGTGACAGGGGATGAGGTCTTCATGGCGGACCTCATATTGTTCCCGGACTTGATTGACTATGAGCTTTGAGTCACCGTAAGATTCAAGGTAGTCCATCCACAGCTGTTTTGCTAACTAAAGTTCCATGATGAGGGCGTTGTACTCCGTAACATTGTTGACGCACGGTTTTAAAAGAGAATAGGACGCTGGATGACCAGTTTGTCGGAAGAGATTAAGACCACTCCTACTCCTACGATAATTTAACCTTTGGGGCCTGTTCTAGAAGCACCGTCGAAGAACATCCGCCAAACTGGGCTTTTTTCGATAATATTTGCTTCTTGCACCTCATCGAGAATACCCTCGTAGAGCCTGGATGATTCCGGGATTGGGTGCATGACTAGGAAGTCGGCCAATGCTTGGCCCTTGACAGCCTTTTGCGGTACGAATACCATGTCATATGGTGTCAATAATATTACCCACGTAGCCAATCGAGAGCTTAGCACTCTAGGTTTTGTCATGAGAATTTTGAGTGGATTGACTTGGAAGATGACATGGATTGTTTGTCCCGAGACATAGTGGCGAGTCTTCTGGATAGCGAACACCAGGGCCAGACACTCTTTTTCCACGGGGTTGTACTGGTGTTCGGCCCCAACCATCGTCCTGCTGAGGTAGTAGAAGGCCTACTCATGACCTGCTTCATTATTCTGGGCTAACAAAGCGCCAAGGGAATGGTCTATTGCACGGACATAAAGCATGAATGTTTTGCCTGCGACTGGTGCCACCAAGACAGGGGGCCTTGTCAGATAAGCTTTGATATCATCGAAAGCTTTCTGACATTCTTCCATCCAGACGTAAGGCACTCCCTTCTTCATATGCTTGGTAAAGGGTTAACATTTTCCAGAAAGGTTCACGATAAACCTCCAGATGTAGGCGAGTCATCCTTGTAGGCCTCAAAGTTCTTTGAGGTTCTTCGGAGGGTCCATGTCAAGGATGGCTTTAGTCTTCTCGGGGTCGATATGAATGCCTTTCGCAATGATGATGAATCCCAGGAACTTTCCACTAGAAACCCCAAGGAAGGATTTAACGGGGTTCATTTTAATCTGATGCACTCGCATGAGGTCGAAGACTGTCTTCAGGTCTCGTAGGTGATCGCCCCTAAGACGGCTCTTGACAGCGATATCGTCAACATAGCACTCGACTGTCTTGCGAAGGTGTTGACGAAAGATGGTGCTCATAGCTCGTTGGTATGTGGCACCTGTATTCTTCAAGCCAAAAGGCATTACTGTGTAGCAGTAAACCTCCTTTGGAGTCCTGAACGACGTGTGCTTCTTGTCGTTTGAGAACATTTTGATCTGATTGTAGCCTGAGTAGCCATCCATGAAGGACATATGCTCGAAGCCACATGTGTTGTCGATCATTACGTCGGTGATCGGGAGTGGTAACTCATCCTTTGGGCATGCAGAGTTGAGGTCCTAAAAAATAATGCAGACTCGGATCTTTCCGTTCTTCTTGGTGACGGGGACGATGTTGGATACCCAGTCAGGGTGTTGTTCTTTACGAATGAACCCGCTGTCCAAGGGCTTGTCGATCTCTTTGTCAATGGCATCCATGATGTTAGGACGGAAGCACCATTGTTACTGCTTAACAGGCTTAGCGTCAGGTAAGATGTTAAGCTTGTGCATTGTGACTTGTGGGTTGAGTCCCGGGATGTCTTCGTAGCTCCAGGCGAAGACATCGATATATTCTTTGACCAGGTGGATCAAGGATTCTCGGTCTTACCCCCACCAAGCTCTTGCTGATGAAGATAGGTTTGGATGAAGATCCATCCCCAAGTTCGATCTGCTTGACTTCGTCTTTGGTAGGGGGTTCTCGCAATTCAAAGCGAGACTCCCATTATGCACCTAGGCGTTGAGCCCAGGGTTCTTCTTCGAACAAGTCTCCTGTTTGGTCGTCGTCTTCATCCTCTGAAGGATGTACGGATGTCATGTTGGCTGACAGCACCTTACTGAAGACTGAGCCGACGCTGGTGTCGGAGTCCCAAGTTGAAGTTTTAGATGAGTAAGAATGTATGACATTCTCTACTTCTGATTCTTCTGGAGTTATTGGAGGCGTGATGTAGCCTACCCCCCATTGGGTATGGTGATAGTAGTCTTACGGCTTCCCTTTTGGCACTGGAAGTCGTAGGGGAAGGCGTCGACCTTTGCCGTAGTTCAAACCTTGGCCGCTCTTCAAGTTGTAACCCATCTTTTGGATGAGATACTTGGCTCGATCGTTGTACCGGTAGGTTTACATTCTACCAGTATAGGGTTCTGGCTCCGTCGGTAGGAGGTCTTGGTGATGCTCGACTTTGCCAAAGATAATGGGCTTCTCGTCCTTGTTCCGATGCAGAACTATGTAACATACTCCTTAGTACAGGACGACTCGATCTATATGACTCACAGTCGTTATTTGTGTTTGCAATGACTGTAGAGCATTATCTAGAGTGTACATGGTATTCCAATATGAAAGACTAGAATAATTGAAAGATACTCTCTTATTGATAAAATACAGGATCTTGTCCCGAGGGATTACAGCATCAAGGGATGGGACATCGACATTAGCCGATATGTACTCTCCAAGTTCTTCATCTATGAGAACTGGAGCAGCCTTGGAAGGTTCAGAAGAGTTTTTCGGGAGCGTGACCTGTACTGGCTCCTGGGACTATACTGAGAAGGACGTCGAGGTCTTCTCTTGTGGCCTGACGGGTGCCAATAACTGAGGAGGTCTGCCTTTGAGCCGCACCTTGAGGGGAGCCTTAGTTGGTGTGCCGGGAGCTGGAGCCTTTCCCCGTAGTTTGGCTACGAGAGGAGCCACCACTTGAGGGGGCTTGCCTTTGAGACGTATCTTTAACGGAGCTTCATTGGATGTTCTGCCCGGAGAAGCTGGCGCCTTCCCGCGGAGTTTGACTACTTTAGGGGCCGACTTTTGAGGCGGCCTCCCTTTGAATCATGTCCGCCTCTGAGTCAGCTTCGACCTTGGCTTCTGCCTCATCATCAGCATTATTGGCTTCATCTCCGAGATGAATTGATTTGTACAGGTCAGCGTCGGTGAAGAAGGCTTCAATCCCTCTGAAGGGATCGACGTCAGCAAACTCTGTTCGGATGATGTCGCTGGTGGACACGTATTTCATACATTGATGGAGAGTGGATGGCACCACCATGTATTCATGTATCCACGATCGTCCCAACAGGATGTTGTAGTTGACGTCTGCATCCACAACATAGCAAGTCACCTCGGTCTGCAGATCGCTAATGTGAGACTTCAAGCGGATCTTTCCAACGGCTCACTCTTTCTGGTGTTAAAGCCACTAATGGTAGTATAAGATGCTGTCAGGCGATGCATCGGAATCCCCAGCGTCTGAAGTAGAGTTCGTGGGATGATGCTGAGAGAAGACCCTGGGTCAATCTGTATTCAATCCATCTTGACGGCACCGACATACCCTGTATAATACAGGGATCTGTTGTGCCTGTTGTTCTTGAGCAACATATCCTGTTGAGTGAATGTGATGTTGGGGATGATCTTCCCCATATTATGGCAGTACGGACATGCTGTAGGATCATTGTCAGACTGCTTGACCAGACTGATGAAAGACTCGACGTCCTTCAGGGCTTCGCAGAGAGCCTTCCGAGTATCTTTGGATAGGCGGAGGAGCTCGAATTGGGAAAGCCGTACTGGGGTACTGGCCAGTTGTGCCAGTATGTCGAAGTTGTGGGGCTTGGCTAACCTAGGAGTGTTGTCTTTTCGAAGAGGCCTGTCGAAGTGGGCCTCTTTTTGCTTTTGTTTATCAGCTGCAAGAGGTTGGGATGGACCTTCCCCTTGGACAGCTGTGGTGATGACAGGTGGCGTCACTTCGGACGGGGTCTCTTCAGGCTAGGCGTTCTGCTGTAAATGCGTTTGTACGGGCAGTGCTTCCTCAAGGGAGGAAGTTACCATTCGGCAAGACTTGGTCTTCTTGCCTTTGCTTTTGGAGGTAGAGGATACCCCCGCTTGAGTCAGCTCTGGAACGAGATCCGGGTGAACCTACATGATCTCTCCCTTGGATGTTGTGAGTGGTGTAAGCCCACCCACGTTGTCACGGGTTGGTGGAAGGTTGACTACTTCTATTGTCGCCTTTAGGATGGGGACGACGCCATCTTGAGCCGTAGTAGGCGGTAAGGTGCTGAACTGGAGCGACACCATGTTGGGCGAGACTGTTTTCTCCACGTAATCGATTGAGATGACGTTCGTATTGATCATGCATTATTTGTAGTCTTTGAGGATGTAGCTATCTTTAGTTGGATGCCCAACGAACCGATGGTAGTGATAATACCTCGGGTCACCGACTCTGCCCACTTCATCAGGATGCTTAGGATCAGGCAACTTGATTTTGTCGTCCTGCTTCAACATCTCAAAGAGTTGTAAGGTATCTTCATCGATGAAGGATTAGACCATCTTCAGCCTTGGTGCAGAAGGAGGCCTCTGGGCAAGACCTTGCGTGTTGTTAGACGCATTGATAGTCAATGCCTGCTTTCCTTTCGCTTCAAGGCTGCTACTGCTGGTTGTAGGCCGTTTCCTTTTGTCGTCAAAGGTGGGAAAGTTAACCTCCAGAAGGCGAGCGTTACGTGCATTCTTCTCAGCAGCTTCGGCTTCAATGATCAACGAACTCCAATCAGGCGGAGGAGTGGAGCTAAGCCAGAGCTTGATCGCGGGGATCATATTCATGCTGTAGGAGTTGATGAGTGCATATTCCGGCATGCCTAGATACAACCTTAGGCATGCTTGTCAGAAACGCTCGATGAATTCTCGAACAGTCTCCTTCTCAGTCTGTCGCACTCCTATTAGAGACGACATGGTCATGTCTCTCCCTCCATCGTAGAACCGATCGAGGAAGAGGTGTGTCAAATTATCGAATGATGATATGGAGCTATTAGGGAGACTACAGTACCAGTCATAGGTGACTCCCTTCAGAGCCCCGACAAACAGACTCGTGAGTAGGGCGTCTTTCTTTGGGAGATGTCCCGTTTAAGACTGGAAGTAGGTCAAGTACCGACAAGGAGAATCCTTCCCGTCGTATGGCGTCAGTGTATGTAGTTTATACTTGGGAGGATAAACCACCTTGTTCCACTCAAGAGGTTAGGGTTGAGGAAGCCCCAACTTCGGACGTTCTTCTTTCCTGTTTCGAGCCTCAAAGCATTCACACAGGTCTCTAATCATCTCGACCAAGTCTTTTGTCGAGCTGGAAGCAGGTGAAGGTGGTACGATCTGAAGCTGTATTTTTGAAGGAGCTGACGCTCGTGGTGCGGTGTGATGTTCTGCGCCTGAAGATACCCATTGAGGGGGTATACTTGATTCTCCGTTAACCCCTGGATCGAGACTGGCGGAGATTGGTGCCCTTGCTAGAGTGGTCTGGATGTCAAACACAGCCTGGGTCAGGATCTTTATGGAGGCAGAGAGGGTTTTGAGACTCCCCTCGAGGGTATCTATGCGCTGCACAAAATCTAGTTCTAGAGCGTCTGATTCTCCTTCGTCGCCACCCCCTGCCATGTAGGCTGTCATGACATGGGTGGAAGTAGATGGATCGATCGAGGCTTCGCTTTAGACCTCGTTTTCCTGTAGAGGGGCTTTTTCTTCCGAGGCCTCGTGTTGGCTACCTCCAGCTATGTCACGGTCAATTTATGGAAGTGCTTCCTCATCTTCGAGGGGAGGGTTGTCAGAGGCTTGACTACCCCCGGCTGTTGCTTCTGCCAGGGCTTGCTCCTTGCTCGAGTGCATTCGTACACCCCTGGGGACGGGACTACTGTTTTGTTCTTCCTCAACTGAATCTTGGATGCAGAGGCTGAGGAGTTGGTGGTTGTCTTTCTCACGGATGAGTGAGAATTGGAGACAACATAACAGGAAGCGATCTTGGGCTTCGCTTCATCTTCAATTGGGACTTTCTTTCTGAGACGACGTCGGATAGGTGCCGTGGATTACCGTCGCTGAAACACGAACTGCCTTTGTGGTGGAGCCGCTGTTTTACAACAACAGCAGTTGATAGTGACCATAGCACAGATGTGCCCTGCGAGGGGCATATTGTGCTTGTTGGTCAGCTCTTCTGATCTACGTTTGTGACTGATCACATTACGCAAATCATGATGGAAGAGTTTCACTTTAACACCCCTATCAGGCGCATGACAAGGCCAAACACTGGGGTGGTCATGTGAATGTTGTACCCCCTGATCTGGTCCACTCGTATGAGATATGCCCAGATCATTGGTAGAGGAATAGCATTTATGGCAACTTGAGTCCACTTTATGCGCATCATCCAAGTGGGCGCATGGACTCAACATCGCAGTTGCCCAGCCAGATTTGGTTCAAAATACATTAGATACGACCAAGCGGGACAAGGACTTTGGGAGTCGACCCATTTTTGGCACAGATAAGCCCGCCTCGACTCTGTACAACTTACCATCAACAGTGCGCATGATTTTGAACGCATGCTTCCGGTTTGCTGTTGGCGTAGCACATTCGTGGCGCATGGCCTGTGTTGTCTTGGATTTATTTGTACTAGCCTACGAAGGCGCATAGTTCTCAAAATCCAATTATGCCTCGCCATAACAGCGAGTGAGTCTGTTGAAGACAGACGTTCCCTTCTGCGCATCAGAGCTCATGCGCTGGAGATTAGTTGCACCTCTGCTCCGTTGGTGCATCTTCTTCGGCTGGAAAGAAGATAGTTGGGGAATACAGTCAACACTGTGTTTCCTAGACAGACGTACGGCACCAGTGGGCACATCCTTATCGCTTAGAGCGTCAGCAGGAAGGGCCAGCTACGGTGGCGTATCCCCTTTGATGATGGTGTCAGGCGCATCGGCCTTGTACAACCAGACTTGGCAAATCTTCTTCGGGTTTGGTAGCCACTTCGAAGGACTCGCGCTGCCTTCAGAGATGAACTCCTCATACGCCTGTTGATTGAGGCGCACCACAAGTGTTTTTTGGGAGGAGCCGAGTTTGATGTCGTCAGATTACGACACAGCTTTCTCGTTGGAGGAGAAAGAGGTCCCCAGCAGAGTCGCCAGCTTATTTGCCATTAAAAATTCTTTGATTGATGTTTTTAATTACAAATAGAACAGAGTATAATATAGGACTTAGACGTAGTCCTAGGAGTACACTTTTGTTTTTATCTGGGCACCGTGTCGATGGAGCGAGTGGTAATACGTTGACTCCGTTGACGATCTGATGACGATCATGCACTTTTCGAAGGTCGAGGTTGCTCTGGATGCCGGAGCGTTGCGAGGAGAAGTAGACGTTAAGTGTCTCTTCGGGCCTCCATAGATGGATATAACAGCCTGTCTTTATATATCTCTTCCTCTGTCTGTGTGTCTGTCTGTCTGTTATGAAGGAATGATCCTTCTATTTATAGATAACAGTCTGGCTGCTCATGTGCGCATATGTCAGATGTGCCTGGACGTGGGGATGCCACATGGCTGATGCAGGCCAGGGTGCATGGACGATGCACCCCGAGTTGTAGTAGAATCTGCTCGAACTGCTTTGTTAGGCTGCGGAGGAGCTGACACGTGGTAGTTATTGAGATTTGGTTATTGCTAAGATCTTGGATGGTTAGCACCCATTCTTTGAATAGAACTGAGTCAAAGGACGCGTGGCGTATGCTTGTGGCTCAAAGATCTCGGTTTTGGAGGAGAGTGATCTGTCGGAGTGCGTCTAGGATCGGGCGCATGGAGACGACTTAGTCCTATAAGTTTTAGGCATCACACACAAGTCTAGGCGTATGGCTTTTGAGGCGCATGCAGAGCTTCGCATCAGGGTGCGTCTAGGATCAGGTGCAGGAGAGGTAACTTGGTTTTATTACTTTTAGGAGTGATGATCAAGTCCAGGCGCATAGCTTTTGAGGCGCATGCAGAGCTTAGGTCTTAGATCGGAAGTGAGTTGGGGGGCATATGTCCACTGGGGAGCACACATTCTTCTGGGTGCATGGCCACGAGGCGCATACGGATGACCGATCGGCCATGTGGCGGTTGTTTACCGACCCAAGGTGAAATGATGGTGTTGACATCACCGGTGCTTCATTTTTTTGCAAAGGGCTGCTGATTGGACGACTCTTGGAATGCGTCACCGCCTTTGTCATTCAACGTTAAATACTTGACGATAACAAGTTTGAAAGGGGTGCATCGGTTAATTTTAACCTAGGCGCATGGGTCTATGTCCCACTGGGCGCATCAGTACGGAGCACATGGTGCTGACGGCACATCAGCCAATGTGTCGCATCCTCTTCCCAAGTTCCGCCAAAGTCTAAGGTACAAGCCCGTAGCATATCTTCCAAGGTCTGAATGGTTCTCTCCGATTGTCCGTCCATCTGCGGATGATAAGCTGTGCTGAACCTCAACTTGGTGTCCAGGCTTTGGTGCAAACTTCGCCAAAAGTGAGAGGTGAACCACGTATCTCGATCTGATACTATGCTGACTGGAATACCATGCTGCCTCACAATCTGCTTCATATACATTTCTACCAGCTGCTCAGTAGACTGCCCTACTCTGAAAGGAAAGAAATGTGCCACCTTCGTGAGCCGATCCACGATTACCGAAACTGTATTTCGGCCGGTCGGAGATCTAGGTAATCCTGTCACAAAGTCTATTGTGACGTGCTCCCATTTCCACTTCGGAATAGAAAGCGGCTGTAACAATCCTGCTGGCCTCTGCTGCTCTGCCTTCACTTGCTGACACACTAGACATAGGGATACGAATCTCGCTATCTCCCTCTTCATGCCATTCCACCAAAAGTGCTGCTTCATATCCTGGTACATCTTTGTGCCTCCGGGATAAATGGAATAAGGTGAACTATGAGCTTCTGACATAACTTCGTGTCGAAGGTCTCCACCGGGTACACAAAGACGGTTTCCGAACCTAAGTGTACCATCATCATGGATTACTAACTCCTTCCTGAGACCTGACTCACACTCCGATCGAAGCTTCTGGATTCGCGGATCCTCTGCCTGAGCTGCTCTGATCCTTTCTACAAAAGTGGACTGAATCTGCAAACTGGCCATAACTCCCGTATCTTGCGGCAAGATCACTTTGATTCCCATTTCCTAAAGATCTTCTAAAATATGCCTCTGCATGGTTAGAATGAATGCACCACATCTCCTGCTCAAGGCATCTGCTACCACATTCGCCTTGCCTGGGTGATACTGAAGATTTACATCAAAGTCTTTCAGTAATTCCAACCATCTTCTCTGTCTCATGTTCAGGTCCCTCTGGGTAAACACATACTTTAAACTCTTATGATTAGTGTAAATCTCCACTCGATCCCCATATAAGTAGTGCCTCCATAACTTAAGCGAGAATACTACTGCTGCTAATTCCAAGTCGTGAGTTGGATAGTTCTTCTCATGATCTCGAAGCTGTCGAGATGCATATGCTATCATCTTACCATGCTGCATCAATACACATCCAAGCCCCTTCCCGGATGCATCACAATACACTGTAAACCCTCCCGATCCTACTGGAAGTGTCAAGATCGGGGCTGAGATTAATCTCTTCTTCAACTCTTCAAATGATGTCTGACACTCTGCCGACCAAACGAACTCTACGTCCTAATGCGTCAAACGCGTCAAGGGTGCGAAATCCTGGCAAAGTCTGCCACGAATCTCCTGTAGTACCCTGCCAATCCCAAGAAACTACGCACATCTGCTACCGTCTTCGGAACTGGCTAATTCTCTACTGCCTCAACCTTCTTCGGATCTACAGACACTCCTGCTCCAGAAATAATGTGTCCCAGGAACGAAATATGATCCAACCAGAACTCACATTTACTAAGCTTCGCATAAAGTTAATGCTCCCTCAAGGTCTGCAAAACTATCCGAAGGTGTTTCTCATGTTCCTCCTCACTACTGGAATAGACAAGGATGTCATCTATAAATACTACTACAAACTTATCAAAATAGGGCAGAAAGATGCGATTCATCAAATCCATGAATACTACTGGGGCATTAGTCAGTCCAAATGGCATCACCAGAAACTCATAATGCCCATACCGCGATCTAAAGGCTGTCTTGGGTATGTCCTGCTCCCGGACCCTCACTTGGTAATATCCAGATCGAAGATCAATCTTAGAGAAGATGCAAGCCTTACTCAATTGATCAAACAAGTCATCAATCCTTGGTAACGAATATTTGTTCTTCACAGTTACTGCATTCAACTGTCGGTAATCAATGCACATCCGCGTCGATCCATCCTTCTTAGGTACCAAAATCATCGGTGCTGCCCAGGACGAATTACTGTCTCTGATAAACTGCTTTGCCTTCAATTCTTCTTAATGCTGGTACAACTTGTCCAATTCTGACTGCGACATCCTGTAAACTCTACCGACCTTTGGCTCTGTCCCAGGATTCAGCTCAATACAAAACTCCACATCTCTGACTGGTGGCAAACTCGGAAGCTCATCTGGAAACACATCGGCAAACTCTCTGACTACTCTGGGAATCTGCTCCTGCTCTGACAATGCTTCTGCAACGATGCCCTTGGGTCGATCCTCCAATGATCGAACAAAGACAAACTCCTCTACGCCAGGTACATTAAATACTACCCTACCTCCCCGACAATCTATCGTCGCATGACTGTCTCTCAACCAGTCCATGCCTAGGACAACGTCAAAGTTGCCCATGGGGAACTCAATCAAAGATGCGAGCAATAATCGCCCACTCACTATTACTGGACACGCTAAGCATACTCTGCTAACTCCTACGAGCCCATTACCAGTGAGTATATTCATCCTCTCTGGCAATGCCTTGAATTTTAATCCAATATGTGTCGCAAATCGTGCAGATATAAAAGAGTGGGTAGCCCCCGAATCAAACAATGCTACTGCAGGAAAAGAGGTAACAGAAATATTACCTGCAACCACGTCACCTGAAGCTAGCGCATCCTCCAGTGATAGTGTGAAGGCCTGGCCCTGGCCTTGCTGAGCTCCCTCCTGCTGCCTTCCTCGACCATGCTGTCGCTGCAGCCTCTGCGGGTCTTCCTGGTTCTGTGCCTGGTGGTACATCTGAGCCTGCGTGGGTAGACGCTGGGCTAGCGGCCTTACGGCCAATGCTGGCCCTCTGCTCGGTGCTGCCCCTGGAGCTAGCAATATCAGAAACTGCTGAACTGGCCCTCCTGGCCTCTGCATCATAGGACAATTGGCAATCCGACGGTCTAGACTGCCACACCTCATACATAACCCATTAGCTGAATGACACACATCCCTAGTGTGCCCCCCTTACCACAGTAAGTACATCCAATAGCCGCCCCTGGTGCTGCTGCTGGTTCCTCGGCTGCTGATGCCGAACTGGTGCTGATATCTCAGATACTGCCGTCCTCCGCGGTGCTCCTGACTCATGAATACGGATGTCGGGTGCTGGCGGCCGACGTTCACGGTACTGCTCCTCCGCCCCTGCTCTGAGAATGAGTCCTCTTCTGGCCCACATGCCTTGTCACCAGCCTTTGTTGGGTGAGTTCATGCCTCCGGGCTACCGTTAAAACGGCATCAAAAGTCTGATAGTCGTGCCCCTCTACAAGCTATAGAATTTCCAAATGAAGTCCCTGTTGGAACCTCATCGCCTTCTTTGGCTCTGTAGCTACCATCGTCGGTGCAAACCGACTCAGTCTGCAGAACTCTGCTGCATATCCATCCACCGTCTTCCCAGCCTGCTTAAGACTGATAAACCTCTGTTGTAGCTCATACCGTGCTACCACGCCAAAGTACTTGACCTTGAATCTGGTACGGAAGCTATCCCAGGGAACAGGGCACCTCAGTCCAACCTCTTCTGATGCCCACCAATCGCGGGCGAGATCCTGAAGTATCAGTCTGACCTGGTCAACCTTTTTTTTTTGCTGGAACCTTAGCTGCAGTCAATATGGCCTCAGTATCCTGAAGCCAAGCATCCGCCGTGATGGCATCCTCCGTGCGGTCAAAATATCTCGGGTTAAGTCGACAAAACCTCCCTGATGCTCCTGAATCATTCCTTACACTCCTCTCAAGGGCCAATTGCAACGCCTGATTCAGTAGCACATTCTGTTCCTGCTGTCGGGTCTGATGTTGCTGATGTGCTGCCACCTGTTGCTGCTGAGTAGCCAAGAATCCCCGGATGACCTCCAGGAGTGCTGCAGCATCAGGTACGGGCGTCGCTACTGGCACTGCTGGGGGTGCAGGAGTTTCCAGAACCTGCGGTTCCACTGGCTCTGATATTATTTTCACTCAGATCTGATCAGGAGATTGCACTCATTCCGGTTGCTACCCCGTCGAGCCATGCTCTACTGGTTGTTCCTCCATGTTGGCCTCGCCGGCTACTGACAAAGAAGTACCCCTATATGAAAAAGTACATGATATTAATTGTCAGGACGAGGAAGATTCGAGGATACAATTCAGGGGGTCAATCAAGGTGAGGAAAGAGAAATCGAATCAAGAGATTCAAAGGGAACAAGTTTTGATTGAGACTCCTATAATAGTAACACCCCACAAGTCTGAAAAGTCAGACCTGTATGGGCCACCAATAAAACCTTGTCATGCCCCAGTACCAAAATACAGAGACGGATTAGGCCAGCTACTCCATATGAGGTATTCAAACGTCATACGGCGATCGTGGCTATCAAGAGACAAGGGGGTGTATGCTACATTCAAGTCACCTATGGTCACACAGAACATCTACGTCTCAATCATTCAAAGCAAGAAAACAACAATTAATGAACATATAAGATAAAGCAGTAAGGCGTCCCTGACGCTTCATCAAAATAGTCATGGGGTTCTAGCTTTATAAGGTAGCTAGCCCAGAGAGTCAAAGATACATAATTGTATTCAGCTGCAGTCTGATATATTACAATTGTGCAAAAGACAAAATGTCTAGATTAGCCGGCTAAACAGGTGCCGATGGCTAAACGCCAGGACATAAATAAAGATACAAGAGTGGTGGAGAAGAAACCTACTCGAGTTTCCCGCCAGTCATGCTCCTAGTATGCACCATTGACGTCAGAGAAGAAAGTCGGATCATCAGGCTCTGCTATACGATCTGGCCAAACAAAACCAGCCGGGTCAGCCCCGAAATAGCAAGTACCACAAGGAAGCACAAAAGAGTGAGATAAAACCCAGTCATAAAATAATAATAGTAAACTTCCGGTCGTAACCTCGGTCCACAGCCTGTCCTAGCACGATACACCAACCCAACAACCAAACAAGGACATGGGTTGGACCATGCACCATGACAGTCCATGTCCCTCGGCTACAAGCGGAAGACCCAAGCACAATCAAGTCGTTTTTCAAGCGGCCATTCATTCCTGCGGCTTTCTATATTTGGCGGAGTTATCCCTGTTATACTGATTAAAAGGAATCCTCAGATCGTGTCAACCCAGCAGGGCTAGCCAAACCATAAGACTTATAACACTTTGATTATGCACCAGTCCCCCGAAGGGCTACCACGCTAAAATATTAAACACATAGCTCGTAGGAGTCGGATATAGCTATTCGCTATAGGCGAATGAAACTATATCCGTGGCGGCCAACCCGATACGTCAGGACGGGACCTGGGTGGCTAGTATGGCACGATCTCGGGATTCTTCCCACCCAATGCATCTACTAAGTTAGTTGCCTAGTTAATCCCTAGGTTATCCTCAGAGTTCACATGTCGTGGTCACATGCTCATTCCATTAGATGTCGTACATCGTACGAGTACCCCAAGAAGATATCCGTACTGACTCAATGATTCATACGTATGTTTCCCCCTTCTTGGTGTAATGCAACACACAACATATACCACGTCATTGCTACCGACCTTTACTATATAAAAGCTGGACTCTTGAAAGTACTGGCAGGTATTACGTAGGAACACTTAGCGCTTAGGATAGCACCTCGGTGCTCACATAGATTGTACCTTAGTACACACATAGGGTTATCCAGCCATCACATAGGTAGTCAGATTAGAAATGAGGACTAAGATACAAGGAACATGCGGCCAGGGCTCATACGGCTGGAATATGCAGGGCACATGCGGCACAGGACGGACGGGGCGCATGCGGCTCAGGAAATCGGGCATATGCAACTGGAATATGCGGCTCAGTCAAGCCATGCGGCTAAGGAACTCATGCGGCCAAAAGAAACGGAAGTCCATGCGGCAATGAGGATAGATCTTATGCGGGTGGGGAATGGAACCATAGCCTATGTAGCTCAGAAAATCAAAGTTCATGCGACAATGAGCTCATGCGGTTGCGAAGGCTTTATGCGGCCGAAACTGCCCAGCGCCATGCGGCACGATCACATGCGGCTGGGAAATGCTTATGCGGCTGGGAATGCTCATGCGGCTGCAATTGCTTATGCGGGTGGGAATATTCATGCGGCCGAAGGAAACTATTCATCATCCCTGCCAGAACTAGCACAGACGAACCTAGGAGAAGTCCAAATATTGTTTTGGCCACAACTTCCTCAAAACAAGTCGAAATCTAACTTTTCAAAGGTCAAAATTGTATAGAATCAAATTTCCTACAGCATAGGACCATTGGTTTTCAAAAATAGCCAAGTTTGATAGATCAAAGCCATGAAAACCCATGAAACCCTAGTTTTAGGAACTTAGATCTACACAAATCTAGCCATAAAAATCAAAAAATTCAAGAACTAAACTTGTAGAGAATGAAGAGATGAACAATGTAGACAAATAAAATCGAGTAAAAATCAAGAAAGAAAAAATACACTAATCTTCACTTTTGAGCAAGTTGTACTTGCCTGTGGAGTGGTAGTTGAGAAAAATAAATAGAGGAGTGAATGAAGAGAGAGAGTGAGGAAGAGATATTAAATAGGGGTTGGGTTGGTTTAAGAAAATCCTAATCCCTAACCACTTCCACTAATGATAAGGGTAAAAAGGCTACATGCCATCATTAATAAATAATAGACAAAATTTATGCACATGCTAAATACAGATACCGTCTACAGAATTCATGAAGATTACGTATATCGGGATCGGGGAGTGATACGTCGATATGCCAGTTGCATGCATACGATGTATACTCCAATATATGGAACCATCGTACAAATACATAAGCTGTAAAATGCAGTAATCCAAGACTTAATCTCATCCACAATAAAAAGAATAATAATATAAAATCAACTTGAATAATTATGGTTCAATCGTTGGGCAGAGACAAATCCACTACCAACAAATTTTAATAGGAAAGAAATATAAAAGGAAAGTAATTTGGTAGAGCGAAGGGGATGACGGTCCAAGAGCAACATCTCGAAGAATAGAGCGCAAGTCATGGCCTTAGCTAGAGTACCTGCAAAAATTATAAGACACACCTAGAGGAATTACCAGGTCCTCAAAGGGATGTAACAAGATACATGAAGAACATGCCATATAAATACTAAATATAAAATATTCCACAATCAAAGAAAGTGACAAGACATAAATAAGGTAGCCTAACCGTACTAAAGTGAACATGCAATTAAGAAACAACCCTTTGACACATAAGCCCTGGCTGTAAATGAGATATGGTATGGTCCTCACTTGAGCACCAGTGACCTAAGCATATGACGTTGAAAAACGACAGTGGCCAACCTGAGAGGCTAATCATACCCGTATCTCCAACGGAGCTTTCGGGTTACAAAAAAAGTACAATCAAAGCCCATACGTCAGGTATTGTCCTCCCCACCCAATGTACCTATCTAAGTCGCATCCACGACCATGTTTCTCTACTAACTGCTAAGTCTCCTAACAAGCTCCTATTAGCAGTTAGTCCTAACGCATGCGCACATGGGATCAGCCAACACGCAAGGACCTCTACATGCCACTCACCTCACACATCCTCGTGGTACAACTGTGTCAAGGGATATGCGATACACTACAAACGGTAGTCCCTTAACTCTAGGTCCATATGCGATCAAAGGCTAATAACAAGTAAGCTAATATCACTGAGCAGGTAGTAAATCAAGAACTGAAAATAAATGAACAGTGATATGTAATAAAATGCAACTGAAAATAAACAGTATAATGGCAAGGTATCTTGCATGGTGTTACGCCTGGTGTGGTGCGATGTTCCGACAAGTCCTGATTGTCCAATAGCTATGATCAATGTGCAGAGGTCCAAAGTCGCGAGGAAATAGGAAATATGATCAGTCACGATCATCGATGACAACACAAGAGAATTTACGAAAATAAATACTTATATTATGTTTTAAAAATATTTATAATATATGAAGCTAGATTTTATTATTAAAATAATTTTAGAAAAACTATACTTTCAAAAATTAGTTTTTGGGCTAACTCTAAGTTCTATCAAAATAATGTTTAAGGTAGGAAGCTATATTTATACTTAGTCAAAATATTCTAAAAATCGTTTTAGGAAGAGAATCTAATTTTAATCAAAATAGGATTTAGGTCGAAGACTATATTTTAAAATGTCAATAATATAGTAAAATATTTACGTTCTGAAATCTGTTTTGAAATTCATACATAGTCAAGCACCAACATACTTTTGTTACCAAAATTTAGAATTTATTATATATTTATTTGTTTAATGCAACACAATATTGAAGATAATAGTAATGATATTAATAAACCTTTTAACAAGTATACTTATATGTAATAATAATAATAATAATAATAATAATAACAATAATAATAATAATAATAATAATAGAACAACATATGTTCTTAGGAGAAGTAAGGAAGAAAGAAAGGAAGTGGAAAGAGAGGGAGTAGTTGAGAAGATGAAGAGGTCGAGAGAGAGGAAAAGAGCGGTTACCAGGAGGGGGTTCGACGTGCGAAGGTCGGAGGGACCGGGCTCGGCTGGCGGAGAGGGAGCTGCTCGCGGGGTCTTCAGCGCACAAGGGTGGCGCTGCGCCGAGCACGGCCGAAGGACTCGCGAGTCGGGACCGGTGCGGACACAGCCACCTAGATCGAGGAGGCCGGTGGCTTTGGGCGGCAGATGTGGGATGATCCGACGGTCGAGCGGAGAGCGGGATGGCACGATGATCGGGAAGGCCAGGGCGACAAGGTCGGTCGCCGGCGACCTGGAAGTGGTGGCGGCAGATTTGGCCAGTTGGCAAATTATCGGATCCGGGCGAGGAGGTTGCACGAGGCTAGCGACCACTTGGTGTCGCCGGGATCGGTTGTAACTCCCCAGAACCAGAATACTGGAGAGCGGGGGCATACATAGCCAGCTACGTATAATAAAATGGAATCCACCTCACTACACGGTCACGACTGTCTAGATATATGAGGGTTTAACTACAATCCATCAGTCTCCTATGGTCAATAACAAGCCTAATTGTCTCAATCTCAAGCAAGCAGGTAAAGTTACAAGATGTAAGATCATCAAATATACAATAGTAAGACGTCCCAAACATTACATATTCAGCTGATCATGAAGCTAGTCGTTACAAAATGTGATGACTAGCAAGAGTTTAGTCATACATGATCAACCCTAGGATCTGTCAATCATGTTACAGCCCGTAGGTATACAGTAATAAGTTATGCAATACGAGCTAAAAGGTGATCGCCGGCTAAATGCCTCAAAATGAGGATTTTATAATAGAGTGGGAGAGCAAAATAAACCCACTCGTTGCCCTGGTTATGCCTGGTGGTCACCATCGGGCTGGAATGTCGGTAGATCCCCTGAAGTTGCTCTGAAATCTGGCCATACAAAACTAGCTGGGTCAGATCCCAGAAAGAGCAAGTGCCACAAAGGAGGCTTCACTTAAGAACTAAAACTAGCATATCAGAAATAAATATTAAAGCAGTTACAAAAAAGGCTTGATAATAAGCAATAACAACAGTCATAATAGAGTACGAGGGAACTATTCAAGTAGCCAGGTCATAACCCTTAAACCAAACAAGGACCGGGGTTGTAACCCTTCATCTGAATAGAACTCCGTCTCCAATTTCATGTTGGTAAGGTAAAACATATAAGCATGACGTGGAGTGCGATAAGACAATAAACGAAGAGAGGACTCAGAACTGCTCCGAGAGCCAGGTTACAACCCTTAAACCAAAAGGACCGGGGTTGTAACCCTTCGCCTGAACAGAACTTAGCCCCTGATCGTTATTGTTAAAAGTGACAATCTTGCGATTAAGCTTGCAATAATCGAGCACTGAAACTACACCATACAATCGCTCCCAGCCAATCAATGACTACGGCTTTCAACATTAGCTAACTAGGGTTATCATAAATATGCAGTAAGATGTTCCTCCAGCCACAAGCCCTGCAGCTAATCCAAGTTATCCAGGCGACTTGGTTCATCAAGCAGTACCTCGTTCTTTTCCATACATCAGTGAATCTAGACTTGTGCCCTACTCGTCGGCAGGCTGCAAGTCCACAATGGTGGCCGGGATAACAGGATCGCTTGTAACTGTGGAAATCTCTCATGACTACTGAATTATTCTAGTTATTAGCCTTAGTTATTTACAGTAGGTACCCCTGGCCGTGGTACTCAGGGAATCCTTGTCCTAGACATGATGCAAACATTACCGGTTCAATTGTACAAACACAATCATCCACGGTGTCCAGGCCATTCAATCTTGTCATGTCATGTTCACTGTCAGGAGTGCGCCACGTCGGGCCACTATCATATCATATCATTTATCAAAAGTGCACCACAACGGATCACCCTTGTGTCAGGGAACATACATAAGTTAATATGGCACCAGCATGCGTTTAGAAATTAAATATTAATTGTGCATGCGGCTACAATTAATGCTAAGGCCATGCGGCCACAAATATACAGTGGCCATGCGGCCAGCTTAAATATTTAATGCTAATGCAAATGCATGTAAATATTTAATGCTAATTAATTAATAGTAGCCTACGTAGCCAAAACAGGTTGCATGTAAAATGCATGCAATTGCTTAATGGCCATATGCGGCTGACAAATTGTTTGAATGGCCAAAGCAATTATTAATGGAGAAAGGTTCCATGCGGCCAAGTACTATTTCCATATAAGCACTTGCTGTTGCAAGCACTTAATGTTGATGCATGCCAAATAAGCTAATGCATTAAAATAAATATGGGCCATACGTGTACGCATGCTAGCAAATGCTTGTATATGCGGCTCAAGCACTGTTCCATGCGGCCAAGGCTGAACTGATCCATGCGGCTAATAATATTCCATGGCTTATGCGGCCAAGTTAATTCCTATGCGGCCAGCTACTTTATTGCATATGTGGCCAACTTAACACCATATGCGGCCAAAAGTCCTAATGCATCAAAAATATGCATGCAAGCATGCATAAAAAAATATGCAAAAGCTTGCTAAAAAGTTAATGCATTCATATGATGCAAGCAAGCAAAAGCTTGCTAAAAAAAGCCATGCGGCCAAACTATCATGTCAGCAAGCAAAAGCTTGCTAAAAAAAAGCCATGCAAAATATGCTAACAATGCATGGCCACGTGTATGCATGCAAATAATGCTAAAATGCTAATGCACTAATGCATACAAAGTACTGCTAACAATGCTAATGCACTAATTATTTCCATGCGGCCAAGTAATTACTTCCATGCTCTATTTACTTCCATGCACTAATTATTTGGCCATATGCGGCCAAGTAATTTCCATGCGGCCAACTGAGGATTCCAAATGCGGCCAACATATGTAAGCAAATATTTAATTAATGTATTGGCCATGCATTGGCCATATGCGGCTCAACCTTGCTCCCATATGTGGCCAGCAAGTCTGGAATGCCCATATGCGGCTACGGTAATTAATGCTCATGCGGCTCAGAGCTAAAAACGCTCATACGGCTCAGCAAACACCCGTAGGTCAAATTTGGGTAAAATAGAATTCTCTACAACATGGAACCATCAAATAGCAAGAATATATATATTTGTTAGATCAAGACTCATAAAAATCGAAAATACCATAAGGCGAGATTTACAAGAAATTAATCATGGAAATGAAAAATGCTAAGTACTAAAGTGGGTTAGAAACACATGAGGAAGCCAATGGAACAATAAAAAATGGACTTCCTCCATGAAGCAAGGTGCACTTGCCTAAACCTTTCACTCTCAGGTTGGTGGAGAAGTAATGGAAGGGAAGAAGAAAGTTAATGAGGAGAGAAAAATGTTTGGTGGGATATAAATGAGGGTGGTGGTGGTAGTTAGGGGTTCTCCCCTTGGTTCATGATGAACCAATAAGCAACCCAAGCCGAACCAAGCCAACCCAAGCAAGCCGAACCAAGCCAGGAGATATGCAATACGAGTCAGATACGTATACGTATTCCAAAATACGTAATACGAATAATGGTCATTACAACTCTAACTACCTTAAAAGAATTCTGTCCTCGAAATTTAATCAAGAGGCTAGAGGTGCAAGGACAAGCTATACTAATCACAGGCAAGCTATACTAGTCAAGCAATCAAGCAATTATTCATGCAAGCAAGGAATCGAAGGCATGAGGCATAAGAAAGATATTATACCTCACGAGTTAAACAGGTCGGGATATCACGATCGGATATCATCCTCACGCTCCCACGTTGACTCATCCAAGGAGTGATGACCCCAAGCAACACGGACTAACTTGATAGTCTTGTTCTTGAGTATCTTCTCTCTTTGGTCCAATATGGATACGGGCCTCTCCTCATACGAAAGGTTGGTACCAACAACCAATTCCGAATAATCCAGGATATAACTCGGGTCTGGCATATACCGTCGTAGTTGGGATACATGGAATACGTCATGCACCTCACTCAGAGACGGCGGAAGAGCGAGACGATAGGACACATCTCCTACTCGCTCCAGAATATCGAACGGCCCTATATACCTAGGACTAAGCTTTCCCCGTACGCCGAAACGAATGACGTTACGGTTAGACGAGATCCTCAGGAATACATAGTCGCCGACAGAAAATTTAAGGGGACGCCGATGAAAATAGGCCCAATGGCGCTGACGATCTTCTGCAATACGAAGATGATCTCTGACTCTCCTGACCACCTCAACTGTTTGAGTGATCATCTCTGGACCAAGCATCTGTCTCTCTCCAACATTATTCTAGGCTAGTAGGGATCTGTACTTTCTTCCATACAGTGCCTCGAACGGTACCATCTGGATACTAGCTTGGAAACTGTTGTTGTACGAGAATTCTACCAGGTGTAGGTGATCTTCCCACGAACCATCGAAGTCGAGTGTACAAGATCTCAACATATCCTCAAGAGTCTGGATCGTGCGTTCCGACTGACCATCTGTCTGCGGGTGATAAGCTGAGCTGAACTGGAGGTGAGTTCCCAAACTTTTTTACAGACTATGCCAAAAGTGTGACGTGAATCTCGAATCTCTGTCCGAAGTGATACTGACTGGTACACCGTGGAATCTGACAATCTGTCGAAGATACATCTCTGCTAGCTGAGCTGTCGACTGACCAACTCTGAATAGAAGAAAGTGAGCCACCTTCGTGAGCCTGTCAACTATAACCTAAATGGCATCTCGACCAGCTGGGGATCTAGGTAATCCAGTCACGAAATCTATGGTTATATGCTCCCACTTCCATTCTGGAATCGGCAAGGGCTAAAGAAGTCCAGCTGGCCTCTTATGTTCAGCCTTGACTTGTTGGCAAACCAAACACCGAGAGACAAACTGAGCTATCTCCCTCTTTATGCCATTCCACCAAAAGTGCTGACGGATATCAAGGTACATTTTTGTGCCACCGGGATGAATCAAATACTGAAAACTGTGAGCTTCCGCCATGACCTCCTGTCTGATATCTCTACTGGGTACACAAAGATGCTTACCATGTCGAAGTGTACCGTCTTCATGAAGGCATAATTCTGGTCGTCGTCCTGCTTCACATTCTGCTCTAAGCTGCTGAAGCTTAGAATCGGAGGACTAAGCTATCTTGATCCTCTCAACTATACTGGACTGAACTTGCATGCTGGCCATCAATGCCACATTGGTGGGAAGGACAACTTCTATACCCATCTTCTGAAGATCTGCTAACAACTCTGGTTGCGCTGTTAGATAATAAACTCCGGCTCTCCTGCTTAATGCATCTGCAACAACGTTGGCCTTTCCAGGATGATACTGCAGGTTGACATCATAATCCACAAGTAGCTCTAGCCACCTTCTCTGACGCATATTAAGGTCCTTCTGGGTGAAAATATACTTCAGGCTCTTGTGGTCGATAAAAATCTCCACCCTATCTCCATACAGGTAGTGTTTCCACAACTTAAGTGCAAATACTACTGCTGCCAGCTCTAAGTCATGGGTCGGGTAATTCCTCTCATGATCATGAAGTTGTCGTAACGCATAAGCTATTACCTTCCCATGCTGTATCAAAACACAACCTAAACCACTGCCTGAAGCATCACAGTACACTGAAAATCCTCTGGTCCCATCTGGAAGTATGAGAATTGGTGCCGTCATCAAGCCTCGCTTCAGCTTCTCAAAAGAATCCTGACATTCTACTGTCCAAGCAAACTGCACCTCCTTGCGGGTCAACTGTGTCAATGGCGCTGAAATCCGAGCAAAGTCCGAAACAAATCTCCGGTAGTAGCCGGCCAATCCAAGAAAACTGCGAACTTCTGCAACTGTGCTGGGCACTGGCCATGTTTCGATAGCCACGATCTTCTGGGGATCCACTTCTACTTCCCCTCTGGTGATGATATGACCCAAGTATGAAATGCGATCGAGCCAGAATTCGTATTTACTGAACTTGGCATACAACTGGTGCTCTCGGAGAATCTGGAGGACAACTCTGAGATGCTGCTCATGCTCCGCTTCACTCTTGCTGTAGACCAGGATATCGTCTATGAACATGATCACGAACTGATCCAAATAAGGCATGAAGATACGATTCATGAGGTCCATGAATACAGCCGACGTATTGGTCGCTCCGAATGGCATAACAAGGAACTCCTAATGCCCGTATCTGGATCTGAAAGCTGTCTTCGGGATGTCCTTCTCTCTGACTCTGATCTGGTATTATCCTGACCGTAAATCAATCTTCGAGAATACTGCCGCTCCTCTGAGTTGATCAAACAAGTCATCTATCCTTGGGAGAGGATATCTGTTCTTGATTGTTACTGAGTTCAAGGTACGATAGTCAACACATAATCTGGACGTACCATCCTTCTTTTTCACAAGAAGCATCGGGGCTCTCCAAGGCGATCCACTAGCACGAATGAATCCTTTGGTTCAGAGTTCTTCAATCATCTTGTACAGTATCTCCAATTCTGACGGCGCCATCCTGTAGATTCTCTCTGACACTGGTGCCGTCCCGGGAATCAAGTCGATAGTAAACTCGATCTCTCCCTCTGGCGGTATTCCTGGAAGCTCTTTCGAGAAAATATATAGAAATTCCTCGACTATTCGGGGTAACTGCACTGCTGCTACGGCCATCCACAATAGTGGAGGAGAAGGTTCAACTTCGCCTCGAGAAAAGAAAAATTTTGGCTCGCCTGGAATGCTAAAAATAACTCTGCCAATATGGCAGTCTATCCTAGCATAATGGCCTCTCAGCCAATCCATTCCTAAGACCATATCATAATCGGCCATCGAGAATTCTATCAGTCTAGCGGGAAACTCTCTACCGCTAACCACGATTCGACATGAGGAAAACACTCTATCTACTCCCACAAGACTGTTACTAGTAAGTATATTGAGCCTTGCTGATAATGACTCGGGCTCCAGTCCTATCCGTGTCACGAATCGTGCAGACATAAATGAATACGATACACCAGAGTCAAATAATACTGAAGCCGGAAAAGTGTTGACGAGAATAGTACCTGCCACTACCTCACCTGGCGCCACTCCTTCTTCTCCCATGGTTAAAGCAAACACTTGACCATGCCCTCTGGGTACCGGCCCTCTCTGCTGGAATCCTCGCTGCCTATTCTGAACTTGTGCCTGGGCATACTGTTGAGGCCTTTGCTGCTGAAAAGCTTGGGTCTGCGTCGACAACGGCCTCGGGAATGGAAACTGCTGTTGGACTGGTACTGGGGCTGGTCCCCTAACTGATGAACTGGTCATGGCTGGTGATGAGTCAGTCCTGAACGGGTAGGACCCGACCTTGTGGTCCGGCACTCCACAAAGCAAACACAATCCTCGAGCCTTGCGACACTCTGAAATAATATGTCCAGGCTTTCCACAATAAGAGCAGCCCATGGGGGAAGACTGCTTCGACTTCTGTTGCTGAGGATACGTCTGGATTGAATGTTGAACCGACGTAACTGAAGTTGTCCTTCTCGGAGCTCCAATGGTCAAAGCCCTAGCTGCCGGGGCAGGAGCTGACGACTGGTTCATCTGGCCGTGAGATCGCTTTCGACCTCCGGTCCTGTCCACAATCCTCTGGGAGGTATACTCATGCCTCCTAGATGCCCTCAATACCGCATCGAAAGTCTGATGCTCAAACTGCTCTACTGCCAGCAAAATCTCTCGGTGGAGTCCCTGCTGAAACCGCTGGGCTCTATCGAACTCAGTCGCCACCAAGGTGGGAGCAAACCGACTAAGCCTGGAAAACTCGGTCGCATACCCATCGACCGTCCTACCCATCTGCTTAAATTGGTGAACTTGGTTTGTAGATCGTACCGAGCTACAGCATCGAAGTATTTGGTCCGAAATCTCTCACGAAATACTGTCCAAGAAATAGGCGCCACCAGTCTAACGGCCTGCGCCGTCTACCAGCTACGGGCTAGATCCAATAACTGCAGGCGTACTACGGCCACCTTCTCATCTTCTGGGGTCTTCGCTGCCTTCAATATCACCTCTGTGTCCTGAAGTCACGCATCAGCAGTGATAGCATCTTTGCTGCCATCGAAGAATAGAGGGTTCAGGCGCTTGAAACTGTTCGCTGCACTGTTCCCATGATGTCCACCTCTGCCCAGAGCGTCTGCCACTGCCTGATGCAAGGCATATCCTCGACGATCCTGCGATGCAAGCAACTCCCTGATAAGTCCAACCAAGGCTCCATCATCCTGTCTTGCAGGCTGGACTGGCTGTACTGGGGGTTCTGGATCTCCGGGAGGCAAGACCCGGGAGGCTGCTCCAGAGTGCTGGGTCTGATCTTCTTGTTGTTGCTGGTCCACTGGAGGTGCTCTGCCTTGCTGATCGGCAGGTCCAGGAACAATATCGCTGAAGAAGACGACATAGGGAACAATAAGGAAGGACCAAGACAGATCAACGATACAAGCATGTGATCAGGTCGAGAATCTCAGGGATTAGAAGATACGGGCAGAGATCAAGGGCGAGTGCTGATTGAGACATCTATTCAGTAAACCCTCACATATCTTGATTTACAAGACCTGTATGGGCCACCACTTAAACCATGTAACGCCCCAGAACCAGAATACTGGAGAGCGGGGGCATACATAGCCAGCTACGTATAATGAAATAGAATTCACCTCACTACACGGTCACGGCTGTCTAGATATATGAGGGTTTAACTATAATCCATCAGTCTCCTATGGTCAATAAGAAGCCTAATTGTCTCAATCTCAAGCAAGCAGGTAAATTTATAAGATGTAAGATCATCAAATATACAATAGTAAGGCATCCCAAACATTACATATTCAGCTGATCATGAAGCTAGTCGTTACAAAATATGATGACTAGCAAGAGTTTAGTCATACATGATCAACCCTAGGATCTGTCAATCATGTTACAGCCCATAGGCATACAGTAATAAGTTATACAATACGAGCTAACAGGTGATCGCCGGCTAAACACCTCAAAATAAGAATTTTATAATAGAGTAGGAGAGCAAAATAAACCCACTCGTTGCCCTGGTTACGCCTGGTGGTCACCATCGGGCTGGAATGTCGGTAGATCCTCTGAAGCTGCTCCGAAATTTGGCCATACAAAACCTGCTGGGTCAGATCCCAGAAAAAGCAAGTGCCACAAAGGAGGCTTCACTTAAGAACTAAAACTAGCATATCAGAAATAAATATTAAAGCAGTTACAAAAAAGGCTTGATAATAAGGAATAACAACAGTCATAATAGAGTACGAGGGAACCATTCAAGTAGCCAGGTCACAACCCTTAAACCAAACAAGGACCGGGATTGTAACCCTTCACATGAATAGAACTCCGTCTCGAATTTCCTGTTGGTAAGGTAAAACATACAAGCATGACGTGGAGTGCGATAAGACAATAAACGAAGAGAGGACTCAGAACTGCTCCGGGAGCCAGGTTACAACCCTTAAACCAAACAAGGACCGGGGTTGTAACCCTTCGCCTAAACAGAACTTAGCCCCTGATATTTATTATTAAAAGTGACAATCATGCGATCAAGCTTGCAATAATCGAGCACTGAAACTATACCATACAATCGCTCCCGGCCAATCAGTGACTACGGCTTTCTACATTAGCTAACTAGGGTTATCATAAACATGCAGTGAGATGTTCCTCCAGCCACAAGCCCTGCAGCTAATCCAGGTTATCCAGGTGACTTGGCATCAAGCAGTACCTCATTCTTTTTCATACATCAGTTAATCTAGATTTGTGCCCTACTCGTCGGCAGGCTGCAAGTCCACTATGGTGGCCGGGATAACGGGATCGCCTGTAACTGTAGAAATCTCACATGACTACTGAATTATTCTAGTTATTAGCCTTAGTTATTTACAGTAGGTACCCCTGGCCATGGTACTCAGGGAATCCATGTCCTAGACATGATGCAAACATTACCAGTTCAATTGTACAAACACAATCATCCACGGTGTCCAGGCCATTCAATCTTGTCATGTCATGTTCACTGACAGGAGTGCACCACGTCGGACCACTATCATGTCATGTCATTTATCAAAAGTGCACCACAACAGGTCACCCTTGTGTCAGGGAACGTACATAAGTTAATATGGCACCAGCATGCGTTTAGAAATTAAATATTAATTGTGCATGCGGTTACAATTAATGCTAAGGCCATGCGGCCACAAATATACAGTGGCCATACGGCCAGCTTAAATATTTAATGCTAATGCAAATGCATGCAAATATTTAATGCTAATTAATTAATAGTAGCCTACGTGGACAAAATAGGTTGCATGCAAAATGCATACAATTGCTTAATGGCCATATGTGGCTGACAAATTGTTTGAATGGCCAAAGCAATTATTAATGGGGAAAAGTTCCATGCGGCCAAGAACTGTTTCCATGCAAGCACTTGCTGTTGCAAGCACTTAATGTTGATGCATGCCAAATAAGCTAATGTATTAAAATAAATATGGGCCATGCGTATACGCATGCTAGCAAATGCTTGCATATGCGGTTCAAGCACTGTTCCATGCGGCCAAGGCTGAGTTGATCCATGCGGCCAATAATATTCCATGGCTTATGCGGCTAAGTTAATTCCCATGCGGCCAGCTGCTTTATTGCATATGCGGCCAACTTAACACCATATACGGCCAAAAGTCCTAATGCATCAAAAATATGCATTCAAGCATGCATAAAAAAATATGCAAAAGCTTGCTAAAAAGTTAATGCATTCATATGATGCAAGCAAGCAAAAGCTTGCTAAAAAAAAGCCATGCGGCTAAACTATCATGCCAGCAAGCAAAAGCTTGCTAAAAAAAGCTATGGAAAATATGCTAACAATGCATGGCCACGTGTATGCATGCAAATAATGCTAAAATGCTAATGCACTAATGCATGCAAAGTACTGCTAATAATGCTAATGCACTAATTATTTCCATGCGGCCAAGTAATTACTTTCATGCACTATTTACTTCCATGCACTAATTATTTGGCCATATGCGGCCAAGTAATTTCCATGCGGCCAACTGAGGATTCCATATGCGGCCAACATATGTAAGCAAATATTTAATTAATGCATTGGCCATGCATTGGCCATATGCGGCTCAACCTTGCTCCCATATACGGCCAGCAAGTCTGGAATGGCCATATGCGGCTAGGACAATTAATGCTCATGCGGCTCAGAGCTAAAAATGCTCATGCGGTTCAGCAAACACTCGTAGGTCAAATTTGAGTAAAATGGAATTCTCTACAACATGGAACCATCAAATAGCAAGAATATGTATGTTTGTTAGATCAAGACTCATAAAAATCGAAAATACCACAAGGCTAGATTTACAAGAAATTAACCATGAAAATGAAAAATGCTAAGTAGTAAAGTGGGTTAGAAACACATAAGAAAGACAATGGAACAATAAAAAATGGACTTCCTCCATAAAGCAAGGTGTACTTGCCTAAACCTTCCACTCTCAGGTTGGTGGAGAAGTAATGGAAGGGAAGAAGAAAGTTTATGAGGAGAGAAAAATGTTTGGTGGAATATAAATGAGGGTGGTGGTGGTAGGTAGGGATTCTCCCCTTGGTTCATAATGAACCAATAAGCAACCCAAGTCGAACCAAGCCAACCCAAGCAAGCCGAACCAAGCCAGGAGACATGCAATATGAGTCAGATACATACACGTATTCCAAATATATAATACGAATAATGGTCATTACATCGGTGCCGGACTTGGATGGCACGGGCGACGGGGTTAGGTAAGGGTTTTCCCTTTTCTCTAGTCTTGCGTGGTGATGGTGGTGGTAACGGTGGTTGGTGTTGGTGGAGGTTCCGACAATGACGATGGCGAGGAGGAACGGGGTCGATGGTTGGTGGTGCTGTCGGTTTGTGGGGGCAGCAGTGGTGGTGTTGTCGTAGGCCGGAGTCGGGAAGGCAGGTTGGTGATGGTGGTCGGGGACGCTGGTGGTGGCGTTGAGGTTTTTGGGGCGGATGCGGCCGGGGATGGTCGCGGCAGGGACGTGATGGTGAAGGGTTGCGATGATGATGATGATGACAGGGATGGTTTGGGGGAAACACCGTGTCCTGCGAGACATTACGGGGATATCCAGGGTTGTCGGACAAGGGAAGAGATATTGTATTTGTACAAATAGAATTATAGTGGATGGAAGGTACGGACACAGACACGATGCACGAATTCTGGGATGTGTTTATAGAGAATTTGGATGGTGTAATTTTGGAGACAAAAGAATAGGGGCTCTCCTTATATAGGAGGTGGTGCTCTAGATGGATAAGGATTGGGAGGATTTAAATTCCCCCATAGATAACATAAAATTTTTAATTCAAATTGATTAAATACCATATAGATATTATCATAATTAGTTCAAATTAAATAACGATAATTGGATCAGATCCAATCCAATATAGCTACATATTATTTTTTAAAAATCTATGAAGTCAATAAAATCTTTTCAAATGTAAATTATCACAATCAATTAAATTTAAACCAAAATACTACTTTGAGATACTTTTTCGAATAATAAAATATTAATATTAAATAAATTTTGAAAATAGAATTATATACATAAAATCTAAATTTATGTACCTCGTATGAAATAAATATTTGCGTAAAATCTCATTTTCAAAATTACTATTTATATAACCTTTCATGATGTAAAATAAAGAATTAAAAATTCCAATATGATGCATTTTACAACTTTACGACATTAAAATATTTATTATTTATTATTTGAAAAATCATGCTTCTAAATAAAAATATTTTTACAAAAATATATACCTCGTACATATTCGCACTCGACGAACCATACGAAAATACGAGCTCATATGCGACGTTCAATACGACAAATTCGTACACGACTTACAAATACAAAGTAAAAATTAATACCCAATTTATTTTAAAAAAAATTATGGTAGAATTTTAGGGGGTTTACACACTCGCCTCAATTGTCTTTCAATGTGCTAGCCTTCTAACTCATGCGCAGAGGGCAGGACATAACTCGTGCACTGAGGCACTTGCCGATACAGTTATTCCATTTTCTTATGGATTGTGTGCCAAGGCGCTCGCCCTTACGGTATTTCGATGTTCAATAGTGACTCGTACATTTGATGCACATTTTATTTTAATTTTTCTATCTAGTTTTCGACACGCACAACGGTTTCTCTCCTTCGAGCCGCGTCCATGGTCTCGATAGATTAACTTAGCATATAATGGTGCATTTTACTTAGGCATGAAGGAGTAAGAAAGAAGGGTCAAAGTCCTTCCACCTTAGTCGATACGTTTTGTCGTTTCGTCGAACCGATGCGGCTCGATTCAATAACTTTGCTGCACGGCCAACTCTTCTGACTTAGCCATTCGAGCACTTCGTGCTATGTTGAATTATCCAAGCGATTTGGCCTACCGTGCCTATGCTTTAGTTCGTGGTAATGCAACGATTTGGTTTTGCGGACACCTTTGCAAACAAAGCAAAAAGTCGACATCTTATATTTCAGCATAAATGTATAGCCTGCAAGCGAAATCAACTAAAATTAATATTTGTTCAAACGGGACTTATGCCTTGCATCGATTCGTTTTCTTAGAATCTTTGAACCAACTCAATGCTTTCCCTCGGCCCAACTTAACACTTGCATCGATCTTACCCGATGTATTCCTCGGGTCAACGGAACTATTTGTATCGATTTGCATCGAAACGTATTTTGGGTCAACGCAACTCTTCGAGTCAACGACTCAACATAATGCACTATATGGAGCGGGACAATACAAATGTCTCTTACTTTTTCTTTCTACTTTCTTCATAAGCTTATAGTAAGACCTTAAGTTGCTCAATGGTCATGGTCTCCAAGTCTTTGGTTTCTTCAATAGTTACTAGGATATGTTCAAATTGTGGAAGCAAAAGAGAGAAGAATCTTCTCCATCACTCGAGTATTGTTCATGCTTTCACCATTTCTTTTTAAATGATTAGCAATGGCTAAAACCCTAAAAAGTAGTCCAGAATAGTTTTAGACTCTTTCATATGTAAAGCTTCAAACCTCTTAAAGTTTGAAGGCGTACCTTCCTCACCTTCTCCTCTTCTTTGTAAAACTTTTAAAGTTTCTCCCATGCTTCTTTAGAGGTTGTTGCACTTGATATCAACTCGAATGCATCATCGTCTACGACCTGGTAGATGAGGAAGAAAACTTTCTTGTCCCTCTTTCATGAAACTCTCAACAACTCTTTTTCATCTTGAGATAATGAAGCCTCATCTTGTGGCTCAACATAGCCTTTTTTGACGACCTCCAATTCATCTTGTGCTCCTAACAAAGCCTTCATATTGATGCTCTAATTGGTGAAACTGGCAACACCTGACCAATGTTCTACCTCTACGGGAACTCCTATGGCTATCCTATGCACAGGGTGCGCCTTCGCTTTTACTGCCTTATCTTGCTCTAATCATTTTCTAAGGATAAACCTAAGTGACGGACCTTCGTATCCAAAATTAAATTATGAGTGGCATCTGTTTCAACCTATATTTTTTGTGTGCTCATATCATTGATCCTTGCGTTAAAGCACAAGAGCTCCCTGCTCGGAGTCTTCAATACATCAGACTTGGTCGATCTTGATACCGTTGAGTAAGCACAATGCTCCCATGTGCTCTCCCACTTCATACTTTTCGTCCACCACCTCTTCACTTTGGACGACTTTGATACTCATGCTCCTCTTCTAGTGACCTCGAGCATAGTGATTTTCTCTACACATGAAGTATGAAACTACTAGCTCGGGTTTGGCATTTGCATGCTTTTATTCCTCAAATAAACCCTCTTTAGGAGAGCTCTCTGGCTCCCCCACCATTTTCCTTTGTGGTCTTTGGCTTGTCCTTGCATCGTTGTCATTCCATATGTACTCGATGAGCCTCTCTGCAATTGCCACAACAACATTCAAGTCTTGCATCCTCTATCGTTACAATTCTTGAGCTACCCATGATTGAAGTCCATCGAAGAATAAGAATAAGCGATCCTCTCCGCCCATGCTAGATATTGTGAGCATCAAACGTGTGAACTTCGTAACGTACTCTTTAATCGATCCAGTGGACTTGAGTTGACGCAAGCTCCTCCTTGCTATGAACTCAACATTTTCCAGGTAAAATTGAAATTTAATCTCCTTCTTGAGATCCACCCAAGTCTCGATTGAGCACAAACCCTTCTCTCTATCGATGTACCTACGGTGCCACCATAGCATAGCATCATCAGAAAAATAAAAAATATAATATTTACCTTATCGGCCTCATCTTCGATATGAATCCCATTAAGGAATCACTAGATGTTCCATAAGAAGTTATCCATCTCCTTTGCGTCTCGAGTACCATTGGCAATAGCTTTCTAGGAGTATCGCAGTCTTGGTCTTAAGTTCTTCATGCAGTTCAACAATCTCCACCCTCGTAGCCTGGCGTTTCTCCTTGAAGCTTACTTGCATCTTGATCACTTTGGATATCAGAAATATAGGATATATTGACTAGGTTCCTTTTATTTTAGTACAAGACTAGTATATCGGATCTGAAAATTGACATTTGAATACTTTTGACCTAAATCTATAGAATTCAGAATAATTACTAATTTATGAATTCTTGATTTAATAAAAACTGATAGATTAAATTCTTTATCAATTCAAGTTTTCTAGAACTTTAAAAACTTCCAAAAACATGGAAATTTATTTATATGTAGATATGTGTTTGTCAAAGTATTTATTTGCATATAGAATTAGTACTTTTTTGAATGATCAATACCTTGTGAATGCAAATATAAGCATAATTGTTTAGATTATGGTTATAATTCATTTTCATGAATTATGGTTCTAATGAGAAGTATTGTTTTACTTGTATCTGAAATAGAGTACTGGAGCTATAACTAATTGTTATTGTTCTTCGTTGCAACTCTATAGGATATGCTAAGAATGCTTGCTAGGTAATAAAAAAGATTTTCCTCTATGAATTTAAATTCATATATATGGTACTTGTGTTTTCTGGTGTTGAGTGCTCCACTAAAGGGGTTAGATATTCGAGCGACTTCTACGAAGGGTTGTTCCGAGTGGATATATAAAATATTTTCAGAGCCAAAATACAAATGAGACTACGAAAATTTTCGGTAATTTCAAGAGAGAACAAATTTCAAAATCCGAAATCAGGTAAAACGTGTTAAATCCTAAATTTTAGAAAATTGAGTAAGTTTTCCTAGAGGCGGACTCCATGATAATACTTTAAACTAGAGTAGTTGGATTCTTTAGAATTTAAGAAGCGTAGGCACAGACACAGGAAAACAGAAGCGCAACCAAATATTTTAATTATTATTCTAGTCTAATGACTTGTTGCCGACAACGTATTACCATATAGCGTGATGTCGTTGACACATGAGACGACAGATAGATCAGAATTGGAAGCTAGACATGTGTAATAATTGATAGGATTGTATGTGTTTTTAGTTGCATCATAGGATAAAAGAAAACATCTAGATCACGCCAATCGAATTCCCTATAATATAATAGCATTTATAGTGAAAGTTGATCAATAGTTTTTCTTCATTCGTAGGGTTGTACTCTGTAGAGAGTGAGGTTTGATTCACCAAGAGAATTCCAGATTCTAATAAATTTTTGACATAAAATAAGAATTTATTAATTCATGAAGTACAAGTTTCCACATCCTATGTGAGGGACGGATCTAAAGCACCGTACCCATCTAGACACCGCCTGATCTCATATAAATGGAATTATGGTTGAAAAACTAGATGACGATCGTGATTCACATATGTTATCTTAAACTACATAGTTATGAGTTCAAATATAATTGTGATTATGATTATGATTATGATTGTGATTGTGATTGTGATTGTGAGTTTGTTATGATTTACGTTCGGACACTTAGTAGAATAGTATAGACAATATCCAAGTTTTATATTTTAAGATAACACTATAATTCAGGTATGAGAATTGAATAACAATATTTCCATAGAATTTTATTATATTTTCAAAATTTATTTTCTTATTTCATGTTCATCATCGCCTTTGACTTAGAGGGCTTGCATGTCTATGATGACCTAGTATTCATTCGCTGAGTGAGAATTTTGAATCATAAGAAGTCTTGTCGTTGTACAATATGGACAAGATTGAAGACTAATCATAAGAAGATTCCAAATTTTAGAACATTTTGGCTAGGTATTGTATCTTGTTTCTATAAATTTATGTAAATTAAGTGCTTTGGGATATTATCTAATTGATGTAAATATTTGGATAGTTATGCTAGTAGGCTATTATATTCCGAGAGTGCATAGATTTCCTGAATACCTGTACTCTAATCCTAGAACTTATGGACAACAATTGCAGATACAGATACCGATATATTCATATAGCGTAGCTTGAGATGTTGTACATCTCCGACTCGTCGCATTCTAGGAGTGGGACATGACCGAAAACAATTGTGATCACATATATTAGGATAATTACACTTAAAGTGACACTTACTATTGGTGCTTTCTTTACATAGAGAGAGCTTGCTCTCAACATGCCTTATAAAAGTTTAGTCCCACATCGAAAATGCACCATGAGTTATCTCAACATATATACTTGGTTGTGTTGAGAGATGCACATGGGGTGATGACCCTAAGGAGGGAACCATGTGGGTGATTTTACTAGGAGGTAAGAATAAGGCTCCAAGGATTAAGCATTAATGCTTTTGTCATTCTCTTGGATTAATTCCATTTGGAGCTAAGCCCCAAAGGGGCTTAGCAAATCGAACTCGGACTCGGACTTGGGCTCATGGGCTCATGAGGCGTAATGTGGCATTTTGTTGGTGCACTTAGCACGTCAGCAGTCATGCGGCTCATATGCGGCCACATGCGGCCTCATGCGGTCTCATGCGGTCTCATGCGGCTCATGCGGATCATGCGGTCTATGCTGCTCATGCGGCCTCATGCGGTCCATGCGGCACTTGCGGCCATGCGGCTCATACGGCCATGCTGCTGCTGCTGTCGCATGGAGGGCTCCGCTGACTGTGCAGGCTACAAGTCAGTTATGGAAAGACTGATTCAATACGATTAATTCAGATCCACTTTTTGTGGGATTTGAATTAATTTCGTTGCTATCTTTGTGGGATTTGAATTAATTTCGTTGCTATCTTTGTGGGATTTGATTCAATCTTTCCATAACTGAAGAGGCGGCTAGGGTTTCCACCCTCTCTCTATATACTCTCTTCTGGTCTCCTTTGTGAAGGACTACGAATTTTATAAGTCAGAAAAGAGAGAGGGAGAGAGCTGCTGCCGCCATTACAAGTCCATCCGAGGAGTCAGAACAGAGGTGACTTCGAGCGTTCCACAAGTTCTTCAACTTGCTGGTTCTTGGAAGCAATTCGTGTGGGGCGAATCTTGCTTTGAGCAACGGTGTTTTGACACCCCAGCAACTTTTCTTCATCTCATCTTTCTCTAGATTATTGTAACTCGTTCTGTCCCAATTGCAATACGTTTGCAAGGAAGAACGAGAGATCTTCTCTTCTCTATTTCCCTCCTTCATATTGTAATCTGGCTATTTGGTTTTTTGTATCATCGTAGATCTTGAGTTTGATCACTGCAAAGTTTTTGTGTGACTCTCATATCTCGATTTCATCTGTTTTTCCATCTTTGATCAAGCCCCGGGACTAACACTTACTATATATCCATCTCCTTCCTACTTCCTAGTCCTCAACCAAAAATCGGAAAGCCATCGCCACCCTCCGCACCGGTACCTCCTGCGCCTTCCCTTATTGCCATCATCGTCTCATCTAAAAAAATTTCCTATTAAATTGTTCTTGATTTCTATTTCTTTCAAACCACTCTTGTTGAAATTCAGCTCTGTTTTATTTCTGTCATTGGGAGAAGCATAAAAAAGAAGTTCTTAGGGTTTTGGAGGTTTGGCTGGGAGAGATAATGGAAAATGTGATTTTTTTTTCCTTCTCTTAGGAACATGTTGTCCAAAATAATCATGGCATTGTACATGAATCTAAATTTACGTGCAAACTATAATTAAAGTAGTAACTTGAATAGTTTTACATAGCAAGTTAAAAGAAAGTTGATAATATTTAAATGCAAATTGGTCGCATAACTAATTTAATGGAGGCAAAGGAATTACATTCACAGTATTATCACAGAGGATGGTGGGATAGCAACAGATCATATTGATATTTCTTATGCTTTCACTGACCATTTCAGTAAAATTTTCCAATCAGTGGACTGTAATCCTGTTCCTTATCATATCTTAGCCGAGTTACCTACAATTTCTTCAATTGATAATGACCTGTTATGCTCAGTGCCACAAGAAGAGGAGATCAGATCAACTATCAAAAGTATAAGCTCATTCAAATCTCCTGGACCTGATGGTTTTCCAGCTTATTTCTATCAAAAATGTTGGGATACTATTGGCAATGAGGTAACCTGTTTTATTCAAAACTTTTTCACAACTGGTATAATGCCTCCTCATATTAATCACACCCACATTGCTCTTATTCCCAAAATTGCTAATCCAACAAAACCTGTGGACTTCAGGCCAATAGCTCTTTGTAATGTCATTTACAAAGTTATTTCAAAAATCCTCACAAACAGATTGACACCAAACCTTCATCATTTGATTAGCCCACAACAAAATGCTTTTGTACCCGGTCGTCATATTGGAGATAATGTTGCAATTGCTCATGAGCTTTTCCATTCTATATCTCATTCCTCTCCTACCAACAGTTCATTTGCTTTAAAGGTTGATATGTCAAAAGCATATGATAGGCTAGAATGGGGTTTTATCAGTCAAGTTCTATCGGGTTTTGGAATTACTGGTACATCAAATCAGCTGATTATGCAATGTATTACCACTTCTTCTTTCTCAATTTTGATTAATGGTGAGCCTTCGACCATTTTCTTCCCTACTAGAGGACTTCGACAAGGATGTCCTCTCTCACCATATTTATTCATCTTATGCATGGAAATCCTTTCCACTCTCATAAATGTTATGGTTAGGAACAATTTGTATGAAAGCATTACTCTTCGAAATTCCACCACACTCTATTCCCACCTTGCTTTTGCAGATGATCTCCTTTTTTTTGGGAAGAGTTCTCTCCATAATTTGTCACAAGTCAAAATCATCCTCAAAACTTTCGAAAGTTGGTCTGGTCAGAGAATAAACTTTGATAAATCATCTGTTTTCATCTCTAAAAAACTGATTTGATCATGAGAGAATTATATATCCATATCTTGGGAGTCCAATCTATGCAATCAAATGATAAATATCTTGGCCATCACCTTCTCCGATCCAAGAAGAGGATTACTACTTTCTCATCTCTGCTTCATTTGAGTGCTTCAAAACTCAAAGGTTGGCACAGGGAAAGCCTCTCTCATGCCGGGAGAACAGTCCTCATTAAGTCCACACTCTCCTCCATCCCAACTTACTACTTTTCATCCTATCTAATTCCTAAGAAGGTTACTAACAACCTTGTCAAAGATCAGCGTAATTTCTGGTAGAACTCTATTGAGAAGAAGAAATTACATTTTACAGCTTGGCATAAGTTCACAAAGCCTAAATTTCAAGGTGGGTTAGGAATCAGAGATCCTCACATATCAAATCTTTTCCTTGTTCTCAAATTGGCTTGGAGATTTCTCACTGAAAAGAACACTACTTGGGCTACATTACTTCAAAGCAAATACCTTCACAATACTTCTTTTTGGACTGCTACTCCCTTGAGAACTTCTTCCTGTACATGGAACAGTATATTGCAAATAAGAGAATTCTTGATTGATAATGTGATTTGGTCTATTGGTGATGGGTCTCAAGTTGATATATGGCAAGATCCTTGGGTACCTTCTATTCCCAATCATAGAGTTCAAGGTTTTGCTTTCAGTGATCACTGGGTGACTAAAGTTTCTGATCTCATTAATAGTACTACCCATACTTGGAAGGAAAATTTGGTTCATATGTTATTTCCTTCGAATGAAGCTTCTGCTATACTGAGAATTCATATTTCTCCAAATTGTACTGATGATAAGCTTATCTGGAAACACACTTCTGATGGGAATTTTACTACTAAGTCAACCTATCGAGCTATACATGAAAAACTTCTTTCAAATGTCAACAATCTGGAAGCAGACAACTTTACTGAATGGCGCAAATTGTGGTCTTTGAAATCTATCAGTCCAAATGTGGTGCTCTTTATTTGGCGTGTTCTCACAAACTCATTACCTACAAATGACAACATTCATCATCGCCTCAACCATATAGAAGGAACCTGCCAACTCTGCAAGGTACAACCGGAAACAACTAACCATCTTTTTCTCTTCTGTCAAACAACAGGTACAATTTGGAATCATCTTCCGGATTTACTACCTCTAATTCATGGAGGTCGTACAATCTCAACAATCATTACTTACCTGTTGAAGGAAGGAGATCACAATAAAATCTCATGATGCTTCTACTTAATGTGGCATATATGGAAAGCTAGGAACAATTACATTTTTCAGCAACAGCCGATCAACATTAGAAGAATCTATGATACAGCAACCATTATGAAGGAGAAGTTCGAGGCTACCAATAGATGTTTTTTCTTTACTGCTAACTCAACTTCAAAGGCTCCTCTCAACCTTCACTGGATTCCACCGTCTGATTCTGTATTGAAAATCAACTTCGATGGTGCTTATCTGGATGAAAAGATGGCTGCAGGAGCTGTTCTTCGCAATGCTAAAGGAAGTTTCATTGTAGCAATTTCAAAAACAGAGGAGGGAGGGTCACCAATTGAAGCTGAGGCACTGGGTATTCGTCTTGCTATGGAGATTCGTGGTTATTATCAAAGTCACAGAATCATCATTGAAGGGGATTGCCAATCTCTCATCGACTCCATCAATACTCCAGTAACTATACCTCTGTGGAAAGCACGTCAAACTATTGAAGATGCTAGATCAATGCTCAAATTGGACTCTAAACTTTCATTTTCCTATTGCTCCAGGAGTGTAAATCAATGTGCTCATATCTTAGCTTCTAATGCTCTTTTGTTCAGCATCTCTAATATCAGTAATTGGTATGAAGAGATTCCTTCTTGTATTGCATCTCATGTAAACCATGATATGCTCTCTGTAACTCTTTGACATTCATTAAGGAATCCCCTGTTATCAAAAAAAAAAAACTAATTTAATGGAGAGGAAATAAATGATAAATTGGAAATCTTATTAAAATGCAACAGTACACCATGCACTATGAAGTTCTTTATTTTCTTGCATGCCACAACCTCCACAATATCAACTATGGATACACCTCAATAACAGAGCGAAGACCAAGTACCGGTAGGATTTTGTACGACCTAAAACCTGCGTCATCAAAAATTTGCTTCCATTGGCGTTCAGTTCTCTGCTTTCCAGTAGTATGGACCATCATGTGGACGTCAAAGAGGAGCTGTAGGTGAGCCAACTCTCGATGCACATTATTGTCGGTTTCATGACCATCTCGATGATGATCACCTTTCCTCCATCTTCTTTCCTAGGAATGGCCGCTCTGCAACGTTTCAGAATTTCAACGCATTCCTGGTCGTTCCAGTCGTGCAAAACCCACTGCATGCAATAAAGGATTTTAACATAGGATGATAATTCTTATTGAGCACTTGTTATTTCGTTGTAATATTGAATAGAACATGTTAGACTAATAGTACTAAAACTATATAAACCCTCCATTCTAACTACCACACTAGAGTTTGAATACACAAACAGACATGAGCTTTAATGATATCAGAGCAACCCAGATTCATTCTTTTGCTTGATTAAAAGCACACAATCTTGTAGAATTTCAGGAACTTAGACAGGACGCTATCAACAAATTTTCTTTGGATTCAATGTTTTTAAAAACCTAACCGATGATCGAACCAAAAATCTTTGGTATGGGTCTGATCGGGGTTCAATCGGGTTTAACCAGGTCTGGCCGGTTTTTGTTAACTGTGTACTTGAATTTTTCTTGTAAATATATTATGTACATGGAACAACAAAGACAACAAAGGAGAAAAAAAAAAAAAAAAAACCATTCTACATGGATTAACCAAAATATAATTTGATGTTATACATCTAACTCTAACCCCAATAATATGTTCAGTTTTTATGTGCAGAAATAGAATGAAGAGATGAAGATGATCTTGTAATTCCGGGAGATCAAAATTGAACTGATCCATATAAAAATTTAAAATCCAAAGGTAAAAACCAATGCAATTATTCCAATATACACAATTAAATATAAATTGAAAATGTGGAAAGGACTATGCACTCAGTATAAGAAAAAGGCAACCAATATATAGAATTAAAGTTTAATTGAAGACGACATATTACTTGATAAATCAATAGATTGAAAATTGTAGAAGACCCCTTTGTTCTTGTCTTGTATTTTGGAAGAGTTATGGAGATGATGAGAGTAGGTGAAGATCTTCAATTGACAAATAAGGTTAGAGATTACAAAAAGTAAAAAAAAAAAAAACCTTTTAGCTTCCATCCCTTTTATGATTTTTTTAACATGAACCGGTCGGTTCAAATGAACTCCGGTTTGGACTGTTCAACGGTTAAACCCTTCTGTTTAAAAAGCCGATGTTCTTAAAAAAAACAACGGTTCAAATCAAATCGGACCAATTTTTTGGTAAAATATGGTCAAATCCAGCCCAACCATCGTTCCGGTCCGGTTTCGGCAACATTGTTTAGAATACTTGATTACTTCTAGAAACATGATCATTAATTACCAAACATTAATAGTTTATAGTTTGGTATTTTATACCATTTTATTTCATCTAGAGGGTGCCAATCGCAACCCCCAGAGTTGCATGCACTATATCTAAACATGGAGTCCAGTTTTGATTCATTACTCCAGTCTTGAGGACACCCCATGCTTGTTTTGTGGCTCTGCATGTGCATCCCTCCACTGAGACAGGCCACGCTTAGGGCCTGTTTGGTAAAGTGGAAGTGAATTTGGATTTGGAATTGGAAATCCAGATTTGGATACCATTCCAAATCCTGCATTTCCAAATGCCAAAAAAGTGTTTGGTAAAGTAGGGATTTAGCATTGGATTTTGGTCAAAACCCAAATCCATTGTTTGGCTAGCCAAGTTGGATAATGTTTAGGATTTCCACTTCATAGACATTCATTGTTTGGCTAGCCAAGAGAGAAAAGGGTTAGGATCACCATATTTGAAACTGGTGATCTTACCATCCACTTGGAAATAAAATTGTGCTTGTACACATATAAAACATGGTACCATAGGCAAGCAATCCAATTTCACAAACTATATTTCGTCAAATGTGATTTTCAAATATTCACAAACCACTCAGAAAAATAAAATCGATGACCAGTGAGAATCAAACAGTGTAAATTTGGGACATGATACACAAATAATAACCTGATACACAAATAATAACCTGATACATAACCTGATACCCAAGTAATAACCTGATACATGAGAATGAAGTATGAAAATAAGAAGTTCAACACACACAAACGATAACCTGATACAGAAATAATAAATCTGAACAGGCTCATAAATGAATCACGCAACAAGACACATAACGTCCAGGCAAAAGACAGGAGCCAAATTGGACGTTGAATCAAAATGTCAACTAATGAAGCAACACGTCCAGGCAGTACATATTGTCCAGGTAGTAACAACAGCAAGGGAAAAATGTCCAGAACATAACGTCCAGTACATATTGTCCAGTACATAACGTCCAGGCAGTACCTTGAAGCACATACATATTGTCCAGGCATACATATTGTCCAGGTAGTAACAAGAGCAAAAGCACGATGAAGTGTCCAGGCAGTAACTTGAAGTGTATCCAAATTTTTGTTTCAGAACTAAACACCCCTCCAATACAGCATAAATGTTGACTGCAGGGATACAAATTGTCCAGGCATACATATGTTGACTGCAGGCCAATACGTCAAAAATGTCCATAATACGAGCCAAAATTATATGTGAAAATAAAGGCTCAGAGTGAAAATAAAGGCTCAGAGATTGGAGTTTGTTTTCATCCAGCAAGAATGGTTACCTCTTCAACCCATCGAAGCATGATGAGGAATGCATCATACCTTAGTATCGCAGTGACCCATGCAAAGTACTAAGGAGATACCTCTTCAACCCATCACACACGACGAGGAATGCTACCATGCCCACTAAATGTTTGGTAAAATACCAAAAATATCATATGTCCACCGTCATCACAGCCTAGCAAAGAAAACAAAAATTGAATACGAAAGAAAGGCAGGATAGTATGCTGCGAAGAAACTCCAACCCGAAACTGAAATATTGAAAAAAAAGGCAGAAGGAGGACGGACAAAAACATATACAAGACAGGAAAATGGAAGAAAACAAAGAAGACAGGAAAATATAATGCATAAACAGAAAGGACAAGGAATATAATGCATAAACAGAAAAGACAGAAAACTCCCACATCAGTCTGCAAATATAATGCATAAACAGAAAGGACAAGGAAAAGTGGAAAATATGTACACCATACGATTAGTTCACCCTCATGAGAGTGCCGTAGTTAAGATTCTAGAAGGCAAACATATAAAACACAAATACTAGAAAAATGACGAAGAAGAAAGTGCAGACATGAAGCATACTGAAGAGCTGGACATTATGGACAGAGGACGACTTTGCTATGGTGTGCAAGTGTTCTGACTTTTGGAAGTATCCAAAAGCCTCCGACCGATCTTGACAGTTGAAGTAGCAAGAACCCTTAAAACCATGAAATTGATTGTAGCATTCAGGCCAATTGGTATAAACCCCAGGCACCCTTCCCCTCAGAACGACGTAGTAAGACATGGTCTGCCGGTAGGCTGTAAAGCAAAATAGGGCAGACATAGCAGATAAAAGAATAGCAGGAATGCAAGGTGAACTAACATAAATAGCAAAATAGGGCAGATAAAAGAATAGGAATACAGCAAGGCAAAGACAAGAATAAATTTAAAAAACATAACTTAGTATCACCTGAAACAGCAAGGCAAACCCAACCAGCAAGACTACAGAAGTACTAAAACCAAAAACTTAAGAAAACATGTATCCAGCAAGACCAAAAAACCTTAAAAACATGTCAATAAGACTACAGAAGTACTAAAACCAAAAACTTAAGAAAACATGTATCCAGCAGGACCAGAAAACCTTAAAAACATGTCAGTAAGACTACAGAAAACATGTATCCAGCAGGACCAAAAAATATGCTACAAAGGTCACTAACATTTGGGGTATACCCAAATACCTCCTGTTTCCCCTCCTCATCATAGTCCAAGAATAGTCAGCTAATGAAGTAAGTAAATACATTATATTTACAAACACTCGGACAAAAATTTACGTATATGATATAGATCTGTCATAAAAATATATAGATCTGAACCGAAAGCGTAGGAATATTTTTTTTTCCTACTCGATCAGCAAAAAAAATCTACAAAAACCCCAACAAAATTCACTGAATGATTCAGATCAGCCAGGAAAAGATATAGATCTACAAGATCTGAACCGGCAACCAACGAATTTTTTTTCCTACTCGATCTCCAAGTATAAATATACAAAAACCCCAACAGAAAAAAAACATAAAATATAGAATATAGTAATGGTATTTAGGCCCTGTTTGGTAAACATGAAGTGGGCCTGGATTCCTAAAACCGGGTAAAGTTACAAAATTACTGAAATATTGAGTCAGATTTAATACACATTTGAACAAGGACTATAGCATACAAAGTAAAAGTAACTGATTTCTAACACTTAAACTAAATGTACACCAAAAAAAAAAGAAACTTTCAGACACAACAAACAGAAATTTGCCCAAAAACAATCAAGTCCATAATGCACAAACTGTTAATGAACAGAAAACAAACATAAAATGTAAACTATAGTAATGGTATTTAACTTTACAAAATTACTGAAATATTGAGTCAGATTTAATACAAACTTGAACAGGGTCTCGAGCATACAAAGTAAAAGTAGCTGAACTCGAACATTTAAACTAAATGTACACCCAAAAAAATTAGGTAGATTTAATACACAATTGAACGGGGACTCGAGCATACAAAAGTAACTGAACTCGAACATTTAAACTAAATGTACATCCAAAAAAATAAGGTACTTTCAAACATAACAGACAAAAATTTGCACAAAAACAATCAAGTCCGTAATGCACAAACTATTAATGAACAGAAAACAAACATAACATATAAAATATAGTAATTGTTTTTAACTTTACAAAATTACTAACTTAGATTTAGGATTCTTTTCATCGTAGGCAAACTAGCAACCTTTGTTACCTCTTCACCCATCATAGTGTGATGGGGAATGCAGAGAAATTAAGTATAATACAAGCAAGCGTCAGACTTAAAATTGAAGCCACTTCAAGCAATCATTAGTAAAACATTTGGGATATCTACAAACGTTCAAGTTTGCCACCTAAAATTTCATGCCTCTTCAACCCATCACACAAGATGAGGAATGCTACAAAGGTCACTAACATTTGGTATATCCAAATACCTCAAATTTCCCCTCCTCATCATAGTCCAAGCATAGTAAGCTAATAAAGTAAGTAAATACATTAAATTTACAAAAAAACTCGGACAAAAAATTACGTATGTCATATACATCTGCCATAAAAATATATAGATTTAAAGAGATCAAACCCAATAAAACGTTAAAACCAATATACATACGTCATATACATCTGCATGTACACAAAGTATTAAACAAAAATTACGTATGTCAAAAAATTATACAAAGTATGTCATATACATATGTCATATATCATATACATATGTCATATACATCTGCATGTATCAGTATTTATTAAAACCAATATAGATATGTCATATACATCTGCATGTCAAAAAATTACGTATGTCGTATACATATGTCATATACATCTGCATGTACACAAAGTATTGCATAGAAATGAAAAAAATAAAATACAATAGGTACTAAAAACCCAAATTAAAATACTGATAGATCTCCCATAAATTATCGCCTGGAAATGGAAGAAAATTACAATTCCTATTCAACCTCCACAGATGTCACCTAATTAATACAATAAAATTTATTTTTTCTAAGTTCATACTCGATCTACAACGTACATTTACAAAAATTCGACAATAAATTAAGTCTATGATGTAGATCTGTCATAAAAACATATAGATCTACAAGATCTAAACCAATAAACCAACGAAATCATGTTAAAAAATATACATATGCTCGATCTACACAGAGTATTGCACGAAATGAAACAAAAACATCAACATGTATTAAAAATCCACAGATAGATCTACAAGATCTGAACCGACAACTGATAGATCTACAAGATCTGAACCAACAACACATAGATCTATTCGATCTACAACATAAATCTACAAAAACTCCAAAAAAATTCACTCCATGATTCGGATCTAGCAAAAAAACAGATAGATCTACAAGATCTGAACCAACAACACATTAAAACCAACGAATAATGGTGGAAAATAAAGAAAGCTGCTCGATCTACACAAGATCTAAACCAATAAACCAACGAAATCATGTTAAAAAAATATAGATCTGCTCGATCTACACAGAGTATTGCACAAAATGAAACAAAAACATCAATATGTATTAAAAATCCACAGATAGATCTACAAGATCTGAACCGACAACTCATGGATCTACAAGATCTGAACCAACAACACATAGATCTACTCGATCTACAACATAAATCTACAAAAACTCCAAAAAAAATTCACTCCATGATTTGGATCTGGCATAAAAACAGATAGATCTACAAGATCTGAACCAACAACACATTAAAACCAACGAATAATGGTGGAAAATAAAAAAAGCTGCTTGATCTACACAAAATAAAAAAAATTAAAAGAGGAGAAAAATATGTGTTCAGAACCCACAGATCTAATCTACAAGCACGTATTCTTACACTATATCATCGAGAAATAGAGAAATTTTGGGAAAAATAGCATGCATACTGTCAGTAGTCGAGAATGAACAGAGGGGGTGACCGCAAACCAACTGGAGGGAACTGAGTTTCCTGGTGGGAAGGAAAACACCGGACTGAAGAATCCTTTCCCAGCGTCTCCCTCCCACTTCTGCTCTAGCAACCAGGAAATCGAAGTATCGAAAATGAGAGAGGAACGAGAGTTAAGTCCCTTTCATTCCGAGAGTTAAGTCCCACCAACCCCCACCAACCAAACACCCGAACTTAATTTCCATTCTCCACTTCACCCGATTTTAGGAATCCAGGCCCACTTCATGTTTACCAAATAGGGCCTTACAGTAGAGAAATTATTGGTTGTTGCAATATGAGGACTGAAAATTATTGAAATACCCAATTTTGAGATGGAAGCTTATGAAAAATCTATTCGTAAGGTGGATTTTATGAAATACTCAAATTTATATATTTCCACGTTAAATATTCTAAGATTCCCTTTAGATGTTCTGTATTTACAAAATTGTCATTTTGATAATGCCATAACTATCCTTTCGCACAAATTTAGTCATATATATGTATTTGAATTCACAAACTCATATTTGAATTACTATTTTCATCTTCTTATTCTTCACGAGAGATCTGAATTTCATTGCTCTCATCTTCAGCAGAGATCGTAAAGATCGTTCGTAATTCACTGTACTTTTCTTCAGTCGAATTTCGATCATCGTTCATCATCATCTTCGTGCAGAGATTTGAAGTTTTTCGACGATTAGGTCAATTGTGGAGAGAAAATCTTCTTCTTCTTCTCCGTAAGAGTTAGCATCGTTGTTTTGAAAAACGAACGAAAAACTCTTGAATTTTTATTCCTGACAAATTTTTTTCTAAAAAAAATCAACAAAATAGGTTTCTGTCAACTGTTTTCCGTTATTTTAACACAGAGAATGGCTATTCCCTGTAATTTTAACACGGAGAATGATCGTTCTCCTGCATTTTAACACGAGTAATGGTCATTCTCCGTAATTTTAACAACGGAGAATGGTCATTTTTCGTAATTTTAACACGGAGAATGACTATTCTCCTGTATTTTAACACAAAAAATGCCATTTTTTGTCATTTTAACACGGAGAATAATAATTCTTCATGATTTTAACATAAAGAATAACCGTTCTCCGTGATTTTAACACGGGGAATGGTCATTCTCCGTGATTTTAACACGAAGAATGACCATTCTCCTGCATTTTAACACAAAAAATTACCATTTTTCATCATTTTAACACAGAGAATGACAATTCTCCATGATTTTAACACGAAGAATGACCATTCTCCAACATTTTAATACGGGGAATGACCATTCTCTGTCATTTTAGCACGGAGAATGACCATTCTCCGTCAATTTAACAAAGAGAATGGTCATTCTCTGTTATATTAACACGGAGAATTATCATTCTTCGTGATATTACCACGGAGAATGGTCATTCTCCTGCATTTTAACACGTGGAATGGCTAGTCTCCTGCATTTTAACACGGTAAATGGCCAGTTGAAACTTTGGAGGACCATAACTTTTGACTGGACGATCGAAACGAGGCCCAGTTTGTCGCAAAAGGAGCGTATTTTCGAGGAGCCTGAGATAAACCGTTTCACCGTTTGACGGACTTTTAAAATTTTAGAATCGCAAAAAAATGATGTTTGGACCTCCATTTTCTAACACGGGAAATGGTCATTCTCCGATTTGTCACAAAAATGACCATTCTTCTGCATTTTAACACGAGTAATGGTCAGTTGATGTTGCTGATGATGATGAAGTGGGAACTGATGATGAAGACATGGTGTAAAAATTGCGAATAGAGAGTCACTAACGAGTTTTTGAAGTAAGATTTGAAAATTTTGGAGGAGAAAAACGTAGATTCGAAAGTTAGCAGCTTTTGGAAGAAGAGAAAGAATCGAAACATTTTTTAAAGAGTAGATTTTGTTGATGTTTTCAATAAATTAGAAGGACAAAAATGTCATTCCAAATCCTTTTATATATTTTTCGCTAATTCTGGACATGCGATAAAATATTATTTTATGGTAGATTTTTCATAAAATTTTTGCAGTTTTTGAACATTTTATAAATTTTTCCATAGCAGGAGGTTTAGGATCAGTAGAGTGGGCCACACATTTATATCACATTAAATTTTCAAAGTAATTTATCGAAAACTTAAATAAAATAAGAACATGATGACAATCATTACTCCTTTTCTTCTTGGTGGAGAAGGACGGATCGATCAAGCATGCAGGTGTTTGAACTGAATAATGAAGAAGACGTGTCGACCAAGCCCTTCATTTACCGAGTACTATGAGGTTTTTTCGTAGTACTGAGTGACCACGAGTCTTTTCAAACGCTATCAGCTATACCAACGGTCCTCAGTCTAATTTGAACTTTTTGACTGATGTCTATGTTGGAAACGGAATGTGGATTCGATTCTCCCAGACCAAAAGTTACGAGAGAACCGAATAAAAACTCACAAAACTAAATCGTCAACAATCATAAAAGAATCTGTCACGCCCCAGAACCAGAATACTGGAGAGCGGGAGAATGACTCAGCCAGCTACGTATTACGGGTAGATGAATACCGTATAATACGATCAATGCTGTCTAAAAGACGAGGGGGTGCATACTACATGAAAGTCTCACTATGGTTACTTCACATCTATTGTCTCAATCATTCAAATAAGAAACAGAAATAGAGAACATGTAAGATAAAGCAGTAAGGCGTCACAAACGCTCAGTCAAAATGTTCTTAATATCTGGCCTTACAAAGCATAGCCAGATGATGTAGCAAAGTATACACAATTGTTATCAGGCTGCAGTCTGACTTAATTACAATTATGTAAAAGTGAGTACAAGACAATCCGACTAACATGTCGGTGCCAAACGACAAAGTATAAAATAAGTAACAAAACGAGTGGTGAAGTAAAGAACCCACTCGAGTCCTCCTGCGATCATTCCTCTAGTATTGACCATCTTGGAGGTAGAAGTAAGCTGGATCCTCGGGGACCGGCTCTAAATCTGGCCATGCAAAACCAGAGAGGTTAGACCTCTAATAGCAAGTACCGCAAGGAAGCACGATATGAAGGATGAAACCAGTAAATTAAAGAATATAATAATAGATCTCTGCTTGCCACTGAGATTCACATAACATCACGATACTTCGAACCAACCTCCCAACCAAACAAGGACAAAAGTTGGCCCGTCATGTCCTGACATTCTGATCATCTCAGTTAGGTAACAGAGTAGATACAGTACACAAACAAATCAATTTAAACGGCCATTCAACTACTACGGCTTGCTACTGTGATTTCCAAGTTATCCTGGATATATGCAATAAAGGATTCCTTAGTTCTTACTATATGCAAGCAAGGCTAGTTTACCCAGTCAATCAATTGCGCCAATCATGAATTAGACGAGTCCTAGCAGGACGCTCGTCATCAATATACAATATACAATAAATAATATAACCAGATACTGTTCCATGCCCGTGTGGCAGGTTTGCAGTATCTGTGGGGACCAGCCGGCCTGTCGGGCACTACTAGTCCCAAGAAGGCTGCTATGTAAGAACTCGGGAATCCGTTCTCTCCATAAAATCATTATTTTACTTAACTTAATAGCCTCTATATTGAGCGAAATCCCATACCGTAGATCATGGTCATTCAAATAAGTACTTTCGTACGGGGTACGATATGCATTTCTACAACAATACCAGTGCGGTTAGGTTGTAGGTCTTATATAGCATAATGCAACAATCAAAACTAACCATAGAATAATCATGCCTTGACAATAAAGTACACATGCTGCTTTCGTAATAGTTAGATAAATAAATAACTGAAGCCTGCATGTATCTGTATGCTAATGTATTGGGACCAGCCAGTCGATTATAATAGTTCATAATATGAACGTGTCTCATTCATTCAATCCAATAAGACGACTAGCCAGCCTCTTAGTTCCAACTAGGAATACATGATCAATTATTAATCGAGATAACCAACTATCACATTATAATGTCAAGACAATAATTAATGTTAATAAAAGCCAAGGTAATTAATCAAGGTCAATCAATGTCAATCAATGTCAATTTGGAACAAGGATCAGCCAAAAGGCTTTAGAATCAGAGTTCATGCGACCAGAAAATCATGCGGCTAAGGAAGCTTAAATTCATGCGGCCGGGACAACATGCGCCTATGCGGCTAGGACCATACGCGCCTAAGCGGCCGGGGTTTGAAATAGCCCCATGCGGCTCAGCAATGCCCAAGCCATGCGGCTGAAAAAGGTTACAGTCTCATGCGGCTACGGTTAGCATGCGACCATGCGGCCAAAGGAAATTCCATGCGGCTGGGGGATAGCAAACCCCATGCGGCTCAAAATGACATGCGCCCCGGCGGCTCGAAATGACATGCGCCCATGCGGCTGAACATGGGGCAAGCCAATATGCGGCTAAGGAAAACTAATTTCATGCGGCTAGAATAAGTGCAATCCTATATGCGGCTGAGAGGTCAAGTAGCGCCATGCGGCTGCGGGACCGAATGCATAAGCGGCTAGCTAAGAACTCATGCGGCAGATAAGCCTCATGCGGCTGACTAAGCCCATGCGGCTGGGATTGGAATCAGTCTCATGCGGCTCAAATGAATGAACTCATGCGGCTGGAATGCCCATGCCCATGCGGCTAGAATGCCCATGCGGCCAGGGGACTTGCCGCATGAAGACTCATGCGGTCAAGCTTTGTCATGTGGCCAGAACTGTTCTTCTTCTCTGAATTTCTAAGGACAGAACCATGGAAACCATTACTTCCAAGCTCTCTAATCCCTTCATTCTAAGCCCAAATCTGAACTTCTATAGGTCAAAATGGCGTAGAACGAAATTCTCTACAACATGGAACCATCAAAACTTGGAGATAACAAAGTTTACTAGATCAAACCCTAAGAAATCCGAAAATACAACAAACTTAGATCTACAATAAATAAGCCATGGAAATCGAAAATGCCAAGTACTAAAGAGACTTAGAATCAAATAAGGAAGATGATGGAACAATAAAAATGGGGATCCATCAAGAAGCAAGTTGGCACTTGCCTAGTTCTCCTAGGTTGGTGAAAGAGTTATGAAGAAGAAGAGTAATGGTGAAGTAATGAAGAGAGAGAAAGGGGATGGGCTTTAAATGGAAGGGGTGGTGGTAGGTGGGGGTTTGGTTTGGTTCATGATGAACCACATGAATAAGCCAATCTAAACCGATCCTAAAGCAAAGCTAAAGCAGGGTATAAGAGCAGGAAGTCAATTGCAGAAATAAAATTACAGGAAATTAATTAACATGAATTTAAAAGAACTTAAATACAGAGTAGTACATGATGAATATAAAATAAATACATCCTAAAATAAATACATCCTAATAGTATATGTATTGAAAATACGTATTCTGGGAACGGAAAGTGACATCTCTACCCTCCTTAGAAAAATTCCGTCCTCGAAATTTCAAATCCGAGCAGGATAGAAACATCAAAGTTAACTATTCCAAGCATAAGCAATTGAGTAAGCAATCATTTCACAATGCCAATAGCAAGTAACATATCTCTGTTTAACTATTGACGACACCAAGCAATTTTACTCATAAGGTGAGAAGCATGAGGAGTTAAGACAATCAAGGTATACAGGAATGAATATACCTTGTGAGTCAAACAGGTGTGGATACCGTGATCGGATATCATCCTCACGTTTCCACGTTGACTCTCCTAAAGAGTGATGACCCTAAGCAACCCGGACAAGGCTAATTGTTCGATTCTTGAGTATCTTCTCTCTTCGGTCCAAAATGGACACAGGCTGCTCCTCGTAAGATAAGTTGGTACCAACAACCAGCTCAGAATGATCAAGGATATGGCTTGGGTCCGATACATACCTTCGTAATTGAGATACATGGAACACATCATGCACCTCTCGTAACGAAGGTGGAAGGGATAAACGATAAGCAACATCGCCTATCCGATCGAGGATAACAAACGGGCCCACGTAGGACTCAACTTCCCACGAACGCCAAATCTAATGATCCCACGAGTAGGTGAGATCCGCAGGAACACGTGGTCCCCAACAGAAAACTCTAGCGGCCTACGATGCTAGTCCGCCCAATGACGATGCCGATCCTGCACAACTCGAAGTCGCTTTCTAATTCCTTTAACCACTTCTACTGTCTGAACAATCATTTCTGGGCCTAGCATCTTCCTCTCCCAGATATCGTCCCATGCTAGTGGTGACCTACACTTCTTACCATATAGTGCTTCAAATGGCGCCACCTGGATACTAGCTTGATAACTGTTGTTGTATGAGAACTCGACTAAGTACAGGTGGCTCTTCCAAGACCCTCCAAAATCCAGAGTGCATGCTCGCAACATATCTTCCAAAGTCTGGATTGTTCTTTCTGATTGCCCGTCCGTCTGTGGATGGTAAGCCATGCTAAACTTTAACTTGGTATCCAGACTATGATGTAAACTCTTCCAGAAATGTGATGTAAAACGAGTATCTCTGTCTGACACAATACTGACAGGGACTCCATGCTGTCTGACTATCTGTTGCATATACAACTCTGCCAACTTTTCTGTAGACTGCCCTACTCTGAAAGGAAGAAAGTGTGCTACCTTCGTAAGCCGATCTACGATTACCCAAATAGCATCCTTACCACTTGGTGATCTTGGTAAACCGGTCACAAAGTCCATTATGATATGCTCCCACTTCCATTCCGGGATAGGAAGCGGTTGCAATAACCCAGCTGGCCTCTGCTGTTCTGTCTTCACTTGCTGACATACCAAGCAACGAGAGACGAATCTAGCTATCTCCCTCTTTATCCTGTTCCACCAGAAGTGTTGCTTGATATCTTGGTACATCTTGGTCCCTCCAGGGTGTATAGAATACTGAGAACTGTGAGCTTCTGCCATAACCTCCTGTCTGATATCTCCACTAGGTACACATAGACGTGATCCAAACCTAAGTGTACCATCTTTATGAATTTTCAACTCCTTTATGAGTCCTGACTCACATTCTGCCCTAAGCTTCTGAATCCTTGGGTCCTGTGCCTGAGTTGTCTTGATCCTGTCTACCAAGTCAGATTGAACTTGTAGACTTGCCAGAATTCCTACATCACTAGGAAGTATAACTTCGATGCCCATCTCCTGAAGGTCTTCTAAGATATGCTTCTGTGTTGTCAACATAAATGCATCGTCTCTCCTGCCGAGAGTGTCTGCTACTACATTAGCCTTTCCTGGATGATACTGAAGCTCTGCGTCGTAATCCTTGATCAGCTCTAACCATCTTCTCTGCCTCATGTTCAGCTCCTTCTGAGTAAAGATGTACTTCAGACTTTTGTGGTCTGTGTACATATCTACTCGATCACCGTACAAGTAATGCCTCCATAGCTTTAAAGCAAATACTACTGCCGCCAACTCCAAGTCATGAGTTGGATAATTCTTCTCGTGGTCTCAAAGTTGCCTAGATGCGTACGCTATCACCTTCCCATGTTGCATGAGGACACATCCAAGTCCTTTACCTGACGCATCATAATATACAGTAAAACCTCCGGGTCCAACTGGCAATGTAAGAATAGGTGCTGATGTCAACTTCTGCTTCAGATTCTCAAATGATGCCTGGCATTCTGCCGACCAGATAAATGGTACATCCTTCCGTGTCAAAAGGGTCATGGGTGCTGAAAGCCTTGCAAAGTCTGACACGAACCTTCTGTAATATCCTGCCAATCCCAAGAAACTCCGCACATCAGCTACGGTCTTGGGTACTGGCCAACTCTCTACTGCTTCTACCTTCTTGGGATCCACTGCTACTCCAGCTCCTGATATGATATGACCCAAAAATGAAATATGATCCGACCAAAACTCACACTTGCTGAGCTTGGCATACAACTGGTTCTCTCTCAGAACTTGTAACACTTTTCTGAGGTGGTCTTCATGCTCCTCTTTACTAGCAGAGTATACAAGAATGTCGTTGAGAAACACCACGACAAACTGATCTAAGTACGGCATAAAGATACGGTTCATCAAATCCATGAATATTGCTGGAGCATTGGTCAAACCAAACGGCATTACCAAGAATTCATAATGTCCATACTTCAACCTGGATACTGTCTTGGGGATGTCCTCCTTCCGAACCCTTACTTGATGATACCCTGAACGAAGATCTATCTTGGAGAAAACTCTAGCTTTGCTCAACTGATCAAATAAGTCGTCGATCCTGGGTAGTGGGTACTTGTTCTTCACTGTTGCCGTGTTAAGCTTCCTGTAATCGATGCATAATCGGGATGACCCATCCTTCTTTCCTACAAGTACTACTGGTGCTGCCCATGGTGATATGCTAGCTTGGATGAACTTCTTCTCCTTCAATTCTTCTATGTGCTGATATACCTTGGCCTGCTCCGAATCTGCCATTATGCAAACTCGATTTGATATCGGGTTAGTTCCAGGTGCCAATTCTATATTGAACTCAATATCTCTAACTGGTGGTAGCCCTGGAAGTTATTCAGAAAATACATCTAGAAATTCATCAACTACCTTCAGAACTTGAACTTCTTCCATTGACGTTACTACCCCTGCTCTTGCTGAGTTGCCTCTGATCTGACTAAGGTGAATCGCTTCATGCCCGGGATATCAAAAGATACACTCCCTCTACGATAATCTATTGTCGCATGACTGTCTTTCAGCCAGTCCATGCCTAAGATAACGTCGAAATTTCCAACAGAAAATTCTATCAACTGGGCGGGTAAAGAATGCCCGCAAACTACAACGCTACATGCTAGAGTGACTCTACTAACTCCTACGAGCCCATTACCAGTGAGTATGTTTAACTTCCCTGGCAATGCCTCGAACTCCATTCCTAGCCTTGTCGTAAATTGTGCAGATATAAATGAATGAGATGCTCCCGAATCAAACAATGCTACTGCGGGATATGAGGCGACGAGAATGTTACCTGCCACAACATCTCCTGATGCTAATGCCTCTTCTAAGGACAGAGTGAATGCCTGCCCTCGACCTCCTTGTTGATTCCCATGCTGCAGCCTAGCCTGGTGCTGCTGCTGGCCCCTTCCTTGATGATGCTGGGATGGTCTATGCTGGTGTTGCTGCATCGGTGGTCCCTGCTGCTGAAACATCTGAGCCTGTGGCATTAACAGACGTTGGGCCAATGGTCTCACTGCCACTGCGGGTCCTCGATACTGTCCTGCCCCTGGTGCTGGCAGAGCAGGAAACTGCTGTACTGGTCCTCCTGACCTCAAATTCATGGGACATGTGGTAACCCGATGATCTGGATTTCCATATATCAAACACAGTCCGTTCAATGCCCGACACACATCTCTAGTGTGCCCCATCTTCCCACAATAAGTGCAGCCCGCTGGGGGTTGCTGATTCTTCTTCTGTTGCTGTTGTTGTTGCCTTGGTGGTGGTGCTGGCCCTCGTATTGCTATATCGTGAATACGAATGACAAGGGATGGTGCTGTTGTTCGGGGCGCTGCTCCTCCTCCTCCTTCAATCTGACTGTGGGATCTCTTCTGACCTCCAGTCCTTGCCGTGATCCTCTGAATAGTGATCTCATACCTTCGGGTGGCCGTCAATACCTCATCGAAAGTCTGATAATTGTGGCCCTCTATCAATTGCAAGAGCTCAAGATGAAACCCTTGCTGGAACCTCATAGCCCTCTGGCTCTCCGTTGCTACCATCTCTGGGGCGAACCTACTCAATCTGCAGAACTCCGCTGCGTAGGCATCTACCGTCTTGCCGGCCTGCTTGAGGTTGATAAACTTTTGTTGCAGCTCAAACTGTGCCACAACTCCATAGTACTTCATCTTGAACCTTACAGTAAAATCGTCCCAAGCAACAGGACGTCTGATACCTACTTCCTCTGATTCCCACCAATCACGTGCGAGATCCTGAAGTAACAACTTTACTTGATCCACACGTTCTTCCGCCGGTACCTTAGCTACCGTCAAAATAGCCTCAATATCCTTAAGCCATGCATCTGCTGAGATGGCATCCTCCGTGCCCTCGAAACGACGGGGGTTGTACTTGCAAAACCTGGCTGATGCTCCTGAATCTGGCCTTGTCCCTCTTTCCAAAGCTGTCTGCAACCCCTGGTTGAGTAGTACGTTCTGCTTCTGCAACTGAGCGTGCATGCACTGCTGGGCTAACATCTGGTGTTGCTGAGTAGCCATCATCCCTCTCATGATCTCCAGAAGGGCCGGTGTGCCTACTCCCACAGGGGTAGGTGGAACTGTTGGTGGTGGTGGAACCTCCGGATACTGTGATCCAGCTGCTGCTTCTACTATCACTTCTTCTTGAATAGCCTCTTCGGGTAGTACTGGCCCTTATTGCTGACCAACCTGGTCAGGTTGTCCATGTTGTCCTTGTTGATGTTGTCCAGCTCTAACAAATGCGAACGAGATGCCCCTAAAAAGGGACAAGAGAATAATCAAACGATCGAACAGGAAAGATCAATAAAGTCAAAGGATACTGGAATGTCAAGCTAGAGTTGAGAAGAACGAATCATGAGATCAAGGGAGAACATGTGTGATTGAGACATCCTATAAATCAAAATACCCCACAAGTCTGAAATCAGACCTGCATGGGCCACCACTAAAACCTTGTCACGCCCCAGAACCAGAATACTGGAGAGCGGGGGAATGACTCAGCCAGCTACGTATTACGGGTAGATGAATACAGTATAATACGATCAATGATGTCTAAAAGACGAGGGGGTGCATACTACATGAAAGTCTCACTATGGTTACTTCACATCTATTGTCTCAATCATTCAAATAAGAAACAGAAATAGAGAACATGTAAGATAAAGCAGTAAGGCGTCCCAAACGCTCAGTCAAAATGTTCTTGATATCTGGCCTTACAAAGCATAGCCAGATGATGTAGCAAAGTATACACAATTGTTATCAGTTACAGTCTGACTTAATTACAATTATGTAAAAGTGAGTACAAGACAATCCGACTAACATGTCGGTGCCAAACGGCAAAGTATAAAGTAAGTAACAAAACGAGTGGTGAAGTAAAGAACCCACTCGAGTCCTCCTGCGATCATTCCTCTAGTATTGACCATCTTGGAGGTGGAAGTAAGCTGGATCCTCGGGGACCGGCTCTAAATCTGGCCATGCAAAACCAGAGAGGTTAGACCTCTAATAGCAAGTACCGCAAGAAAGCACGATATGAAGGATGAAACTAGTAAATAAAAGAATATAATAATAGATCTCTGCTTGCCACTGGGATTCACATAACATCACGACACTTCGAACCAACCTCCCAACCAAACAAGGACAGAAGTTGGCCCGTCATGTCCTGACATTCTGATCATCTCAGTTAGGTAACAGAGTAGATACAGTACACAAACAAATCAATTTAAACGGCCATTCAACTACTACGGCTTGCTACTGTGATTTCTAAGTTATCCTGGATATATGCAATAAAGGATTCCTTAGTTCTTACTATGTGCAAGCAAGGCTAGTTTATCCAGTCAATCAATTGTGCGAATCATGAATTAGACGAGTCCTAGCAGGACGCCCGTCATCAATATACAACATACAATAAATAATATAACCAGATACCGCTCCATGCCCGTGTGGCAGGTTTGCAGTATCTGTGGGGACCAGCCGGCCTGTCGGGCACTACTAGTCCCAAGAGGGCTGCCATGTAAGAACTCGGAAATCCGTTCTCTCCATGAAATCATTATTTTACTTAACTTAATAGCCTCTATGTTGAGCGAAATCCCATGCCGTGGATTATGGTCATTCAAATGAGTACTTTCGTATGGGGTACGATATGCATTTCTATAACAATACCAGTGCGGTTAGGTTGTAGGTCTTACATAGCATAATGCAACAATCAAAACTAACCACGAAATAATCATGCCTTGACCATAAAGTACACATGATGCTTTCGTAATAGTTAGATAAATAAATAACTGAAGCCTGCATGTATCTGTATGCCAATATTTTGGGACCAGCCAGTCGATTATAATAGTTCATAATATGAACGTATCTCATTCATTCAATCCAATAAGACGACTAGCCAGCCTCTTAGTTCCAACTAGGAATACATGATCAATTATTAATCGAGATAACCAACTATCATATTATAATGTCAAGACAATAATTAATGTTAATAAAAGCCAAGGTAATTAATCAAGGTCAATCAATGTCAATCAATGTCAATCAATGTCAATTTGGAACAAGGATCAGTCAAAAGGCTTTAGAATCAGAGTTCATGCGACCAGGAAATCATACGGCTAAGGAAGCTTAAATTCATGCGGCCGGGACAACATGCGCCTATGCGGCTAGGACCATACGCGCCTAAGCGGCCGAGGTTTGAAATAGCCCCATACGGCTCAGTAATGCCCAAGCCATGCGGCTGAAAAAGGTTACAGTCTTATGCGGCTACGGGTAGCATGCGACCATGCGGCCAAAGGAAATTCCATGTGGCTGGGGGATAGCAAACCCCATGCGACTCAAAATGACATGCACCCCTGCGGCTCGAAATGACATGCGCCCATGCGGCTGAACATGGGACAAGCCTATATGCGGCTAAAGAAAACTAATTTCATGCGGCTAGAATAAGTGCAATCCTATATGCGACTGAGAGGACATGCAGCGCCATGCGACTGCGGGACCGAATGCATATACGGCTAGCTAAGAACTCATGCGGCAGATAAGCCTCATGCGGTTGACTAAGCCCATGCGGCTGGGATTGGAATCAGTCTCATGCGGCTCAAATGAATGAACTCATGCGGCTGGAATGCCCATGTCCATGCGGCTAGAATGCCCATGCGGCCAGGGGACTTGCCGCATGAAGACTCATGCGGTCAAGCTTTATTATATGGCCAAAACTGTTCTTCTTCTCCGAATTCCTAAGGACAGAATCATGGAAACTATTGCTTCCAAGCTCTCTAATCCCTTCATTCTAAGCCCAAATCTGAACGTCCATAGGTCAAAATGGGGTAGAACGAAATTCTCTACAACATGGAACCATCAAAACTTGGAGATAACAAAGTTTACTAGATCAAACCCTAAGAAATCCGAAAATGCAACAAACTTAGATCTACAATAAATAAGCCATGGAAATCGAAAATGCCAAGTACTAAAGAGACTTAGAATCAAATAAGGAAGATGATGGAACAATAAAAATGGGGATCCATCAAGAAGTAAGTTGGCACTTGCCTAGTTCTCCTAGGTTGGTGAAAGAGTTATGAGGAAGAAGAAGAGTAATGGTGAAGTAATGAAGAGAGAGAAAGGAGATGGGCTTTAAATGGAAGGGGTGGTGGTAAGTGGGGGTTTGGTTTGGTTCATGATGAACCACATGAATAAGCCAATCTAAACCGATCCTAAAGCAAAGCTAAAACAGGGTATAAGAGCAGGAAGTCAAATACAGAAATAAAATCGCAGGAAATTAATTAACATGAATTTAAAGGAACTTAAATACAGAGCAGTACATGATGAATATAAAATAAATACATCATAAAATAAATACATCCTAATAGTATATGCATTAAAATACGTATTCTGGGAACGGAAAGTGACAGAATCAAAATGCAAACACTAAATAAATTTTATGCGAAAAAATTTTGTGAAAAAAAATTACGGGACGATCGAAATCCAAATCTGGAAAGCCTATACTAATGTTATAAGAAATACACCGCCTCCTACAAGCTTATCACCGATCCCAAACAGATCCCCACAAGAAAATTAATTACAGACTCTCAAAGAACGAAGGCGACGCAAAAGAATCATCCGAAATTATCTCCTCTTCGAAGTAGCCGACAATCTCTCTTTCTCCGAGAAGTTGTAACCGAGCTACATTTATATTCATCAATTTGCATTATCCTTTTTATAAACCATCGAATGGATTAGGATTACCATTGAAAATCTATATATATAGAAGTCAAAGATATATTTAATCATATATATATATATATGGTTAAAGTCAAAGATATGAAAATTCAATCATACATAGGCTTACCATAATATGGAAGTCTACTTATATGGAAACTCCAATATATGAAAGATCCAATCATATATATGCTTACCATATTTTGTCTATTATATGACGCTCAACGCACTCCCTGAGTTTCTCCGACACATGAATGACGCTCATCACACTGTGGGTATTCTCAACATAGGTTGGAAATCCCATCCAACTTCAACTAATCTCCTACTTCCCAACTAGGTGGAGGAGCGTGACATTCCGACGATCCTCCTGCAGTAGTAAATTTATTTCCTTGGTAGAACCTTGATGAGCATATTCGCTCCATTCTCATTTGTGTGGATCTTCTCAAGCGCCGCATCCTTCTTCTTAAGCACATCTCGTATCCATTAATACCGAATCTCAATATATTTGGACTGACTACGATTAAAAGTCGGGTTCTTTCCAAGGTGAATAACTCTCTAGCTATCACAAAGCAAAATTTACTAATCTTGCTTAAGTCCAACTTCCTATAGGAACTTCTTTATCCAAAGCAACTCCTTGCAAGCTCCTGTTGCCGTATGTACTCTGCCTTTGTTCTGCAACCATGACTACCACAATATCACTCTACCAGCAAACATCATCACATAGCTCGAAGTCGATCGTCTTATGTCTTCATCTCCAGCCATATCAACGTCAGCATATTCGACCAACTTCGGCTCATTACCACCAATTGAAAGCCTCCAATAAGCAGTACCCTAAAGGTACCGTATAATCCACTTGACCACACTCCTATGTTTTCTTCCACGATTGGAAAGATACCTGCTAACTACACCAAATGTGTGAGCAATATCTAGTCTCGTAGACACCATGAGATACATAAGACTTCTCACTGCTGAAGCATATGGAACTCGCTCTATATATTCCTTTCCGTTCTTAATAGATAGACACTACTCTGTAGTAAGCTTAAAGTGAGCCGCTGCAAGGGGGTTTCTCACTTTTTTGATCTATCCATCTCGAAACACTGAAGTACCGTTGAATGTACTTCTTCTAGGATTAATGAAGCATCTTGGAATCTCTCTCTCTCTTCCGGTTGATTTATATTCCAAGAATGGCCTTTACTGCACCCAAATCCTTTATAGAGAAGGTTGCACCCATTTGATGCTTCAAATCTGATATGTTGGTGGCATTCCGATCCACCAATAGCATATCATCTACATAAAGCAGTAACATAATAAAATCATCCTCGACAAAGTACCAGACAAACACGCAATAATCCAACGTCGTCTATGCATAACCATGCTCCCCCATAAATGTTTCGAAATTTTTGTACTACTTTTTCGAAGCATGCTTCAGACCATACAACCTCTACATCAACCGACAGACCACATATGATTTGCCATCCTTGTAGAATTCATGTGGCTGCTCCATGTAAAACTCCTCATATAAATCATTGTAGAGGAATGTTGTCTTCACGTCCATCTGTTCAACCTCCAAGTTACAACTAGCTGCCAATGCTAGCACTACCCAAATAGATGATAACTGGTCGATCGGTGAAAAGATCTTATCGAACTCTATGCCATTTCGTTGACTGTAGCCTTTAACCACCAACCTTGCCTTTTATCGAGGGCGAGATACATAGTGGTTTTGTACCTAGATTGAGTTAATTTTTTAGTCTTGTGATTATTATCTATGACCTAGTTATGGGGTCCTAGATATCTGATGTAAGTGACACTCTCTTCTTATTTATATTATATGTATAATATATATATATATATATATATATATATATATATATATTCAAAAAGGTAAATATTATTACTTCCCATTATTAAATGGAAGAAAAGCCCGTAGGCTTACAATATATTAATCCTCAGTCAGTATGCATCAAAGGACAAGCAGACCACAGACTCCCAGCCAACAACTATCAAGCTATAATGAATCCTAAGAATCATGGGAGCAACCTACGATTTGCTCCCTTATTCACTCGAGTACTCTTACGACATGTCAGTGTATCGTCCTCTTTGTTCGAGCATTCTCCTTTGAAATTAGGTTGTTTACTCGCTATCGTAGCAGCCCAAACATGGTTAGTTTTGACAAGTATCCCTTTTAGTGAGGATTACACTAATTCAAGAAGTGTCAAGTCACAAACGAGAGCTCCTTTAGTCACACGCCTCACCATCATTGTGTTCTTCCTTCCTAATCTGACGCTAGGGGGAACTGTGGAGGAAGTCAAGGTAGAGTGCTTCAGCCAGGATGTTTTAGAGCGTCTCAGTTTGAACACCATTAGAGTTTGTTGGTCCCCAGTGCTATCAATAGTGGCCTTGGGCACTTTAGGTTCAAGGCCCATCCTTTTACCCAAAATAGATCCCACTCCTAGGCTAGTTAATAGATAGTCAAAAATTTGAATCCGATTTGATTCTGTATATGAATTCCATATATTATCTAAAATTTAGTTATCAGATTCGGATATCCGAATATTTTTGAATATTTTGAATATTATCGTTTTTCAGATACAAATTCAGATATTAAGGTATTCGAATCCGTTAATATCCGATCCGAGTGTAAATTACAAATTTTGGATGTCAGATTCAGATATCGAATTAGGGTATCCAAAATTATATATATTATAGTATAATATATATAATATATATTAATTACTATAGAAGATTAAAAGATTTTATTCTTAACTGACTTTTACATAATTCAATTAATTTATTACCCTTCTACCTCTATATTATAATATAATATATGTGTAATAGTAATATATCTTAATTATAATTTATAACAGAAGATGAAAGGGATCAAATATGTAGAGCAATATATATGGTCGCCTTAAATTGAGCATCCTTGGAATTTTTAATAAAAGGTGAAAGGGCTAGAGCAATATGTAGAGCAAGTCAACTAAGATCTTGGAATTTTCAACACAAGAAGAAAGAGCTCAAATAGAGTAATTGAATTTGATTTTTGGATATTGGGATAATAACTAAAAATTTAATACTTTGGATATTCGAATAATAACTAATTTTTTTAATATTTTGATTTTTGGATTTTGAATATTCGAATAATAACATTTGAATTCTTTAGCTAACCAGATCGAATATTATCCGATATCCTCTAAACTATACTGATACATTCGAAGTATAAAAAAGAAATATCCGCCGGATATCGGATTGAATTTGAATATTATAAAAAAAGGATATCGGATACGAATATTGACCTATCCGTACCGATAATTTGACACCCCTACCCACTCCTAGGGTTTTTAACACCCCCATTGTATATCCACTATATCTTGTATTAGACTATTTCCACCGCCTCTACATCATCCCTCATGCTGACTGTACTCCAAAGCTTATTAGCTACCTCCTACATCTTAGCAACTGTCTTGGAAGGCCCGTTATTGCAAGATGGCGGATTATCACGACATTGAGAAGGGATGTGGCTAAAGCTTTGACAGCTTCGACAACATGGCATAATCCTTTCATATTCAACTTTTTGAAACATAATATCTCATGTCAAAGGCTCCATCTCCAGCTTATTCGGCAAAGAGTATATTGCATTTATTTCTGCAAAAACATGAGCATATGCCAGTTATTCCCTTCTGGCCATAGGGAAGTCGATTCGAAGAGGCTTTCCTATGAAATTGGACAACTTCGTGAAGACTAGAGTGCTCCACAGTTAAAGGGAGAGCTATGGGAAACGGATCCATATGGATATCAAAGCTAAATGATCTCTTTCAAAGATGGTGGATGGTCTTTCTCAAAACCATAAGCCTCCCATCAAACGTCCAAGGGCCATTTTGAAGGACTCTATTAGTGCCTTCGCAAGTCCAAACTTAATGAAGTAGAACCCATTTTCTCTAGGAAAAAATTACATGCTATCTTTTGGCTTCCATATTTTCAGGATAAAGCCTCTGAATTGACAGAAAAAGGTCTAGCACCCGTGATGTAGAGGATGATAATATTTTTCCAATATTACTCCGTTAAAGCAAGGTCATCCTTGGTTATACCCACCACCTTCCTCCCTAGGGCATTCTTCGGCTCAATATATTGCGTAACGATCTCTTTTATCATTATTCCAGACTAGTATCTATCTGCCCAAGAGATCCGAAAAAGGCTAGACATCTTGAAAGGATCAGGAGCCTTATATGACATATTCACAAACACTTGGAGGGTAGGTCCACTAGCTGGAACATAAGGTTCGAGACCACTACTTGTTCTTTGGAGGGAGTAGACTTACCCATATGAAGCCTCCTGGACAGAGGGGAGGTTCACTTAGTCACCCCTAAAATCCCCTTCAAGCCCCTCTATTTTTGTACTAGCAACTGTAGTCCACCCTTCATCGTACACAGGTGCATGGCAAGGGAATATGGGAGGGGAAGGCTGGGGGCACGACCGAAAATGGAGGAGGTACGGAGTTAGTGGTGAAGGGTGGGAGAGAGGGTCGAATGAGGGTTAGGATCGCCTGGGTCTTGAAGGCAACTCATTCTTCTTTTTCCATATATATATATATATATAAATATATATATATATATATATATAGGGAGATATTCACAAAAACTTGGGGGGAAAGTCCAGTAGCAAGTGTAGGAGGCTTTGATGCAGCAGGGCAAGTTTCGTGACCACGACTTGCTGCTTGGAGGAAAGGTCGATGTCTAGTAGGAACGAGAGGCTTAGCTACAGCACAAACATATTTCGAGACTACCGCCTATCGCTTGGAGGGAGTAGACCTACCCATAGGAGCTGCGCTTGGTCAACCCCAAAATCCCCTTCGAGCTCCTCCCTCTCTGTCGACTAGCAACAATAGTCCACCCTTCATTGCACAGAGATGGTAAGAGGGAGAGAGGAGGGGTGTTGTCCCATTGGTCATGGTCAAATCTGATTTTAATAATTAATCTAACCCCGTCTCGATATAAGGGTTACTTGGACGACTGCTGAGAACTGCTACTGCTACCGTTCAAGACATGATGACAATTTGCCATTGAGTCCGTATTTTTATTATCAATGTAATTTTCATAATTTATTGAGTCTAGAAATATGATGTACACCGAATCGTACTGGCAAATAGACTACCCCAAAATATTTTCAAATATCCTTTGTTTTTGAAAATAAGCCCATTTATAAAAGCTCCTAACGACTTGACTTTTCAAAAAGCCCAAAACTTGATTTGCAAAACCCTAACCAAATGAACTCTGGACTAAGAGAATTCGGCCCGAGTTCCTCCCGAATTTGCCCCGAGTTCGATTTGTGGCTCGTTAGATTTTGAACTTGATCTTCCCGCAGTTACGGATGCATTGACTATCTGCCGAGATTCTCTCAAAGAATTCTGTCCGAATTCTTCCTTTGGAAAACCTATAAATAGAGAATAATTTTTACCATTTCAGCACACCTCTCTTCTCTTCTCTCTAAGCCTACTATAGCATTCCAAAAGCTTTTCATTTTCAAATTCTAAGCCAGTTACAATCATCTAGTCGATCTGCTATAGTATAAAGTGTTGTAAATGTGCTATAAATGTGCTGCATTGAGCCTATACATATTATCTATTCATAACGTTTTACAAAAGTCCTGAAGTGTGCACTATATATTAAATATTCATAACTTTTTTATAGAACCTATTCATGACGGTTTTTTATAACGTTTTTAAAAAATATTTATAACACCCGTTTTTATAACGGTTGCTTTGAAAAAAAAGCGTCATGGTTTGTCATTAATGACGCTTTTTAGCCGTCATTAAAAGAGTTTTTTGTTGTAGTGTTAGTGCACTCTTATATATATATGTATATATATATATATATATATATATATATATATATATATATATATATAGTGTGTACTATGAAACCTCTTTGAAAACTATATAGTGTACTATGAAACCTTTTTGGAAACTAGTTTTAGTATCTAATCGTAATGAACATTCCTTGTTCATTCTTTAGGTATTTATTTCTCTTATATTTAGGGATTCTAGATTTCGATGCTAGTTGATGATACTGCATACATTCTTTTAAATCTAATTTCTTAAAAATAGAGATCATTTTGGGTACAAGCTTATAAATGATTTGTCTGTCACCACGGCTACGGCTAAATTGAGTGGTACTAAAGCGTCCTCCGGTGGACCTACACTAGCTAGAACAATATACCTACAGCTAACCTAAAGTAATCAATACTTTATAGACTTAATTATTAAGGTCTACTTGCATCTATTGTCTAGTTCTAGATCCAAGGCACTGAACCCGGTTCCCTAGGTTCCAGAATACATCAGCACTTCTAGGTCCTATATTTTGATTTATAACTGCTTTATATTTTATTATTGATCATTGATTTTGTAGCACATATAAGGATACATGTAATTGATACATCTTATGCTTATAGCTACAAATGATATGAATTTTTTTATTATTTGAGATTTTTCGATTCCAGTGGATATACTTATATCGTCAAAATATTTTGTATTATCTAGATTGATCTCTAATCTTATATTAATCTCATTTTTAAGAAGAGATGAATTTCATCTTCAAATTTGGACATTCATTTTGATGGACAATATTATCTTTTAATATTTTAACATATGTTGATCTATCTTGTCTATTGTAAGTTGCTATTGCATAAATCAATTTATGTCGTCTTATACGATTATTCATCATATATTGATTTATATATGCCAAATTCAAATATCTTTTGATTGTTTCATCTTTATGCATTTATTTATTAGATATTACTTTTACTTGCCTAAAGATGATATTTTGTTTTAAGTTTGGAACTTTATACGCATCGATCAAAGGGATCAAAGATGTATATCTCGAATATCCCTTAGATTTTGTGATTGTCATTTTTACCTATCTTATACATATAAATATTTTTGAACTATATATGCATATTTTAAGGGGAATAAAATTAATTATTTTAATTTATATATACCCTTAATATGTAGTATACCTAGTTCGTCATGGACTTATATTTTTTTTAATATCTTATTGCATTGGTCATGGTATTTTGTTTTATAGTGGACTTATGATTCTTCTTGGTTCTCTCATTTTCATAGGTTTACTTGATTTCTCTATCTTGACAATTATTGAGCTATTATTATTTTCTTTTATGCAGCATCTCAAACAGTCATGGTACTTGATTTGCTTGTTGAGTTGATATATTTCAAACTCCTATTAGTATGCATTTACTATTTTACTGTGTATTATATATCCTTTTTTTCTTAGTATGTACTTTTCATTTCTATGCGTAGCATTATATATCTTAGTTTATGCTTCCGTCATAGAACTGTATGTGAAATATATGTTATTCTTTTTATATTTCTTCAACGTTCGTTTCTTACGCATGATTTGCGGGGGAGCTTCTCTCTTTGAAATCATTTTGCTAACTGACAATGGGGAAGAAAATAAATCTAACATCTTTTGCAGGATATATAATTTTTTTTTCTAAGAGGAGACAGTACCATACAAAATAGTACAACAGTACCTTCCAAATTATGATATTTTTGTCAAATTAAGATCAAGATGTTATATTGGTCAAAGTTTGTCAATTATCAAAATAGGAGAGATTGTTGGTCCATTGGTCATGGTCAAACCTGATTTTAATAATTGATAATCATATCTCGATATAAGAGTTACTTGGATGACTGCTGAGAACTACTACTACTACCGTTCAAGACATGAAGTCGTTTTGCCATTGAGTCTATATTTTCATTATCAATATAATTTTCACAATTTATTGAGTCTAGGAATACGATGTACACCGAGTCGTACTGGCAAATTGGCTGCCCCAAAATATTTTCAAATATCCTTTATTTTTGAAAATAAGTCCATTTACAAAAGCTCCTAACTGCTTGACTTTTCAAAAAGTCCAAAATCCGATTTGTAAAACCCTAGCCAAATCAACTCTGGACCAAGAGAATTCAGCCCGAGTTCCGCCTGAATTTGCCCTGAGTTCGGTTAGTGGTCCGTTAGATTTTAAACTTGGTCTTCCCGCAGTTACGGATGCAACGGCTATCTGCCGAGATTCTCTCAAAGAATTCTGTCTGAATTCTTCCTTTAGAAAACCTAGAAATAGAGAAAAATTTCTACCATTTCAACACACCTCTCCTCTTCTCTCTAAATCTACTACGATATTCCAAAGTGTTCTAAGCTTTTCATTTTCAAACCCTAAGCCAGTTACAACCCTCTAGTAGATTTGTCAGTGTGGTACGGTCTAGAAGTTTTAGAGTGATTGTAATCAGAGGCTTGATTGAAGAAAAATACTTCACAATTGAAGCTGGTCGAGTACTTCTAATCAAAGCTCGCGTTGTAGAAGTTGCAAGAACTTCGCATGAAAACTTACGACATTTTTCCATAGTGGATTTCAACTGGAAGCTAGAGTTTTTTCGACTGGAGTAGTCATCACAAGAGAAAAACCAGTATACATCCTTGTGTTTGCATTTGCTCTCTGCTATTTACTTTTATATTTACATATCTGTGATATATTCTATGATCTTGTTGCTAACATTTTTTAATAGCAAATTTTTCGCTGCCTACTCTATTCATCTCCCGCTAGAGTATAGCGCTTTACATTTCGTTCCTACAAGGGAAAGGCCGAGGGCACTATCAAAATAGAGAAGGTGGGAGCGAGGAAAGGGGCAAAGGAGGGTCGGGATCGCATAGAACGTAGTTCACTATATATATATATATATATATATATATATATATATATATATATAATATATATTAAGGTGTCATTTTTTTAAGTTGGATTGTGGCTCAAAGACACCAAGCCGCCCAATGGAGGATTCGTATCCGAGACCTGTGCTCGGGTGGCCCTCCATACTACCACTAGGCTAGTGCCTTAGGGACGCGCGCACACACACACACACACACACACACACACACAGATAGTTTTTTGAGGTGTCCTTTTTTTTTCAAGTTAGACTGTGACTCAAAGCCACCCAACCGTCCAAGGGGGGATTCGAACCCCAGACCTGTGCTCGGACGATCCCCCGCACTACCACTAGGCTAGTACCTTAGGGACTATATATATATATATATATATATATATATATATATATATATATATATATATATATAGAGAGAGAGAGAGAGGGGGAGCGGATCAAAAGCCCCCACTACAACAAAAAACCCATTTTACAACGTTAGATAAACGTTGTTAATAGCTTTTTACAATGTTTCAAAAAATGTTGTAGTTCGAGGAGTTGTAGAAAGTTTGAAATATTTTACAACGACGGGCTATCGTTGCACCACACGTTGTAAACACAGTTTTTGACTACGTGTTTTCTCATTTTAACAATAATTCTATAACGTTGTAAATATTAGTTTTAACAATGGTTACAATTTGTTGTCATTACAACTTCTACAATGTTTGATAAATATTGTAAAGCACCATTTACAACATTGTTTCAATATTGTCACTTTTACATCAGCAACTTTTGGAAAACGTTGTATATATGTATATCACAATGTTTTTCCTTCATCGTCATATAGCTGTCAACAACATTTAGTTAACGTTGTAAAATAGTTGTAATTGATGATATTGGCAATAGCTCATAAACGTTGTGAAACAATTATTTACAACATTGGTTAATCATTGTTTAAATTAAATTTTCATTTAAAAAAAAATTATATATATATATATATATATATATATATATATATATATATATATATATATATATATGGAATTGACAATTTAAATGAAATTGACAATATATATATGGAATTGACAATATATATATATAATATATATATATATATATATATATATATATATATATATATATATATATATATATATATATATATATATATGGAATTGACAATAGTACACAAATTCCATTGTTGACCATTTACAAAAGAGGAGCATAACAAGACTGAGAAGATATTCCATGTATTCAATCCAATAATTCAACTACAAATTAGATAAAAGTTGAATCAAAAGACTACAATAGTTGGATGGTCGCAACTGAAACCCAAGGACTCTCGACCCAGAAAGTTAAGAAAATGGTCCATAATGTTCTCCTGCAGTTCAAATAAAAAACACATTAGAGATAGTATTGCCTTCTAATATACAGCTTCAAGTAGAACCAAGAATGCAAAGAGAACCAAGAATTTTCAAATAAAAAACACATTAGAGATAGTATTTCCAAATGCAAAGAGAACCAAGAATTTTCTACAATAATGGAGGATAATTGGACTACGGCTCAGAAGAATCACCTCCAAGCTCCCATGCTACTAAATTCTCCAATCACAACAAGAACAAATCAAATTTTGATGGTATTGGTAGTAATCTTGGAGCAGGCAAGAAGAATGATACTGTGCTGGTTACACCTCCTACTTCTGCAATTGTTGTGCAAATTACAAAAGACTCAGGAAAATCTCCCATGGTTATTGATCTGGTTAAATTGGTTCAATGATGCCAACCTCACCATTCATCGACATCATGATCGGAGGAACTCTACATTCATTCCAACAAAGAATATTCCCGTGGTAGTTAATGATATTCAACAAGAAGATGGGAATCAAACTGCATCCTTCCCTATAACTGAAACAATAACTCCTCCAAATATTCCGCTACCAGTTATCTCACATCCAACTATACGGTCATCTGATTTCTCCACTACCCCTATAACTCCGATGTCCAGATAATCGATTTCAAAAGTAACAACTCCAATACACAAGCTTATCCATATAACCTCTGCTGCACCCACTACACTGATGTCTGATACCTTTGTGTTACCTAGCCATATCTTAGCAAGTGGTACCATTGTCCCACCTCTATCCACAACTTCAGTATCAATGTTATCTGATACCTATTCTCCAGTATCAGACAATATTTCCTCTCCTTCTGTTTCACTAATTCAGACGCATATGGGCCAACCTTCATTTCTCAAATAACCAAGTCCCAGTCTTTGATTACCATTGGAAAATGTGGAGCACTTCCCCTCAATTTTCACAGATCCTATCACATCTACGTCTCTAATTTCAACTGGCCACATTTTATATGTTATCATACAATGGTTCCATCTGCTATTTCCACTAACCCTACTACCCAAATGGTTCCAGGGTTGTTGCACATCCGAGAATACCACCCTCAGAACAAGCTATCAACAATAATATCAATTGGGGAAACAAGTAGAAGACAACACAAGTTAAATCTCTCATTTGCCCATTATTTATCTAAAATTACTTAATCTGGGACTAAAAGCCTTACCATTTAGCAGAGCCATGATAGGACATGCTTTCTCCATAATCTCAGCTCCCACTGGATTTTCAGCAAACATCATACTACTTTTGTAACCTGGAATTTGCCAAACAAAGGCACATGAAGAGCATTAAAATCATAATCCATTTACCATGTACAAAATTATGGTATTAAAAGCTGCTAATACATTGAGAGAAAAAAAAATGTTGATGGTATTAAAACTTTAAGTATGCACAAAGTAGTAGGTCTGCTTTGTACAAGTTACACAGCTCTTCAAGCGGGCCAACATTTATACTTACATCTTTACGTATAGCAGCTTCAATAAAGTTCAATTAATTGGGATAGAGGCTGAATCAACCCGAAGAACAAACTTTACGACAAAATTACTAGCAAAATAGGCAAGAGTTTAGGCATGAACCACTTGCCATATCAGAAAGCATACAAATGATATAGTACCTGTACTGGAGTCATTTTTCTCTTTAGTAGAAAAAACAGCTTGACTAGACAATGTTGTGTGTATTTGATGTCATTGAGGACCAATAAAGACAATATTGTTGCAGAACTTTGCCAAATGGCAGCACCAATCAGGAGGCAGGTTGTGTCTATGTATGGAGTGTGAGACTTTCCAATAATCTGGGAAAGACAAAAAGTAGAATTTCTTCCCTCTAGCCACTACTACCAGAATAAATGGATTGGTATGGTTTTTATCAGTTGACAATAGGTCTACATATTTACATTGGATAAGCATTTTAGTGAAGCAGAATTTAAGCAAGCGGGATTTGACGTGCCTTGAGATAAAGCTCCATGCCCTGATGGTTTTCCTGTTTTTATCAAATTTTTGTGAGGATATTATGAAGGATGTGATGTGGTTATTTAAAGATACATGTGAAGAACACATTGATCTATCTAGGATTAATTGTGCTTCAATTATTTTGATTTCTAAAGTGCCTGGTGCTAATGAAATTTCCAAGGTTTAGTCCTACAAGTACTTAATTGTTTCTTCAAGAGAGGTGTATAGCATACCTTGGCCTTGACTAGCATTTGCAACTGATTGAATGTAATGGCTCAGTTGGAAGGCTTAGTACAACAGCAACTTTGTATCAAAGATGGCTCAGTAAGGAGAGGCTAGATGTTAGTCTAGGAGAGTGCATCCAGAAGCTGACAGTGGTAGCTATTAGTAATTTTTACCATGATAGTCCATTTATAATAGTTCAAACTAAAAGGAAGTGCAGATTATCATATATGAGTAGTTTTTACCTTCTGAAACAATCTTGATTGTAGACAGAGAGCACCTCTTCCCTCCTCCTTTATCCGGGCTTGGGACCGGCAATGTTAATGCACTTACATTGGCGGAGTTAAAAAGGGGTTAATCAGAGCCTGCAATCAATTGGTTCATACAAATGCATTAAAGTGTGAAAATTCTGCAAAGTGCTAATTCCATCATTAGTCACCTAAATAACATTCATCACATACTGGAAAAAAGAGAGTCAATGATCAACAAAATATTGAGCAAGTATCTCAAATATAGCATTAAACAAATGTGTGCTTTTGATACGAAGTCTCAAATAGAAATCAGGAGCCCAAACTATAAAAACACTTACTAAGAAATCTTAACTGTCAAAGTACTTGATAAAGAGCCTAAATGATAAAAGTTCCAATCAAAAGCTTTAAGGATCAAGTAAAATATATTGCTTATTCCATGCAACTGGAACTCCTATAGCATGCTCAACCAATGTCAGGTCTGATGTAGTCCGCCACAAATGAGCTTCAGGAACCAATCCAACTTCAATCCAAACTTTCCAAGCATCTAGTCCAAGGGGTTTGCAATGCACTAGTGAGGCGGGATCTATAGATGCTATTGATCCTTCTGCAACAATCTCTCCCTTTTTGTACCAGCTCATAATCTTACATTTTTGTCCAATGCTCGGCTCATGGAGGTCATTATTGGTGTTGCTAGCATGATGTGACTGTTGTAAATGTAATGAATTTATAGTTAATACATAATAAATAGTTTTTTTAAATTCCAAATTTATATTTCTTTTATCAACACATTTACCTCGGGAGTACTAACAACTTGTGGTGATGGCACCCTCTCTTGTCCACTTCTTTTCTCTCCTTGCTGTGAGAACCACAAATTAGAATGCAAGTCACAAGTTGTGACATTTGTTAATTCCAATAATATAACTACTTACCTCGATCAATTTGTCCAACTTGTCCTCCAATCTATTGACCTTATCTTCGAGTGCATGTATAATCTTAGAAGAATGTGCTTGGGCATTCAACTTAGTAAGTGTAACTCCAAACCCAAGTCCAATTATTGTTCTACCAGGTCTGTCTTCACCCAATACTTTTGAGAGAGCATCATCTTTCAAGCTTGATGATATTTGTGAATCAGATTGTGATTCTTTGATCTCTTGAATTTTTTTCTGATATGTTAAAAATGAAATTTAAATATAAATTAAGCAAACAATATAAGAACATATATAAAATATTCAAAACTTAATTTGTACTTACCAGAGATTCGACAACATATGCATTTTCTTGTTTGGGTTTCTTTGATTTATGCCCTTCCGACCACAAATCAACTCTTGATATTTCTTTTTGTGTTGGACTCTCTTTCTTCTACAAAAATAATTAAATAATACAATTTTACATTTCAGTGAAAAAAGAAATCAACGAATGCAATTAAAATTGTTTTTAGCGAAGCCAAGCATTATGTTAAGTAAAACCTGATAACCGAGTAAGAACCATTAGATACAAAAACAAAACGTCAGAGTTGAGAAGATACGATTTGGTAATTGATCGCCATAATGAATGTTCATAGACATATTTGTCACTCACATTCCCTTACCATATACCAAAATACATGCGTGCTCTAGTGCACTGCTCAAGCTCTCACTTCTCTAACACTTATACACAACCTCATACACCCAAGGCCCTGCCTATTTCTCCTAGCCATATGCTATAGCAGCTGGCATAGGCACTTATGTGCCTCACATCAGTCTCCAGTGTTGCAGTCACAGGCGCGGTCACCCGGCAGTCAAAAAAGACTTTTCGACAAGATAAACATGTAGTACTAATATGTGATGGTAAATATGAATCTGAGAAAATGGGAAATGCAATATAAGGTTCATGATTAAAGATGAATGTGCCACATTAATACAGCAAAAGCTAAAGCTATATCCACACCTATGAGACTCGTGTGTAATTATGGTAAATTCTTTTCCACAACTTGGAAATAGGCATAAGATGGTAGTCATTACATTTGACACTTCTGAAGTTCTCTTCCCTACTAACACAGGTTAGTCCCTATTGATACATCCACTAATTACAAGCATGTATGTTTCAGTTCAGTTTCTCACTGATACTCTAATCAGTTGGGAATTGATTTACAAATCAGTCTAGGTTTCAAACTAATTCAGTCTTGGACTGAACAGCATTCAGTCTTGGACTGAACTAATTCAGTGAGAAAGGGGATTACCTGTCTGTTTTACACAGTCCCTGTATCTATCCAACTCAATGTGCCAGGACTGTTGGCACATATCCATCCAACTCAATATGCCAGGACTGTTTTGCACAGTCCCTGTATCTGTCCAGAAATTATCTATTGGAACAACTTGTAAGCATTTGTGGCCAGCTAACAGAATCATTATACAAGTGAAAGAAGAAATCAACAAATGCAGTTACAATCCAAACATCATAAAATATATAAACTTAAGTGAAGTAATTTTACCATCTTTTGCTCCAATCGGGCATAACCCTGTCGACTCATCGTATGGGGTAGCTTATGATGACTCCTTATATACTTCATTAGATCGCTCTTACCCTACATCAATATGAATTATTATTAACGAAAGGGAATAATTGAAAATGTAATATTGTATATGAACATTGAATGTTACAACTTACTTTAGCCGTCACTGAGCACGCCCGTTTAATGAACTCTTTCCATTCATGATCTGTCAAGTTTTGAGGTTTCAACTTGGCAAGCTGTAGATGTGCTTCATCTACTTCCAACGCACAAGCTGCTCTAACCTTAGTGGAAATCCTGGACCGATACTCTCTCAAATAGCTTCCCATTTTTGCCAAGGTATTTTTCTTGTTTACCTCATCTAGTTTGTACCTTTGCTGTAATGTAAATCATGCTATAAAAAAAAATATTGTGAAATTATAAGTGAGCTTAAGATATTTAGCTCTAATTAACTTACCAGTATAACTGTCCACATGTCCTCCTTTAGCTGTTTAGAAACCAAAGTCCAATTCTTTACAGATATTTGAACTGTAGATCGAACTAAGGCCCCTAAGAAAGAGGCAAAGGTAATTGAAGTATCACCTATAGGCTGCCCTCTTTCATTATATTCTACTTCTTTAGTCGCATTTTGATCCATCCCAAGACCCTTGAGCTTTGTTGGACCACGTTTGTTCTTAACCGACATTGTCTCCTCGTTAAGGTTGGAATTAGGTACATCAAGCAAGTCAATAGGCGAAGAACAAGATACATCTAAACCTCCCCTCTAGGCTTTCATTCCCCTCTAGTTGAACATCTGACATAACATATTGTTGTGATTTTTTTTTTCCGTTTCCCTGACTTACTTTTTGAGGCCTACAAAAATAAATAACATTTCATGGATAAATTAAATTAGTATATGAAATGCAGAATACATGAATATCCATAAATTATATATATTGGTAATCTCAATTACCTCTCTTGTAGGAGCCATAGCTTTTACGATTTACAACTCTGGTGAATATTAGTCAAATTGTTGTTAGTGACAAAATAGAACATAAAAAAGAATTCTAGAAGGCCAGATAGATGAAAAACACATATAACATTGTAGTAAATATAATTGCAACTGAATGGAACTAATCATTATGATCCAAAGGTTCATATATATAAACAAAAAGTCAAAATCCAACTTCAAAAGAGACATTAACACAATTAAACCAATACGCCTTCACAATCTTTATCCCTCCTTTCATAGGAATTATCCTCATCATCAATAGCTTCGCCAAGTTTTGAAATATCCAACGGTTGACAGCTTGTTTCTGCATTCTCATTATATAATTCCAATTCGTGGAAACCTCTTGGTGGTGGTTTCAACACAACATACCAACTAGAAGAATCTGACTCTCTAGAATAGAATACTTGCTTCGCTTGTGATGCTAGAATGAAAGGGTCACTTTCGAACTGATTTTTGAATTGATGGAGATTTACTAACGTAAAACCATCTTCAACCTTGACACCATGATAAATGTGCGCCCAATCACACCTAAAAATAGGGATTTGAAAAGTATTATAATCTAAAACAAGAATTTCACGCAAGACCCCATAAAAAGCTCTTGAGTTTGAAGTTCCAGCACTGTCATTTGAATCTGATTGGCATACGGTTTTTGCTTCTAAAGAAACACCACTATTTTGAGTGGACCTCTGAACATCTTTGATTTGAAATCGGCGCCCATTGATAAGGAACCCAGAATATGACATTACTTCCTTTACAGGCCCATAAGCCAACCACTTTATTGTATCACATACATGAATGCCTGTACTGATTTCTTCCTTGACCTATAAGAAACTCATAGTAAGATCTAATGATGTCATACATATTGCAATGTCAAAAAACAAGAAAGAAAAATATTTGAACTAGTACCTTTTTCTGAAACCAATCACAAAATGTATCCGAGTGTTTCTTCCAAAGTTTGTTTTCATTTGTGAAAAGACGCTTATCTGAATTCTTCAATTCAGTCAAATGCATTCTAGATGAAACAATATGGTAAGAAAACACATGGCCACGCCCAATCTAAACATTAAATTATTACTTTTATATAATAAATCTCCTTATACTTACTCTTCATAAGGTGCCACCTTTGCAGTATTAAATAGCACATATCGATGTGCAATTTTTAAGATTTCATGAGACATTGTTAGATGCACTCCTTTGGATAATGGGCGTCCCTCATGTAATAAGTTGTCAAGAGAGTCTTCGTTACGTCTATGACGAACACCTATTTCTTTTGCTTGTTCTGTATAGCCACTACAATACCTCATGCACTCCTCGGAAAGATAGCACTCTGATATGCATCCTTCAGGACGTGCTGAATTTTTTACATATCCTTTGAGTATTTTCATATACCTAATAAATAAATGACAAGTTATTTCAGCTATTTATGAAAGGTATAAACTGATATGGTTTGAGAAAGATCAAATAGTGGAGTACCTTTCAAATGGATACATCCAACGATATTGTACCGGTCCACATAAACGTACTTCTCGCACTAGGTGAATGGTCAAATGTACCATAATATCAAAGAAAGAAGGAGGAAAATATCTTTCTAACATGCACAATGTTTCAATAATTTCAGCCTCAAGACATTCCAATCTGTCTCGATCAATAACCCTTTGGCATATTTCATTAAAAAATGAACATAATCGAAGTATTGCATTTCTCGGTCCCTTGTGTAAGAGATCTTTCAAAGCTACAGGTAGCAATTGTTGCATCAAAACATGACAATCATGAGATTTCAAACTTATTATGTTGTTATCCTTTGAGAAACAATTCCTAATGTCAGAACTATACCCATCGGGTACCTTCAAATTTCTTAACCGATTATAAAATAATTGCTTTTCAGCCTTTGATAATGTGTGTGGTGCTGCTGGAAGGTATACTTTACCATCTCTATCCTGTGGATGCAACTCTTTTCTAATTTCCATTTCTTGTAAATCTCTTCGTGAATTAAGTCCATCTTTTGATTTCCCTTTAATATCTAGAAGTGTGCCAAGTATACTCTCACATACATTCTTTTCAATGTGCATTACATCCAAATTGTGGCGTAGAAGCAAATCCTAATAAGAAAAAAGAATTAATGTTATTATGAACTATATCTTGAAATCATAAATATTAAGACAAAAAAAGAAGACAAGTATACTGATTAAAAATGACTTACCTTCCAATAAGGTAGCTCAAAAAATATTGATCTCTTCTTCCATATTTGTACCTCACCATCAATTGCAGCATTTGACTTCTTTTTTTTTGGTTTCTGTTTTTCTTCCCCCAGTCATTTTCGATTTGACTAGTAGCTTCCAATATATCACGACCGGTCATTATTATAGGTTTTTCCCTATTTTCATGTTTTCCATCAAACCAACTTCTTTTTGTTCGAAATGGGTGTTCTGAAGGAAGGAATCTTCTATGAGCCATATATATAGTCTTACAGCTATGCGGTAGCCACATTGATAAAGTATTACCACCACAAATAGGGCAAGCCGCCTTTCCTTTTGTTGTACATCCAGCTAGATTTCCATAAGCAGGGAAATCATTTATTGTCCACATTAAAATCACCTTCAAATTAAATGTTTCCTTAATGTATGCATCATAAACTTCTACCCCATTGTTCCATAACTCTGTTAAATCCTCTATGAGAGGCTGCAAGTAAACATCAATATCGTTACCAGGTTGCTTCGGCCCTGGAATTAATAAAGTCAACATTAGATGTTCTTTCAACATGCATAACCATGGTGGAAGGTTGTATGCGACAAGCATCACAGGCCAACAACTATAGGTAGAGCTAAGATTACTGAAAGGGTTAAATCCATCGGCAGCAAGACCAAGTCTTATATTTCGTGGATCTGATGCAAAATTGGGCCACTTTCTGTCGATTGCTTTCCAGGCTAATGAGTCAACTGGATGGCGTAACTTGCCATCTTTACTTGCATTGGTGCTATGCCACCTCAAATGTTCAGATGTTTCCATTGATAGAAACATTCTTTTTAGCCTTGGTATGATAGGAAAATATCTAAGCACCTTCACCGGAATCTTTTTTTATACTTGTTCTCGTTCCTGTTATCTTCTATATTGCAGTCATTAACTTTCCAACGAGAATAACCACATTTGGGACAATTATCCATATCTGCAAGTTCTTTTCTAAATAAACAACAATCATTCTCACAAGCATGTATTTTTTCATAATTTAGATCAAAAGACTTTAACAACTTCTTTGCTTCATATGAGGTTTTAGGAAGCTTGTTATCTTCTGGAAGCATGTTACCAACAGTTTTAAGAAGTTCGTCAAAACAAACCTTGGATAGACCATTCGTAGTTTTGATTTTATATAAAGATACTGTTGCAGACAATCTTGTTTGATTTGTGCAACCGTTATACAAAGGAGTTTCAACATCTTCCGGCATATTAGCAGATCCTCTTCTATCACTACTATGATCTGTAGTCCCTTCATCTTGAGCAAGTGCATTTGCATACATTTGATACATATCAGATGATATTGTACCTTGTTGCACCCTGCATAAGGTGTAGATTTTCCCCATGTAATGCCCAAGTAGTATAGAATGGATCCATTCCTTTACAAACTAAGTGCTCATACACAGTTGAACCAGCAAGAGAATCCAAGTTCTTGCATTTCATACAAGGACATGAAATTGTTTCTGGATTATTTAGATTCTTCAAAGCGGTAGTTACAAAATTCATCGCTCCCTGTTGGTATTTAGAGGTGTGTCTACATATTTACAAAAAAAAATAGAATGAATATCAAAATGGTGTAAATCCAATAAAAAAGTAAATACTTTATTATGGGTAACTTCAAAACCTTTCAAAATGCAACCAAGCTTTATCCATTTTTGGAAACGTGCGACTGTACTCTAATTCACACCAAACAAAAGAGCATTAGGGAGCTAGTAAGAAAATCAAATCATCTATTTTATAATCGAATCAAGTAAAATGGTGCAATAAAAAATAAAATAAATTAGATTAGCTAATTAAATATCAGACCCCCAACAAAACAATAATATTTGTGTTAAATTACTTAATATAACTTTAACAATAGGCCTATATACGCTCCCAATTTAACAATATTCTCTTAAACACATTGCACAAAGTTAAGAATATAAAGGTCCCAATTCATATTCTTAACTTTTGTAAAATCAAAGTGTCCACTAGGTATTTATTTGGCCACTAGGTATTTATTGTTAATGTCAGTGTCAAGTCATGACTTCACACAAGGAACATTGCCCAACTCATGAGAATAATTGCCAAATAGAACATCCCCTTTGTCGAGTGACATGAAAGCAATTATCACAGTCTCTATCAAAATCATTATCAGTATCAGATCCTTGTTTCGAGATCGACGATATCGATAGTGCAAACTATGCATGAAACACAAGCAAGGAAGCAACAAAAGTGAGGGACAAGCGAAGAGACATATTCCATATAAATAGGTGTAGCAGCATCAAGACCAATTCATACTTGAAACAACTTTACAATCAAGTCCAGATATTGTACATCCACATATGCAATTGGAAAGCCCGTGCACTCATGGCTTAAGGCCATGTGTAATATCAAAGTGTCTCAACACTAATTAACCTGGCCATCACATGCATTTTCGGTATCAACATCGCATTGACCAATAAGAATATTAAAAAAAACTAACCTGTTGGAAGGAATCGAGTGGTAGGGATGACACTGATGAATACCAATTTCTGCAATAATATAGATGAATCAAGATTCAGAGAATAAAAAGAAAAACAATCAATATTAAAAATAATGTTGACAGAAAAATTAGGTTTGCGAGCACCAAAATAAACAAAACCTAAAAATTAGGTCGACAAAAAAACAGACCAACTGTAAATTAACAATAAAAACATATAAATTAACTTATTTCTCCCATAGATTTGGGAGCACCAAAATTATGAAGGTCACCGATCGATTAGGAAACACCAAATTTATGTAGACCATTCATCAATTTGGGAGAACCAAAATTTATGGCTTTAATTAGGACATAACTCAAATAAAATCAAATTCTTGTAAATAAAAGGGTTTGAAACGTCGGCAAGATGAAGTCGAAGAAATCGGCAAGATGAAACATCAGCAAGATGAATCGAAGACGACGAAATGTCGGCACGATGAAGTGGCACTCAAAAAAAAAAAAAAACATACCAGATATTAGGGTTTCCTCTTCCCGTGCGGAGATGAAGATGAGAGATTTCTCGGAGACAAAGATGAGAGATTTCTCTTAAGGGGAAATTTTGGATCCCGCGGGAAATATATCAGGTTTCGATCCGCTGGAAAAATATTTGGCTTTGATCCCGCGGGAAATATTTTAGGGCTTCCTCTGGCCGCGGGAAAATAGGGGTTTTTAGGAGGAGGGTTGCGGGAATAGCCAGGTTCCTGGTTGGGGTTTTTAGAAGTGTGCTGTGTTTGGACCGTCCAACTTGGGGTTTTTAGAAGTGTGCTGTGTTGGACCGTCCAACTTGGACGGTTCCTGGTTCATGGTAGTGTGCTGTGTTAAATTAGAAGCACTCTTGTCCCTTTATTGTTTCGATGGACCCAAATAATTTGGATCCCGGATTCAACTCCTTTATTTTTTTTAACTACACAAAAATAATATTGTTAAAGATTAAATTTACAACATTTATCCTAAATCATTGTAAAAGAGAATGAGATTCACGACATTTAAATACAAAACGTTGTCATCATTAATATTTTACAACGTTTTCAATAGAAACATTGTAAAAAAAACTCACTTTTTACAATATTTTTAAAATCGTTGTAAATGAAACGTTGTAAAATAGGTTTTTTGTTGTAGTGAGAGTAAGCTTGCAAAACTAGGCTGTAATAGCAGTATTGGTCATGATAGTCGAAATACAAGTACGCGAGTTTTTGGAAGGAGGAGATAGTAGTTAGAGTTTTGAGATAATCAAAATCTTACCTGGTGTTCTTGCTTATACAGTCTCCCTATAATCTTCCTATCTCTAAGGCCTTGGGCGACTAATGGGTTATGGACTTCTGAGTTCTATTTCTAAGTAAACCTATTAGTGTCAGTCAATTACCTCGTCAATAGATCACGAGGACAACGAAATGCTAGGTTGGGAGACATGCTACTCAACTTACAGAACTTACACTAGTATTGGTTTTGGATCTTAGGGTCATACAGGGCAGTCCCTATCCTCTATCGTATCCTAAACTTGTAATCACGTCTGAATTTATTTTACCGAGAATTATGCCTCGCTCATATACTCTGGCTATGACAACCCTTGGTTCCGTAATTTTAGGTGTGGTAAACTATCAGGGACTCTACTCTATATTGACACAAAGGTATCTAAGATCTAAAGAGGTCAACGAGAACATAGTTTGAAAAATGATCCATAACCTACAATTCCTCGAAAGGATTTTAATTCTATGGGTTGTGCCTCGCCAGTGCGCTGCTGGCTGTAGTGAACCCACATTCTCCACTCTCAAATAATTGATGACAGTGCGCTGCTATCTAACCATTATTAGTTAACTAACATTCTTTTAACTATATCCGTAAAAATTCATGAGCTTCTAGAGATTCAAACAAAATAACAAAAATAAAGCGTAGTTATTTGTTCTAACACTTAAAATAAAAGATTTAACATGGAGGAAATAACTAAAGACGAAAGAAATGCAAACATTCTAGTATCTATTTCATATGTATTTCAATGGTTGAGGAAAAATCTCGAATCAATCTACCTCGAGATTCGATATGAATAGCAGAACCAGAAATTATAAACCAGTTCCTTACACCAAAATAGAATTTAAAACAGGCAATTCTAACTTATGATATAAGATTTATATCTAAATAAGAAAATTGAACAGTTTATCAAAATTAACTCCTTAATTCTAGGAAAGTCTAACATACCAAGCGAATAGTATCCACATTGGATCACATTATCATATCAAAAGTCATAGTGTACCTATAGGGATCTAGTAAGCTATCTAAATTAATAATTCTAAATTTCATGGCCTATCTAACTACCTTAACTACCGACGGTCGATTTGAACAAGGGCCTCCTACTCATTCTCTTAAATCAATTTAACCTAAGTTGTGAATGAGCATTTTCTAGCCGCAGGCTCGCAATGGTACAACTAACTGAAGTACCATCACGAGTTCGCATATTTTGCAAAAACGGACCTGCATGGGCCACCACAAAAACTTGTCACGACCCGCACCCGCTTTTTCAGATACGAGACGTGTCCAAGCCAGCCTACGCCGTAGAGTCGGCGGTAGAACGCTGTCAAGCCCGCAAGAAATGGATGCTCAAAATAAAAACAATTGCTGCTCATTCACATTTCTAGATTTATTATAACATTTACAACATTTAAAATTAAAGGAAATATAAAATTTTACAATTAATGAAAATGGTACAACTGTTTTCTATTTCTAGGTTGACCTCAGCATAGCCAAGCCTTCCCAATGCTAAGAGTGATCGCGGCTAAACCTGAAAAATGTTGGTTTCCAGTCAGGAATGGTACAAGTACAAACCGACGGCAATGCAAAAACACAATAGAATTAACAAGACATGAAAATAACATATAAGAGATAAAACTGGTAGATAACTGATGACATAGCACGATAGAGAAGAAAACAAGGAAAAACTAATAAAAGACATCTATCTAGGTGGTGTGAAATATCTGTTTCGACATGTGAACGGCTAGGGGGTAAATCTGGCACCTGCACGTGTCGTGTACAGGTGCTATTGTTCACGAATAGACATCATGGGATAGTTCTGGGTAGTCCACATATCTACTAAGATATTTCCCTTTCCGACTACTCCGTGTGACGAGCGTGTCAACAAGCAGCAAGATATATGTATACACATGAAATGAAAAGACTACTATGAATCGAAAGCAATCAGAAAGTGCACTTGCCTGAATCCTTGCACAAACCATAGCCTGTCACGCCCCAGAACCAGAATACTGGAGAGCGGGGGAATGACTCAGCCAGCTACGTATTACGGGTAGATGAATACCGATAATACGATCAATGCTGTCTAACCAGACGGGGGGTGCATACTACATAAAAGTCTTACTATGGTCATTACACATCTATTATCTCAATCATTCAAGCAAGGAAACAGAAATAGAATATGTAAGATAAAGCAGTAAGGCGTCCCAAACGCTCAGTCAAAATGTTCTTGAGATCTGGCTTTACAAAACATAGCCAGATGGTATAGCAAGTATACACAATTGTTATCAGCTGCAGTCTGACTTAATTACAATCATGTAAAAGTAAGTACAAGACAATCCGACTAACATGTCGGTGCCAAACGGCTAAGTATAAAGGTAAATAACAAAACGAGCGATGAAGTAAGGAACCCACTCGAGTCCTCCTGCAATCATTCTCCTAGTGTTGACCATCGTGGAGGTAGAAGTACGCTGGATCCTCGGGAACCGGCTCTAAATCTGGCCATGTAAAACCAGAGAGGTTAGACCTCTAATAGCAAGTACCACAAGGAAGGACGATATGAAGGACATAAACCATTAAATAAAAGAATAATAGTGGATCTCTGCTTGCTACTAGGATTCACATCACATCACGACACTTCGAACCAACCTCCCAACCAAACAAGGACAGAAGTTGACCCGTCATGTCCTGACATTCTGATCATCCCAGTTAGGTAACAGAGTAGTACAGTACACAAACAAATCATCTTGAACGGCCAATCAACTACTACGGCTTGCTAATGTGAGTCCCAAGTTATCCTGGAATTATACAATTAGGGATTCCTCAGTTCTTACTATGTGCGAGCAAGGCTAGTCTATCCAGTCAATCATGTGTGCCATGCATGAATTAGACGAGTCCTAGCAGGACGCCCATCATCAATATACAATATACAATAATAATATAAGCAGATACCGTTCCCCGCCCGTGTGGCAGATTTACGGTATCTGTGGAAACCAGCCGGCCCGTCGGTACTACTAGTCCCAAGGGGGCTGTCATGTAAAAACTCGGGAATCCATTCTCTCCATGCCATCATTATTTTATTTAACTTAATAGTCTCTACTTTGAGTGAAATCCCATGCCGTGGATCATGGTCATTCAAATGAGTACTTTCGTACGGGGTACGATATGCACAACTCTACAACGATACCCGTACGGCTAGGTTGTAGGTTTTACATAGCGTGATGCAACAATCAAATCTAACCACGGTAATCATGCCTTGACCATAAAGTACACATGCTGTATTTGTAGAAATAAATAAATAGATAAATAAATAGATTGAAGCCTGCATGTGCATGTATGTCAATATTCGGAATTGGCTAATCGATTGCAATAGTTCATAACATGAACGTGTCTCATTCATTCATTCAATAAGACGACTAGCCAGTCTCTTAGTTCCAACTAGGAACGCATGATCAATTTAGTCAAGATAACCATCATCATTAATGGTGACCAGGCATGAAAGTCATTTTAGCATTAAATGGGTAAAGTCTATAACTCTCAAGGTCAAGTTCCAGTCTTTCTGGGTATCATGAACCAATCAAGACACAACCATATGTATTAAGATATTAACCTGCTATGATTATCGAGTTTATGCAAAAAGGCGTAAGGATATAATAGGAGAATTATCAGGCCAACATTAAAAGAATAAATTATAAAGCAAATAGAAACACCAAGGTCAGGAAGTTACGCAGGCAAGTCTATGCTAAAGCCAAAAGTCACGCAAGAATCAGGCGCGTAAAAAGTACGCCAAGTCTAGCCTGAATGAGTGAGCGTGAAAAGTGATACACGCTGGTAAGCATGAGCGTGAAAAGTGATACAAAATTCACGCTGGCTTAACGTGAAGTGAAAAGTCACGCACGCAAGCGCAGCGTGAAAAGTCACGTATGTAAGTACAGCGTGAGTGTGAAAAGTCACGCACGCTAGTACAAGACATGAGCGGAAAAAGTTACGCATGCAAACACAAAGATGGGAGCGTGAAAGTCACGCACGCAAGACACAGCGTGAAAAGTCACGCATGCAAGCGCAAGGATATGAGCGTGACTGAAAATACACGCACGCACAGAGTGAGCGTGACTGAAAATACACGCACGCAAGGATGTGTGCGTGACTAAAAATACACGCACACACAGAGTGAACGTGACTAAGAATACACGCACGCAAGGATGTGTGCGTGACTAAAAATACACGCTGACACGTAAGAACGTGAGCGTGACTAAGAATACACGCACGCAAGGATGTGTGCGTGACTAAAAATACACGCTGACACGTAAGAACGTGAGCGTGACTAAGAATACACGCACGCAAGGATGTGTGCGTGACTGAAAATACACGCTGACACGTAAGAACGTGAGCGTGACTGAAAGCAGTTCTACCACATGAACTCTCTGTTCCGAAAACACGCTAAGTTGGTGGACCAAAACCCATGAAATGCCGAAATACTACAACTTAGATCTAGAGAAAACCAGCCGTAGAAATCAAAAATGCTAAGAACTAATCTCTCTTGGAATCACAAGAAGAAGACAATTGAACCATAAAAAGGTGGGAGAAGAAGCAAGTTTGCACTTGCCTTCTCCTGCTGCTGGTAGGTGGGGGGAGTAATGAGAGGAGAAGAAGAAGTAATGGTGAGAATGAGAAGTAATGAGGAGAGAGAAAGAGATGGAAGATTTAAATAGGGGGAGTGGTGGTAGGTGGGGTGTTGGGCCGGGTTTAAGGGGATCCAGCAAATCGAAACCCAATAACACTAAAGCAGCAAATAAAATGTAGGTAATAAAATTACAAAAATATAATTGCAGAAATAAATTTGCAGGAAATTAATTAACATGAAAATTTAAGAGCAGATAATTAATTAACATGAAACTAAAGGAATTTAAATACAGAATAATACATAATAAATACTAAATAAATACACATGAGTTGTACATATAAAAAATACGCATTCCGGAAACGGGGAGTGACATCTCTACCCACCTTAGAAAAATTCCGTCCTCGGAATTTCAAATCCAAGCCGGATAGAAATGTCAGAGCTAAACTAATACAAGCAATTCTAGTGAGCAAGCAATCATTTCTACCATATCAAAAGCAGGTACTACATATGTAAATTCATCAATCCATGATATCAAGTAGCTCTACCCATGATATCAATCCATGATATCAAGTACTATAAAGTGACAAGCATGAAGAATCAGGACAATCAAGGTATACGAAAAGAGATATACCTTGTGAGTCAAACATGTGTGGATACCGTGATCGGATATCTCACATTCCCACGTTGACTCTCCCAAGGAGTGATGACCCCAAGCAACACGGACAAGACTAATTGTTCGGTTCTTGAGTATCTTCTCTCTTCGGTCCAAAACGGACACAGGCTGTTCCTCATAAGACAGGTTGGTACCAACAACCAGCTCAGAGTGATCGAGGATATGGCTTGGGTCCGATACATACCTACGTAATTGAGATACATGAAACACGTCATGCACCTCTCGTAACGAAGGTGGGAGTGATAAACGATAAGCAACATCGCCTATCCGATCAAGGATAACAAATGGGCCCACGTACCGCGGACTCAATTTCCTGCGAACGCCAAATCTAATGACCCCACGAGTAGGTAAGATCCGCAAAAATACGTGGTCCCCAACAGAAAATTCTAACGGCCTACGATGATGGTCCGCCCAATGACGATGCCGATCCTGCGCAACTCGAAGTCGCTCTCTAATTCCTTTAACTACTTCAACCGTCTGAACAATCATTTCCGGGCCTAGCATCTTCCTCTCTCCAATATCATCCCATACTAGCGGTGACCTGCACTTCTTACCATAATGCTTCGAGTGGCGCCATCTGGATACTGGCCTGATAACTATTGTTGTATGAGAACTCGACCAAATACAGGTGACTTTTCCAAGACCCTCCAAAATCTAGAGTGCAAGCTCTCAACATATCTTCTAAGGTCTGAATCATTCTTTCTGATTGCCCATCCGTCTGCGGATGGTAAGCCGTGCTAAACCTTAACTTGGTACCCAGACTATGATGTAAGCTCTTCCAAAAATGTGATGTAAAGCGGGTATCTCGATCTGACACAATACTAACAGGGACTCCATGCTGCCTGACTATCTGTTGCATATACAACTCTGCCAACTTTTCTGTAGATTGTCCTACTCTGAAAGGAAGAAGTGTGCTACCTTTGTAAGCCGATCTACTATCACCCAAATAGCATCCTTACCACTTGGTGATCTCGGTAAACCGGTCACAAAGTCCATTGTAATATGCTCCTATTTCCATTCTGGGATAGAAAGCGGTTGCAATAACCCAGCTGGCCTCTGTTGTTCTGTCTTCACTTGCTGACATACCAAGCAACGGAAAACAAATCTAGCTATCTCTCTTTTCATCCCGTTCCACCAGAAATGTTGCTTGATATCTTGGTACATCTTGGTCCCTCCAGGGTGAATAGAATATTGAGAACTGTGAGCTTCTGCCATAACCTCCTGTCTGATATCTCCACTAAGGCACACATAGACGCGATCCGAACCTAAGTGTACCATCTTCGTGGATCCTCATCTCCTTCCTGAGTCCTGACTCACATTCTGTCCTAAGCTTCTGAATCCTTGGGTCTTGTGCCTGAGCTGCCTTAATCCTGTCTACCAAGTCAGATTGGACTTGTAGACTAGTTAGAACTCCTACATCACTAGGAAGTATAACTTCAATGCCCATCTCCTGAAGGTCTTCTAATATGCCTCTGCGTAGTCAACATAAATGTGCCGCCTCTCCTGCTAAGAGCGTCTGCTACTACATTAGCCTTGCCTAGATGATACTGAAGCTCCACGTCATAATCCTTGATCAACTCCAACCATCTTCTCTGCCTCATGTTTAGTTCCTTCTGAGTAAAGATGTACTTCAGACTTTTATGGTCTGTGTACATTTCCACTCGGTCACCATATAAGTAATGCCTCCATAGCTTCAGAGCAAATACTACTGCCGCTAACTCCAAATCATGAGTTGGGTAATTCTTCTCGTGGTCCCGAAGCTGCCTAGATGCATATGCTATCACCTTCCCATGCTGCATAAGGACACATCCAAGTCCTTTACCTGACGTATCACAATATACCGTAAAACCTCCGGGTCTAACTGGCAATGTAAGAATAGGTGCTGATATCAACTTCTGCTTCAAAGTCTCGAATGATGCCTGACATTCTGCCGACCAAACGAATGGCACATCCTTTCGGGTCAAAGGGTCATGGGCGCTGAAAGCCTTGTAAAGTCTGACACAAACCTTCTGTAATATCCTGCCAATCCCAAGAAACTTCGCACATCTGCTACGGTCTTGGGTACTGGCCAACTCTCTACTGTTTCTACCTTCTTGGGATCTACTGCTACTCCAGCTCCTGATATGATATGACCCAAAATGAAATATGATCCGACCAAAACTCACACTTGCTGAGCTTGGCATACAACTGGTTCTCTCTCAGAACCTGCAACACTTTTCTGAGGTGATCTTCATGCTCCTCTTCACTAGCAGAGTATACGAGAATGTCGTCAAGAAACACAACGACAAACTGGTCTAAATATGGCATAAAGATGCGGTTCATCAAATCCATGAATATTGCTGGAGCATTGGTCAAACCAAACGACATTACTAAGAACTCGTAATGCCCATACTTTGACCTGAAAGCTGTCTTGGGGATATCTTCCTTCCGAACCCTCACCTGATGGTACCCTGAACGAAGATCTATCTTGGAGAAAACTCTGGCTTTGCTCAACTGATCAAATAAGTCGTCGATCCTGGGTAATGGGTACTTGTTCTTCACTGTTGCCGCGTTAAGCTTCCTGTAGTCAATGCACAATCTGGACGACCCATCCTTCTTTTCCACAAGTACCACTGGTGCTGCCCACGGTGATACGCTAGCTTGGATGAACTTCTTCTCCTTCAATTCCTCTATGTGCTCATATACCTTGGCCTGCTCTGAATCCGCCATTCTGTAAACTCGATCTGATATCGGTTTAGTTTCTGGTGCCAATTCTATACTGAACTCAATATCTCTAACTGGTGGTAGACCTGGAAGTTCTTCAGAAAATACATCTAGGAATTCTTCAACTACGTTCGGAATCTGAACTTCCTCTATTGCAGCTACTACCCCCTGCTCTTGCTGAGTTGCCTCTGATCTGACTAAGGTAAATCTCTTCATGCCTGGAATATCAAAAGATACACTCCCTCTACGACAATCTATTGTCGCATGACTGTCTTTCAGCCAGTCCATGCCTAAGATAACGTCGAAATTTCCAACAGGAAATTCTATCAACCGGGCAGGTAAGGAATGCCCGCAAACCACAATGCTACATGCTAAATAACTCTACTAACTCCTACGAGCCCATTACCAGTGAGTATATTCAACCTCCCTGGCAAAGCCTCGAACTCCATTCCTAGTCGTGTCGTAAATCGTGCAGATAAATGAATGGGATGCTCCCGAATCAAACAATGCTACTGCGGGATATGAGGTGACGAGAATGTTACCTGCCACAACATCTCCCGATGCCAATGCCTCTTCCAAGGACAAAGTGAATGCTTGCCCTCGACCTCCTTGCTGATTCCCATGCTACGGCCTAGCCTGATGCTGCTGCTGGCCCCTGCCCTGATGATGCTGGGGTGGTCTATGCTGGTGTTGCTGCATCAGCGGTCCTTGCTGCCGAAACATCTGAGCCTGCGGTACTAACGGACGCTGCGGTAATGGCCTAACTGCTACCGCTGGTCCTCGATACTGGCCTGTCCCTGGTACTGGCAGAGCAGGAAACTGCTGCCCTGGCCCTCCTGACCTCGAATTCATGGGACATGTGGTAACCCGATGGTCTAGATTTTTACATATCAGACACAGTCCATTTAATGTCCGACACACATCTCTAGTCTGTCCCATCTTCCCACAATAAGTACAGCCCACCGGGGGTTGTGGTTCTTCCTTTGTTGCTATTGCTACTGCTGCCTGGGTGGTGCTGGTCCTCGTATCGCCACATCGTGGATACGAATGCCAGTGGATGGTGCTGTTGTTCGGGGTGCTGCTCCCCCTCCTCCTTATCTGACTGTGGGATCTCTTCTGACCCCCAGTCCTTGTCGCAAGCCTCTGAATGGTGAGCTCATGCCTTCGAGTTGCCGTCAATATCTCATCAAAAGTCTGGTAGTTGTGCCCCTCTATCAATTGCAAGAGCTCAAGATGAAACCCTTGCTGAAACCTTGTGGCCCTCTGGTGCTCTGTTGCTACCATCTCTGGGGCGAATCTACTCAATCTGCAGAACTCCGCTGCATAAGCATCTACAGTCTTGTCGGCCTGCCTGAGGTTGATAAACTTCTGTTGTAGCTCAAACTGCGCCACAACTCCATAGTACTTGGTCTTGAATCTTGTTGTGAAATCGTCCCAAGCCACAGGACGTCTGATGCCCACTTCCTCTGATTCCCACCAATCACGTACGAGATCCTGAAGTAACAACTTCACTAGATCCACACGCTCTTCTGCCGGTACCTTAGCCGCTGTCAGAATAGCCTCTATATCCTTAAGCCATGCATCTGCTGAGATGGCATCCTTCGTGCCCTCGAAACGCGGGGGTTGTACTTACAAAACTTGGCTGATGCTCCTGAATCAGTCCTCACTCCTCTTTCCAAAGCCGTCTGCAATCCTTGGTTGAGCAACACATTCTGCTCTTGTAGCTGAGTGTGCATGCGCTGCTGGGCCAACATCTGATGTTGCTGAGCAGCCATCATTCCTCTCATGATCTCCAGAAGGGCTGGTGTGTCCACTTCCACAGGGGTAGGTGGAACTATGGGTGGGTCTGGAATATCTGGATACTGCGGTCCAACCGCTGGTTCTACTATCACTTCTTCCTGGATAGTCTCCTGGGCGAGACTGGCCCTGGTTGTTGACCAACCTGATCAGGTTGTCTATGTTGCTCTTGTTGTTGCTGCCCAGCTCTGACCGATGCGGACGAAGTGCCCCTAAGAAAAGGGACAAGAGAACAATCAAACGACCGGACATGAAGGATCAATGAAGTCAAAGGATACTGGAATGTCAAGCAAGGGTTGAGAATAACGAATCGTGAGATCAAGGGGGAACATGTGTGATTGAGACATCCTATAAATCAAACACCCCACAAGTCTGAAATCAGACCTGCATGGGCCACCACTAAAACCTTGTCACGCCCCAGAACCAGAATACTGGAGAGCAAGGGAATGACTCAGCCAGCTACGTATTACGGGTAGATAAATACCGTATAATACGATCAATGGTCTAACCAGACGAGGGGTGCATACTACATAAAAGTCTTACTATGGTCATTACACATCTATTGTCTCAATCATTCAAGCAAGGAAACAGAAATAGAGAACATGTAAGATAAAGCAGTAAGGCGTCCCAAACGCTCAGTCAAAATGTTCTTGAGATCTGGCTTTACAAAACATAGCCAGATGGTATAGCAAGTATACACAATTGTTATCAGCTGCAGTCTGATTTAATTACAATCATGTAAAAGTAAGTACAAGACAATCCGACTAACATGTCGGTGCCAAACGGCTAAGTATAAAGGTAAATAACAAAAAGAGCGGTGAAGTAAGGAACCCACTCGAGTCCTCCTGCAATCATTCTCCTAGTGTTGACCATCCTGGAGGTAGAAGTACGCTGGATCCTCGGGAACCGGCTCTAAATCTGGCCATGCAAAACCAGAGAGGTTAGACCTCTAATAGCAAGTACCACAAGGAAGGACGATATGAAGGACATAAACCAGTAAATAAAAGAATATAATAGTGGATCTCTGCTTGCTACTAGGATTACATCACATCACGACACTTCGAACCAACCTCCCAACCAAACAAGGACAGAAGTTGACCGTCATGTCCTGACATTCTGATCATCCCAGTTAGGTAACAGAGTAGTGCAGTACACAAACAAATCATCTTGAACGGCCAATCAACTACTACGGCTTGCTAATGTGAGTCCCAAGTTATCCTGGAATTATGCAATTAGGGATTCCTCAGTTCTTACTATGTACGAGCAAGGCTAATCTATCCAGTCAATCATGTACGCCATGCATGAATTAGACGAGTCCTAGCAGGACGCCCATCATCAATATACAATATACAATAATAATATAAGCAGATACCGTTCCCCGCCCGTGTGGCAGATTTACGGTATCTGTGGGAACCAGCCGGCCCGTCGGGTACTACTAGTCCCAAGGGGGCTGCCATGTAAGAACTCGGGAATCCATTCTCTCCATGCCATCATTTTTATTTAACTTAATAGTCTCTACGTTGAGTGAAATCCCATGTCGTGGATCATGGTCATTCAAATGAGTACTTTCGTACGGGATACGATATGCACAACTCTACAACGATACCCGTGCGGCTAGGTTGTAGGTTTTACATAGCGTTGCAACAATCAAATCTAACCACGGTAATCATGCCTTGACCATAAAGTACACATGCTACATTTGTAGAAAATAAATAAATAGATAAATAAATAGATTGAAGCCTGCATGTGCATGTATGTCAATATTCGGGATCGGCTAATCGATTGCAATAGTTCATAACATGAACGTGTCTCATTCATTCATTCAATAAGACGACTAGCCAGTCTCTTAGTTCCAACTAGGAACGCATGATCAATTTAGTCAAGAAAACCATCGTCATTAATGGTGACCAGGCATGAAAGTCATTTTAGCATTAAAAGGGTAGAGTCTATAACTCTCAAGGTCAAGTTCCAGTCTTTCTGGGTATCATGAACCAATCAAGACACAACCATATGTATTAAGATATTAACCTGCTATGATTATCGAGTTTATGCAAAAAGGCGTAAGGATATAATAGGAGAATTATCAGGCCAACATTAAAAGAATAAATTATAAAGCAAATAGAAACACCAAGGTCAGGAAGTTACGCAGGCAAGTCTATGCTAAAGCCAAAAGTCACGCAAGAATCAGGCGCGTAAAAGTACGCCAAGTCTAGCCTGAATGAGTGAGCGTGAAAAGTGATACACGCTAGTAAGCATGAGCGTGAAAAGTGATACAAAATTCACGCTGGCTTAACGTGAAGTGAAAAGTCACGCACGCAAGCGCAGCATGAAAGTCACGCATGCAAGTACAGCGTGAGTGTGAAAAGTCACGCACGCTAGTACAAGAGAGGGAAAAGTTACGCATGCAAACACAAAGATGGGAGCGTGAAAGTCACGCACGCAAGACACAGCGTGAAAAGTCACGCATGCAAGCGCAAGGATATGAGCGTGACTGAAAACACATACGCACAGAGTGAGCGTGACTGAAAATACACGCACGCAAGGATGTGTGCGTGACTAAAAATATACGCACGCACAGAGTGAGCGTGACTAAGAATACACGCACGCAAGGATGTGTGCGTGACTAAAAATACACGCTGACACGTAAGAACGTGAGCGTGACTAAGAATACACGCACGCAAGGATGTGTACGTGACTAAAAATACACGCTGACACGTAAGAACGTGAGCGTGACTAAGAATACACGCACGCAAGGATGTGTGTGTGACTGAAAATACACGCTGACACGTAAGAACGTGAGCGTGACTGACAAGCAGTTCTACCACATGAACTCTCTGTTCCGAAAATACGCTAAGTTGGTGGACCAAAATCCATGAACAGCCGAAATACTACAACTTAGATCTAGAGAAAACCAGCCGTGGAAATAAAAAAATGCTAAGAACTAATCTCTCTTGGAATCACAAGAAGAAGACAATTGAACCAAAAATGGGTGGAGAAGAAGCAAGTTTGCACTTGCCTTCTGCTGCTGGTAGGTGGTGGGGAGTAATGAGAGGAAGAAGAAGAAGTAATGGTGAGAATAAAGTAATGAGGAGAGAGAAAGAGATGGAAGATTTAAATAGGGGGAGTGGTGGTAGGTGGGGTGTTGGGCCGGGTTTAAGGGGATCCAGCAAACCGAAACCCAATAACACTAAAGCAGCAAATAAAATGTAGGTAAAAATTACAAAAATATAATTGCAGAAATAAAATTTGCAGGAAATTAATTAACATGAAAATTTAAGAGCAATAATTAATTAACATGAAACTAAAGGAATTTAAATACAGAATAATACATAATAAATACTAAATAAATACACATGAGTTGTACATATATAAAAATACGCATTCCGGGAACGGGAGTGACATAGCCACAAGTAGAGGATGAGGGGATGCTGATCTAGAAGCTGTCAACCTATAACACATATCACACCACGAACCGTGCAGGAAAACTACAAATCAATTCTAATGTTCTAGTTCTAAATAGTGGCTAGTTGGGTTACTCTCTAATAATTAATTCTATAATAATTCACTTAAAAACCTAATTTAACCTAATAATAATCTGAATATAATCTAAACATGCAAGTTTGGCCATCAAAAGTCGTGTTTCTCAATTTTGGAAACGATAGCACGTAAATCGAGACATACTATTGACTTTTAGTCAAACGCTATGAACTCTAGATTTTGAAAGTGCACCTTGGTAGATTTCAGTGCCAAGAGTGCGCTGGAATCGACCGTGCCGCAAAATCACGCTTTGGTCAAAAGATATCGCCGTTATGGCTAATCGTGACCAAAACGGGGATCAACCGATCAGTTCTGAGTTCAACAGAAAAACTAAAATACTAAATTAACGAAATAATTTCTAGGAAAAATATATGTCTTAGCGCTCTGTGTTAGATTTCCGAAACTTCAAACGGTTCCTGATTTCGATTTCTGGTTCTCCCGGAATCAAAAACACCAAAACGTGTCAAGTTTCGGACAACCGACACTCTACGAATTATTCAGAAATTTAGGTTCAGAAATTATGAAAATAAATTAGATATTCAGAAACTATACCTCAATACATTTCCAACAAAAAAAAACAACACGCAAAAATGAGGTCCGAGTTGACGGCAATCGCCTCGGAAAGTCGGAGAATCACCAGGATCAAACTCCAAAAGGAGGAGGCTATAATTAATTAGGGTTTGCAAATATACAATGCATATATAGGAGAGAGGTGGTTACTGTAGCAGTACTGACAGGTGGGCCCCCCGGGTGGATTATTGGGTATTATTTAATTCAGAAAATCATTTAAAAATTATTTAAGTCCAAATAAATCAAAATAAATTGCAGAAAAATCCAGAAAAATTCTAGAAAATTCTAGAAAATATTTCTAAGTGTCTAGAATCTAAATAAAATATTTTAAACACAAAAATATCATGTGACCTCACAGTAAATTTCCAAAGCCTATAAAATATTATTCTATAGGTTTTAATTATAAAAATTCCTAAAAATTCTAAAAAATCCAAAAAAATTCTAAAATATTCTAAAATATTTTTTAGTCATTTAGAGCCCAAATAAAAATATTTGGTCCCGAAATACCCCCGTATGACCTTACAGTAAATCCTGAAAGTCCTAAAAAATAATAAAACCTTAAATATTAAATACCTACAAATATCCAAAAATTGTAGAAAAATATAAAATAGCTAAATAATACATATATAAGCTATCTAGAGGTCATATGACCTTAATATGGTCATAGCCCACCTACAAGCTTTGGCATGACTCACAATGGCCATAAAATTAATCATAAACAAATAAAATTAAAAAATTAAAAAAAATGGGAAGTGGGCTTACACCGGGCTCCACCTCCCCGTCGTTTGCATCTGGCCGCGCACGCGCTGTGTCCGTCGGTGAAAACCCATGCTGCCACCACGCCATTCTCCACTCTCCCCGACCTCACCTCCTCCGTTGTGTCATGGGGACAGTAGCACCGCTAACTCGGTCGCTCCCCGGTGACCAATGGTCATTCCCCTACCAGATCGGCTCCGACTAAGCTGCCACCGACGTGCGGAGCCCTCCGCTACGTCAAGGTCAGCCCCGCTCGTACCAACCACCTCGTCCCTCGAAACCCCTTCCCTACACGGAAGCCCTAGGCTCTGCCCGCAGCCGTCGTGGGGGTGCGATGCCAGAGCCAACAATCCGCCCAAATCACCGCCTCTGCCGAACGGGACGGCGAGCCTCATCCTTCGCACGGTGACCGTCGGGGTCGCACGAGCCTCTCCGGTGAGGCACACCTCGCGGCCACCCACCGTCGTGCCACCATAAGCGCCGTGCCGACCGCTGATGAGTCTCCGCCAGATCCGCGCACCGCCGGAGCCGAAACCCCAGCCCGTCGGACCACTGTCTTCCTCCGCCGCGGGTCCGACCGACTTCCCCAACGCCGGCGCTCCTCTCCAGGCTGCCCGCCGCTCCTCCCACGGAGCCGTGGCCGCGTCCGCTCTGCTTCCCCCCCTCCGCCAGGGGTCCATCACCCAGCCGTGCCCCATCCTCTTCCTCCTCCGCAGCGCCGCGGTGCCACCCACCGCCGTCTTCGCCGCCGGCCACCCGGCAGACCCCTTTGGTAAACCCTTCTTTTTCTCCCTTTTCCTCTTCTGTTCCCAACTCTCACATGGCTAGAAGTAGTATAGGTTATTTAGTCATTATCATTACTAGCATATGTGCACGTGCCATGCACGTATTTTAACTTCTTTTAATTAACTAATGAAGACTCTTTAGGAAGACCAAAGGGTAGTCTTCGTAATTACTAAATTGTCCTTATTAAAATTAATGAACAATTTTTTAGTATAGACATGTAAGGATATTTTTGGAATTTAAAAGTTTCACCATCAAGTTTTCCTAATATAGTAGAATAGATTATTATTATTATTTATTATTTCTATTATTGTTATTAGTATTATCATTATTATTTATTATTAGTTTTATTATTATTATTATGAGATTGATTATTTTATTATTATTATTAGTATTATTATTATAATATTATTATTATATTATTATTAAGGATATCATTTTTTTTATTAAAAATGTTTAGAAATAAATACGCATAAATATTTATAGATATGTATAAACATGGTTTCTTTTAGTATTCAAATTCTTATAAAAAATTTTGTTGACTAAAATATATATAGTAAAATATTCCAGAAAGGTAGCATCTAAATTAGAAAAAGTATTCTAGTATTTTTATTATCAAATGAATAAAAATATGATTATTCTATTTTATGCAAAACAGAGATTTTGTCTAAAACGGTTATTTTGGATTTCAAGTATTTACCAAAATTAATTTACTAACAAAAATCCAGTCTTAAGTATTAGAAATACTTTTCTAAAAATAGTAGGAGTATGTTCTTCACAATTTCTCCTCGATTTTCACTATTGACCACGACTGATCACACGTCTCTCTTCGCATGAAATATCGGACCCTCATATATCAACCATGGTTATTAGACGAATAGGACTTGTTGGATCATTACACCACATGCAAGACACCTTGCCTTTACTGTTTAAATTTCCTGCTCAATATCATGCATGTTGTGTTTATTTTCAAGTTGTTTCTTTCTAAATTATATGTAGATGCAAATTACTATATTTATAAAATTGGCTTAGAGTTAAGGGACTACCGTCAAATTTAGTGTGTCTCATTGACTTGTCACGATTATACACGAGTTGTGTGTGAGAGTTGTGAGTATCATATAGAGGTCACTTGCGTGTGGGCTGATCCCCCGTGCGCATGCGTAGGAATAACTGTCAATAGATGCATGATTAGAAGACTTGACAGTTATCTATATTAAAACAGTGTGGTGGAAATGACACGTGTTTGTGTGTCATGGTTACGACACACGTATAGTATCATTGGGAGGGAGGGGACAGCTACTAGCGTAGGGGATACTTTTTTTTTACACATTTTGGAGATAGTGTCTCGGATGAGCGCTACGTGTTACCCGGTCGATAGTGTCTCGGATGAGCGCTACTTGTTGGCCACTCTTATTACTGCTTGAGACAGCCCCTGTGTAGAACGTTGTCCTCTAAATTAAATATAGAATGGTTAGGAACCCTTACCCATGCATACTTTTCTGTTGAGTTTTATTATTCAGTTTATTGGCATGATATTATGTGTCTTATTACGTCCCTCTGAGGACCTGGTTATCTCGCCAGGTGTGTGTTCTTGTCTTTCGCAGGTGTTCTAGCCGTGGCCATGATTGTCACTATTTCTTCGAGGATGATTGCGCTTTGATCGTCTTCGCTTCGTCCGCCAAACTCATTATATTTTTATTCCTTACTTGTTGGTAGTAGATTTGTCTCCGCCCAACGATTGTATACATGACAAATTCAAAGTTGCTTTTATATCATATTATCTTTGTGGATGAGATTTAGTACCTTGGTTACTGCATTTTACAGCTTATGTATATATACGAGGGTCCATATACTTCGTATGTATACAGCTGGCATAATACGTACCTAGTCTCAAGTATTTGGGACTGGGGCGTTACAGGCAGTTTCCCTTTGAGTCGAATTTTTAAAGAAGCATCGGGAATCACCTCTGGCTTCATGTCCTGCTCTGCTGCCATTTCTGCTTCATCGTCAGCATCATTAGCTTCCCCTTCATCGGGCGACTTGTACAGGATAGAATCAGTGAAGTAGGCTTCGACCCCCCTGAAAGGGTCAATGTCCGCGAACTCTGTCCGGATGTTGTCATTGGTGGATACATACTTTATACATTGGTGGAGTGTAGATGGCACCACCATGTACTCATGCAGCCACGGACGACCCAGTAGGAGGTTGTAGTTGACGTCAGTGTCCATGACATAGTAAGTTACCTCGGTTCGGAGGTTACCGATATAACATTTCAACTGTATTTACCCAGCGGTTCACTTCTACTAGCATTGAAACTGCTGATTGTAGTGATGGAAGGTGCCAGACGGTACATTAGGATCCCCAGTGTTGAGAGCAGCATCTTCGAGATAATGCTGAGGGAAGATCCTGGATCGATCGAATCCGCTTCACCTTGACAAAATCGACATACCCTGTATAACATAGTGGCATGTTGTGTCGGTTGTACTTGAGCAGCATGTCTTGTTGGGTGAAGGTTATGTTGGGGATAACTTCATCCGTACAATGGCAGTTCGCACATGTGGTCGGGGTATCCTCGGGCTGCTTGACCTGATGATGAAGGATTCAGCATCCTTCAAGGCTTCACAGAGAGCTTCACGAGTGTCCTTGGAAAGACGAAAAGCTCAAACAGAGATAGGCTGGCAGGAGTGCTGGCCAGTTGTGCCAGTATATCGAAGTTGTGGGGCTTGGCTAGCCCGAAGCATTCTCTTTTTGCAAAGGCTTGTCAAAATAGGCCTCTACATGCTTCTGTTATTGGCTGCAGGAGGCCTAGATGGGCCTTCTTCCTGGGCAGCAGGGACGGTGCAAGGAGGCACCACCTCGACGACAGCTTCGTCAGGTTGGGCGTTCTGATGTGAATGCGTCTATACAGAAAGTACCTCTTTCGCAGAGGAAGAGACCATGCGGCAATACTTGATCTTCCTGCCCTTGGTTTTGGAGGTAGAGCGTACCCCCAGTTGAGTAACCTTGGAGAAGAGATCGGGGTGAACCCATAAGATCTCTTCCCGAGATGGGTGAGTGGGATGCGTCCACTCACGTTGTCACGAGTAGGTGGTAGATTAACCACCGCCATTGTCGCCTTTGGGATGGGGACGACGCCATCATGTGTTGTGGTTGGCGACAAGGTACCAAATTGGAGTGACACCAGGTTGGCCGAGACCGTTTTCTTCTCGTAGTCGATGGAGATGACATCCGCATTGATCATGCACTGGATATAGTTCTTGAGGACGTAGCAGTCCTTAGTTGGATGTCCGACAAACCGATGGTAGTGACAGTACCTCGGATTGTCCACTCTTCTAACCTCATCAGGACGCTTTGGGTCGGGTAGCTTGATCTTGTTACCCTGCTTCAATATCTTGAAAAGTTGCAGGGTGTCTTCATCGTTGAAAGAATAAACCTCCTTTGGCCTTGGTGCAAGTGGAAGCTTCTGAGTAGGTACTGATACACCTTTGGAGGCATTGACAGTCAACGCCTGCTTCCCCTTCGTCATCTCGAGGGTTTTGGCTGCAGGCCATTTTTCCTTATCCTCAAAGGCAGGGAAACTGACTCCCAGAAGACGCATTGGACGCCTTCTTCTCTGCTGCTTCGGCCTCGATGATCAATGAACTCCAGTCGAAAGAAGGAGTGGAGTTGAGCCAGATTTAATCACAGGCAGCATGTTCATGCTGCAGGAGGAGAGGAGTGCATATTCTGGCATGCCCGGGGGCAGTCTGAAGTAGGCTTGTCGGAACCGTTCGATGAATGCTCGAACTGTTTTCTTCTCCTTCTGACGTATCTCTATGAGGGATGCCATTGTCATGTCCTTCCCTCCATCGTAGAAACGATCGAGGAAGAGACGCGTTAAGTCATCGAAGGAAGATATAGAGTTGTCAGGGAGACTGTAGTACCAGTCGTAAGCCACTCCTTTCAATGCCCTGATAAATATGCTGGTAAGTAGTGCGTCTTCCTTCGGAAGGTGTCCCGTTTGAGACTGAAAGTACGTCAGATAGCGGCATAGAGAGTCCTTTCCGTCGTATGGCGTCAATGTTTGTGGTTTATACTTGGGAGGATAAACCACTTTGTTCCATTCGAGGGGGTATGGTTGTAGGATCTCCATCTTTTGGCGCTCCTCCTGTCTGTTCTTGGACTCAAAGCGCTCGCACAAGTCCCTGATCATCTCAACCACGTCTTCCGTAGAGCTGGGAGTCATGGAAGATGGTACAGCCTGGAGTTGAGCATTTGATGGCTCCAATGTCCGAGGTGCCTCACGGTAATCTGTATCCAAGGATACCAGTTAAAGGGGAACACTTGATTCTCCATTAGCCCCTGGGTCAGGACCGGTAGATGGTGCCCTGGCCAAAGCTGTCCGTATCTCAAATACTGCTTGAGTCAGTATTTGCATAGAGGCAGAGAGGGTTTTGAGTCCTCCCTCCAAGGTATCAATGTGCTGTACGAGATCTGCTGGCGGCGCATCTGGCTCCGCATCACCAGCTTCCGTCATGTACACCGTCATGACGCGACTGGAAGTGGATGGATCGGTTGAGGCTTCGCTTTCGGCCTCGCTCTCTTGTAGAAGAGGAACTTCCCCCGGAGCTTCGTCTTGGCTACCCCCAGCTATGTTCTGGAGAACACCTTCGTCTTTGGGAGAAGTATCACCAAGGACCTGACTACCCCCAGCTCTGTCTTGGAGAACTTCTTCGTCTTCGAGACGTAGATCCACAGGTGCTTGACTACCCCCAGCTATGTCCGGGAGGCTAACTTCGTCTCCAGGATGAAGATCCCCAGGAGCTTGACTACCTCCAGCTATGTCCGGGAGGCTGACTTCGTCTCCAGGATGAAGATCCACAGGGGCTTGACTACCCCCAGCTTCTTCCGAGATCTTCTTTCTCCTCCGAGTGCCCTCAAATACTCTTGAGGACGGGACAGTCGTCTTGGTCTTCCTCGGCTGGCTCTTGGATGAGGACAAAGTCGAGGAGCTGCCGATCGCCTTCCGAATTGATAGGGAGTTGGAGACTACGTTGCAAGAAGCAACCTGTAGTTCTGGCTCCACTTCAGCTGACACCTTCTTCCCGAGGCGATATGGAGTGGTGTTGATGATTGCAGCTGCTAGAACACCGACTGCCTTGATGGTAGGACTGCTGTTTTGCAACAACAGTTGATGGTGATACAGTACAGGTGTGCCCTGTGAGGGGCGTATTGTACTTGTCAGTCGACTCTCCTGATCGGCGCTTGTGACTAATCACATTACGCAAATCATTGGGGAAGAGTGCCACCTTTAACCCCCATCAGGTACATGGCAAGGCCAAGCGTCGGAGTGGTCAGGTGAATGCTGCGCCCCCTGAACCAACGCAGAAGATGCGCTCAGATCAGTAGTGGGGTACAATATTTATAGTGACTTGAACCAGCCACAGACGCACATCCTATGTAGGTGCTGGGGTTCAAGACCACAGAATTTGCCTTGCTCGACTTGGTTGCGAACGCAACAGATGCGTCCAAGTGAGATAAGGACTTTGAAGGTCGGCTCATTCTGGCGCAGAAGCACCCGAGTCGACCTTATACAGCTTACCATCAGCAGCGCATGATTGTGAGCGCATGCTTCTGGTTTGCTGCCGGCATAGCACGTTTGAGGCGTATGGCCCGTGCTGCCTTAGACTTCTTCGTACTAGCCCGCTGGGGTACATAGTACTCAAAGTCCAAATTCTTCTCGCCACGACAACGAGTGAGTCTGTCAAAGACAGAAGCCTTCTGTGGCACAGCAGAGTTACTGTACAGGGTGTTAGATGCGGCCTTGCTTCGTCGGTACATCTTTCTTGTCTGAGAAGGAGATGGCTGGGGAATGTGGTCAGCACCACGCTTTCTCGAGAGATGCGCTGTACCGGTGGGCGCATCCTAGCCGCTGAGGACGTCAGCGAGAAGGGTGGACTGCATCGGCGCATCCCCTTCAGTGTTAGCGCCAGGGGCCTCGACCTTGCGCACCCAGACTTGGCGAGTCTTCTTCGGCTTTGGCAGCTTCGAAGGACTTGCGCTGCCTTCGAGATGAACTCCTCATACGTCTTTTGTTGAGCATACGACCAGCGTCTTGTGGGAGGAGCCTACCTTCACGTCGTCGGATTGCGACACAGCTTTCTCAGTGGAGGAGAAAGTAGTCTCCAGCAGAGTCGCCAGCTTGTTTGCCATTAAATCTTTTTATTGCATTTTAATTACAACAAAAGTATTACAATGTAGGACTTAGATGTAGTCCTAGGAGAACACTTTTGTTTATCTGGGTCCCTGTGTCGATGGAGCGAATGGTAATACGTTGACTCCGTTGACGATCTGACGACGGTTCTCGGTTCTCTGAAGATATGAGTTGCTCTGGTGCTGGAGCTTGCGGA